>OY756990.1:13402500-13805345 GCA_963580505.1 Ennomos erosarius | reverse complement strand
TGATGGGACCCCATGGTTATACCTAGGACCCCAGCTGCAGAAAAAACATCTACAAGGGCTGGTTCATAGATTCTCAACATCTATATTGAGTTGTTGAGAATCTATGAACCAGCCAATCAGTAATTACAGTGCTGCTCAAGGCAAGGCAACATTGGGCATATTTAAGAAGTACTGTGTGTAAATGTGTATAATATGTACTAGGGCTGATTAGATGCATTGGTTGTCACATCAGCGCTGGAGTTTTAGTAACCACTGATAAACGGTATTGTTACCAGCTGTTACAGTTTCAGTATTATTGCTAATCTAAACTTTATGGGGTTAATAGATAAAGCTTGTTTTCCAAAAACGCTAGGCTTGAGTTGCTTTGGAAAAATTATTATTACTTATCAGGGCACAATGCATTGAATAATAAAGAAGTTTAATTTTTGCGAATTTCGTAACCATGATGTGAAGGTAGTACGTACACGTAACGTTTAAACTAGGACTTACCAAATTGCTTTAAACGACTGGTCGATGCTAGAAAACAGCTCGGACCATCGCAAAATTCGCGTATGGTCACAAACACAGTTTTAAACAAAAGAAAGTATGCTGTATGCAGTTAGCAAATTACACAAAAGCCAAACGCTATCCACTTTTTCGATAGGTTATGGCTTGAAAGTTTATTTCATTAGATCACTGTTACCACACTTGAATTCAAGTGATGTATCCTCTACTTAGTTTGTGGAATAGTTATTAGTTTGCTTTATAATTTACGTACAGTTTAGTATGTTTTAGAAAGAAATCAAAAATCATTTCTTCAAATAACGTGAAGAACCGACCGTGCCGTGCGAGACCACAGAATAGAAAATAAAATTAAAATTAGAAATAGAAGGAGAAAATAAAAAAAAAAAGCAGAAAAGTGTGATCATCCGTAAAATTAAATTTCTGCCCTAAATAGGCTAGAATATCACAGCCTAACCAGACTGTGTAACCAAACATGAAATGGCACTATTCCCACTATTACCAAACACTGCTCTAATTGTAACTACTTAATATTCATATAATTAAGTCCTCCTTTTGTACTTTTTGTGCAATAAAGAATTAAATAAATAAATAAATAAATAATGGGATCAAACGTAATGCTAACAAACAAGCAACTTTGTGGCAGCCATTTTATTTCAGGAAACACAGCCAAAGGTTCTCACAAATGGTATGACACCGTTACGATTGACGCCAAACTAGTATTTCGTACAGGGCCCCGTTTTATAAAGCTACAAGTCTTGTACTTGTAGCAAAAACCAGGCAACACAGCCAGAAAAAAATTAAATAATGCGTTTTATAAAGGTACAAGTTAATAAGTGTATAAGCAAATTGGCCAATATATTACTTTACTCTATGAATTACAAGCACTTGTTCGTAGATCATAGACAATCTATAGTGTTTTTTAATTTTTTTAATGTAAAATCGAACAATTGTTATGGTCGTTACAAGTGTACGGAACTACAAGTTGTAAATTTTTTTACCTCACTAAAGAGCTAGGTAAAATGCACTACAAGTGTAGATAAATTTACTGAAAGTGGATTGTATTGGTTGTGTCACATATTAAGGAATGTTCAATTAGTAAAATTAAGTAGATTTGAATTAAATTATTTTATTTAGCGACAAATTCAGCTTGATCTTAACTCATGAATAATGAACGCATGTCACAAAACCTAATATGAGAACAGCCATATATAACCTTGACCCAACTTAATATACTTAAATACCTTGGCATAAAAATAATGACGCCCGTGATTTCACCCACAACTTATTTACTTTCCCGCGGGAACTTTTCATTTTCCGAAATATAACGAATCTATCCCGGTAATATTACCGAACTAAACTTTATCCAGAATAATTAAAATAGACTATTTTATTAAATTATATTATTATGTAAGGATTTAATGTAAACTTGACACCAGCTAAATTCACTAATAAAGAGAAGCCAAATTAAAAAAATAATCTATTTACCGTGACGTTTATTCATAGTGGTGTGCCACTTGTAACATCATAATCTAGATTTTATACTGTACTTGGTCTGTGGTTCCACGCCATAACGTTCGTAGTGATGTGAATTATACTTGTAATCGATGATTTGTAGGTTTATAAAACGCTTGTTGCTAGTAACTTGTAGTTACTAGTTCTTGTAGCTGCTACAATTGTAGCAGCAATTTTATAAAACGGGGCCTAGCTGTTTCACTGCCGGAGTAAAAGAGATGCAACGTGATTTGATCTATTGTTTTCTCTGTCTACGCTATACTGAAGTTTTAAATCCTAGATCAAAAAGGTAAGCAACGGGGATAGTAGCACAAAAATATTGATTTTAATCGTGCAGCTCACAATTTAATGATAGACATTGGTTTTAATTATTTTAAAACAATAATATGATACAATTGAATTAATCAGTTATTTTAAAGCAATAAGTTTTACATGGTTGTTATTTTATACGAATTTAGTCAAAATGAAAGTTGTTTCGTGTAGTTATTTTTCTTAGACTGGGAACACTGCCGAGGTTCAAAACATTTCGTGCACTCGTGAGTCGCCGCTTTTATTATTTGTCATTCGTGCTTCAATCCTCGAACTCGAATATGTTTGTCGCTGTGTGCACTCATTTATGTCATTGAAGTTTTTGTAGGTCACTGTTATTGTTTCATTATATTTTTGTTAAGTTTGATATACATATTTGGTGTTATTCTTGAAAAATGGATTCTCAGCAGCCCGGCCCTTCTACATCAAAGAACAATTTGTCGTCGGGAAAAAATTATTTTGTTAATCCATCTGTTAGGTAGATCTAAGTAAACTAGTAAAAAGATAAAATCACGTGAGAAGCATTTATCAAAAAAAAAGCATTAGAAACATCCATGAATACCATTGTAATTACCAGTACTAGTATACTTAGTACCTATTATATAATCCGTACTTTTTTATAGCAGATAATATAAAGTACATACTCCTGCCCGGTTAATATGGACGGTAGATAAAATTACCCCTAATTGTACTCTACTTGACAAGTACCTAGCAAGTCAGTATGAAAAAGTGACATACAACGGCAAAGACGATTTTGTCTACCATCCATGCTAACCGGCCTGAACGTATTGAATTTTTTTGTGTGAAAAACGTGCTCCACATTTTTCACACAAAAAAATTCTCACATTTCTTTTTCACATTATTCTTCTTCTTTAATGGCTTTCTATCGCTTGTTTGCAATAATTCTGCCAATGTCAAGTGAGTAAAATTTGTACGGTTATGTCAAGTCAAAGTAATATTGTCAGTCAAAACGCCAACAGTAAAATGGAGGATATTTTACTGAAGGCTCTAAAAAGGCCTTTGAAGCAAAAACGACAATGCATGGTTTTATGATCTTGAAAACATTTGCCAACACTCGTGCACGTTCATGAACTTTCAACGGATAATAATCCACCCTTATTACACATTAAAGTTCAAGATACACTAGTTTTAAAAAATAAATTCAAAATTCACAACCGCCATTGTCGGATTTTCTTCAAAGACCCAAAAAAAAAAAATTCTCTCTTGAATATCTTTTTGATACTGACATATTTTGACATTTCTTTGATCTGGGATTTAAAAATTCAGTATAAAAATAAAATATTACGCAAAATCTAACTAGACTAAAAGCCAGAAAAATATCTTTTTTAGTTTAAGAGAGATGGGAAATAATCTATTAGTTGTATTTAAAAAATTCAAGGAATTATTATTATAAAGAAACTGAATGTCCATGTAGGCATGATGAAATAGATGAAGAAAATTAAAAGTTACTCTATGTTTCACTCATACAGTTCAACGAATCTCGGATCTAGAATAAGGCTACGTAGGTACCATTTAAGTGTCTCGTGTACTTAGTAGAGGCATCCAGCCCTCCTATTACGGACGAGCTAGCAACGCTGCTGACGCGCGTCTGCCGCTCAACTGCTGTCGATTTTCATACAATTTTGAGAGTAGTTGCGCGACAGACGCGCGTCAACATCGTTTCTAGCTCCTTCATAATAGGGGGGCAGATAGATCTATGAAAGCAAATACGAGTTGAAGCATTCACTCACTTCTTCGCTCACCAGTGTTAGTCAAATCTGCTAAAATAGTAGAAGTCTGTAATGAATGGTTACACTGTCACAGGCTACCAATAACTAACCCCACAGATTAGAGAAAAAAAGTTGCCGTGGTAAGACCACAGGTTAAAGAAAAAAACAATCACTGTCAAAAACAGTCATTAATTTGATACTGACAATAACTTTTATTTTTTAATGACATTGAGTGAAGTGAGAGGAATTGATTGATGTTTCAAATTCAAAATCAAAATAAAACAATCAGTTGTCGTAATTTACAGTTTTCATTGCATGAGGTTATTCCACGTGATATCCCCCGTCCTACTTCCCTGAAGTGTTTACTATGTCTAGTATTTTCTCCGTTTATAACTATTTTATGTAAATTTATTCAAGTAAATAAAATTAAGTTGTAAATAATTAAATTAGAATTTGCGTACATATGTTACCTATATTGTTCCTTAGTAATAGATTTAGATCGGTTTCACTGTAACCATAATTATTTTTAATTATCGTAAATTTAATATGATATTCTTTTGTTTTGTTTCAGTATTTTAGATTCATCCCCTCTCGTAGCTCATAGCTGTCTTCATACTCATTACCTACATGTGCCAAAATTTCTTACTGAACAATCTTCGTTTGATGTTCTATCTTAGTCCACGTGACATTGGCAAAATTGTGGTCACCTCTCCACAAAGGCCATTAACCAAGAGTTGAAGTTGAAGTTGAAAATAAAACAAACTAGTGTATGTCAGTGGGTGGAAACTCTGATACAACAAAATAATTGTATGAAACTAGCTAAAAAGTAAAACCAACACTGCAAAAAAAATGAAGAGTTGCAATAATTCATTCTGGCTTATAATTTAGTAGATTTATTTAAATATAATAAATATTTTATCGCATTACATAACTGGTTTTTTGATGAATATTCAGATCTTTTGTTAATAACTTACATTGCTAGATGAGAATTAATGATTATCATGATTTTGATTGGTCATTATTTGCTAAAGGAATAATACTTTAGTAGGATGTAGATTATTTTACATCTTACACACGGCAACACCACAATCAAAATGGCTGTCATTTTGCGTTTGCGCATCGTATGGTTATTTTGGTTGTAATTTTGTGGAAATTTTCTCTTCGCTGAAAATACCATATTTGATATTGATATATACGTTGAGTTGAGCATTTTGTTCCTCCGTATCTATTGAAATACCCAAGTTTGTGTGAGATAGGACTCGATAGTAAGAATTTTTGTGTTAGTGATTTTGTGTTATTTTTGTTGTAAAAACAAAATTAATACCATGGCAGGGGCCGCTGGGGCACATCGAACATGTGAAGTATGTTTCATAAGAGAAAAACAATGTCGTGAAAAGAGGGTTTTTGCGAGATTTCCACTGGAGAAACACCGGTATGTTCTAACCTAAGTTTTAGGGTCTAGTACTAATAGAAACTCTTCAAGCTATTCATCTACCTGAGCCAAATGTTTTAGTCCCGTAAGTCTGCCCTAGGCAGTTACAATTACATATTCCAATTTATTACATAACTCCTTCCATAATCACAAACTGTGATTTATAACTTTCTATCAATACAGCCTCATGTTCAGTATGATGCACCAAACTGCAATCAGTAGTGGGTCTATTTTTAATTATATTGCTCATCCCATTTAAACAACAATTTAATTTTCAGCTGTGTTGAGTGGATAAAGGCTGTTGGGAAAGAAGATCTTGCATATCTTTCCATTGAAAAGCTGCATGGCTTACGACATGTCTGTGAAATACATTTTGCCAAACGTGATTTCACCAAGTCAGGAACTCGCCTGAAAAAAAGAGCTGTTCCCAAACTTCAGTTAACCTCACCACCATTGCCAGATAATATAATAGCTGAATTCCTGCGCATAAATTCAAGTGGTAAGAATTTTGAATTTATTTATTATTTTGTGTGGCTGTTGCCAACCCAACCAACTATTATTGTTATTTAAGCAGCTCTATATAGCAGATATGTGTAGATCATATGTGCACTCATTACTTTAAGCTTTTATCTAGTCTGTTTTTGAAAGTGTTCACGGAGGGAGCACTAATCACTGACTTTGGCAGTATGATCTACACACACACTACACAGTTAGGCAAAAAGTGTTTTTGTACAGACATACCAACAGTACAACACAAATATACTTTATTGAACACCAATAAATAACAATGCATATAAAATTATAACAAGCTAGCTGACCCGCCCCGGCTTCGCATGGTTTAATTAGTTTTAAGTCCTAACTTAGTTCATCGACTATCTCAGAAGCCAGTCTGTCACATATTGTGTCAAATGGTGAGTTACCTTCTTATTTTTATCATCTGGATTGAACATTAAGTTAGGAATAGGAGAATGGACAAAGAGTGATGTGACTTAAATAATTATTGTTTATTTTAATCACAAGCCAAATTTATCTTGAGGGTCTTTTTCATATAATTAACATGTATAAAACCGCTAAAATTTGTCTTTGATTATGTCAGATTGTGACTCCACTCAAGGAATATTATTTCCCTTCTAGACCCCGTTCCTGTGCCTTTGACAAGCATGGGGCTACCATTGACAATCTCAGAAGCCAGTCGATCACATATTATGTCAAATGGTGAGTTACCTTCTTATTTTTATCATCTGGATTGAACATAAAGTTAGAAATAGGAAAATGGACAAAGAGTGATGTGATTTAAATAATTATTGTTTTCTTTAATCACAAGCCAAATTTAACTTGCGGGTCTTTTTCATATAATTAACATGTATAAAAACCGCTAAGATTTGTCTTTTAAACAAGTTATATGAAAAAGACTCTTAAAGTTTAGAGTTTTTTTCATATAACTTGTTTAAAACTACAAATATTTGGTTTTGTTTTATTGCTTGTAATTAAATGTTGTAGTTTATATTATGTGTGAATATAAATATTGGTGGTGCTTGCCTGAAAACGTTCTTTTAAAAGGACATTGACAGGATCAGGTCCAAAATTGCCCAGTGATGGGAGTACCTACCTGCATTACGTTCCTTATATCCATTTATGACTACACGCCAAATATTTTCAAAATCTGACCCTGGGTTTTTTTTTAATTAATTTTTTAATATTGAAATTTGTACCTACCTACTATGGGACCTTAGCCGACACAAGCATGGGGATAATATTTAATCTCGTCACTGTCATCATCATCATCAGCCTGAAGACGTGTGCTGCTGAACATAGGCCCCTTCCATAGAAGCCACTTTGAGCGGCTGCTTGCGTTCAGCATTCATCGGCTCCTCGCGGTTTTGACCAGGACGTCGGTACACCTAGTAGGGGATGACCACCGATTTAGTTCGATTCGCTCCGATTCGGTTCAATTCGGTGCGATTTGGTTTGGTTCGATTTGGTTCGATGCGATTCCATTCGGTTCGATTCGGTTCGGTTCGATCCGGTGCGATCTGGTTCTATTCAGTTCCATACCATTGCATTCCAGCCTCCGTGGTGTGGTGGTTGACCAAGTCGGCTCATAACCTGGAGGCGGCTGGCTCATTGACTCGTTTTGCTCATTTGACTTGTTTGACTTGTTTGACTTGTTTGACTTGTTTGACTCGTTTGACTCGTTTGACTCATTTGACTCAAGTGACTCATTTGACTCATTTGACTCTTTTGAGTCGTTTGAGTCGTTTGACTCGTTTACTCTTTTGGCTCATTTTGCTCATTTGACTCATTTGACTCATTTGACTCATTTGACTCCTTTGACTCATTTGACTCATTTGACTTATTTGACTCATTTGACTCATTTGACTCCTTTGACTCATTTGACTCATTTGACTCATTTGACTCATTTGACTCATTTGACTCTTTGACTCATTTGACTCATTTGACTCATTTGACTCGTTTGACTCGTTTGACTCGATTACTGTTTTGGATCATTTTGCTCATTTGACTCATTTGACTCATTTGACTCATTTGTCTCCTTTGACTCATTTGACTCATTTGACTTATTTGACTCATTTGACTCATTTGACTCCTTTGACTCATTTGACTCATTTGACTTATTTGACTCATTTGACTCATTTGACTCTGACTCATTTGACTCATTTGACTCGTTTGACTCGTTTGACTCGATTACTCTTTTGGCTCATTTTGCTCATTTGACTCATTTGACTCATTTGACTCATTTGACTCATTTGACTCTTTTGAGTCGTTTGAGTCGTTTGACTCGTTTACTCTTTTGGCTCATTTTGCTCATTTGACTCATTTGACTCATTTGACTCATTTGACTCATTTGACTCCTTTGACTCATTTGACTTATTTGACTCATTTGACTCATTTGACTCATTTGACTCTTTGACTCATTTGACTCGTTTGAGTCGTTTGACTCGTTTGACTCGATTACTCTTTTGGATCATTTTGCTCATTTGACTCATTTGACTCATTTGACTCTATGACTCTATGACTCTATGACTCATATGACTCGTTTGAGTCGTTTGACTCGTTTGACTCGTTTACTTTTTTGGCTCATTTTGCTCATTTGACTCATTTGACACATTTGACTCATTTGACTCATTTGACTCATTTGACTCTAATGACTCATTTGACTCATTTGACTCATTTGACTCATTTGACTCTAATGACTCATTTGACTCATTTGACTCATTTGACTTATTTGACTCTAATGACTCATTTGACTCTTTGACTCATTTGACTCATTTGACTCGTTTGAGTCGTTTGACTCGTTTGACTCGATTACTCTTTTGGATCATTTTGCTCATTTGACTCATTTGACTCATTTGACTCATTTGACTCTATGACTCTATGACTCTATGACTCAAATGACTCGTTTGAGTCGTTTGACTCGTTTACTCTTTTGGCTCATTTTGCTCATTTGACTCATTTGACACATTTGACTCATTTGACTCATTTGACTCATTTGACTCATTTGACTCATTTGACTCCTTTGACTCCTTTGACTCATTTGACTCATTTGACTCTAATGACTCTAATGACTCATTTGACTCATTTGACTCATTGGACTCGTTTGAGTCGTTTGACTCTATGACTCTATGACTCATATGACTCGTTTGAGTCGTTTGACTCGTTTGACTCGTTTACTCTTTTGGCTCATTTTGCTCATTTGACTCATTTGACTCATTTGACACATTTGACTCATTTGACTCATTTGACTCATTCGACTCCTTATTATAACTCCTTATAATTTACAAGGTTTATACCTATTGTCTCGTTTACTCTTTTGGCTCATTTTGCTCATTTGACTCATTTGACACATTTGACTCATTTGACTCATTTGACTCATTCGACTCATTCGACTCCTTATTATAACTCCTTATAATTTATAAGGTTTATACCTATTGTGTCTTACTTGCTGTAATTTCTGAATAAATTTTTATTATTACATTATACAATACAACACCCCTTCATTTGGGCGAAGGTAAAAATGCCATCATAAATAATTAGGTAGTCGGGTATTAGTTTTTGAACTCTATCTTGTTAATTTCTATGGGCAGATTTTGAAAATATTTTGTGAGCAAGTATTTATACATGTGGAGAGTCTAAAAACGGTACTCATTTTTCTGAGCAGTATTTGGACCCATACTAAGACTGTCAATGTCCTTTGAAATGGCACCGAATAGCTATTCCACTGTCATCATCATCATCATTAACAGACGTCCACTGCTGAACATAGTCCTCCTTCATAGACCGCCACCTTGAGCGGCTGCATGCCTCCTGCATCCATCGGCTCCCCGCGGTTTTCACCAGATCGTTGGTCTACCTAGGCCGGCCTACGCTGCTTTTTACTATTATTGAAAAGTATTTATTTCGTTTTTCTAGATCCGCTTCCTACGCCATCAACAACAGCTAAGGGGTTGGCATCCAATGTTGTAGATGTGTCACAAGCATCAAATGGTATGTACTTTTATATTATTTTATTATATTATATACTGCTACATACAATTTAAAATCTTCTGTGATCACTATGTCTGGATTAGTGACAAGAGGTGATTATGGCAACTTTTCCCCTGTGATATGCGCCCAAACTGACGTTTCGTTGTGGCAGTGGAAGGTTTCCGGCTGATGATGTGTATGTGTGTCTGTAATGGCAGCTATTTTATGAACGCGATCTGCTCATCTATATTGCTCGTATTGCAGAACCAAGTTCAAAACGATGCTCAGTCATCGATCCGTGCTCAAGTCCTGATTTTATTCGCGTTCCTGTCTGTCCCATCGAGGGGCAGCACGAGGAGACAGAAAGGAGCAACCCCACGAATTGATCATTTTGTGAATAAAATCTCATCATGAGCAATTCTGTTATACGGCTCTGAGTACATTACTATGTCTTTACATATTATTCATGTTTGGTCTTTACCAACCATGGATAATTGAGGTCTATTTACAATTAAAGCTTTGCCAAAAAGATTTAAGGAGTTAAATTACTATTTTCTAGATCCGATTCCTGTGCCATCTACTAGTTTAAAAGGAATGCATGAAAACCCAACGGAACACGTGAAATGTATGAAGAGGAAGTTAGATGATTGTGAAACAGGTTAGTTAAATAATATAAGTACTTAATGTATTTAATATATTTTATTATCGTTATTTTATTATATTCATAAAAAAATTAAATATCTCTGAAATCTACATTTATAAATTTATTACGATTACCAGAATATTTTGAAGACGAACGTCTTTTGTTCAGTTTTTGCGTGTGACAGTTAACGATTTTTGCCAAAACAATACATAAAACATTTTGTAAGTTAAACATGGTTTTGAAATCAACATTTTCAATACAGATTGTAGAAAACTCTCTCTAATATCCTCTTTCCATACAAAATGATTTAAGTTAAAGTAATTAAAATTAATTTTAATTTACACTGTTTCAGAAATGAGCCCAAGAAAAAAGAAGCTGATTGAGAGGCTTCAAAAAACGAAATGTACTCTTAAATCACTACGGCGAAGTGCAAAACTAGTGAATGATATCAAATCTCCAATTTTGAGGGATATTATTACCTCAGCATTGAAAAATGAACAGCGAAAATCAAAAGGAAGGCGATGGACCACTAAAAATAAGATTTCAGCCCTCGCCATTTACAAAAGGTCTCCGAAAACCTACAGATATTTGGCTAACGTCATGCCTCTTCCAAGTGAGAGGACTCTAAAAAATGTTTTGAGAAAGATGCCAATGGAGACTGGCATAAACAAACAAGCCCTAGATCATCTAAAAAAAATAGCAACAACTCAATCTCCTCAAGGCAAATTGGGCTGTTTGTTATTTGATGAGGTGAAATTAAAACCCTGCTTAATATTAAACGAGACCACTGATGAAGTAGATGGTTTTGTTGATTTTGGGAAGGATGAAGAAAATGTTGAAGACACAAGAAGTGAAACAGTTGCAGATCATGCTCTTGTTTTTATGTTTCAAGGCCTTTATGCAAAATTCAAACAACCAATTGCTTATTATTTTGTAAAGGGCACAGTATCTTCGGCCAGGCTGTCGTCTCTGATCAAGATTGCTATCAAGTCAATCAAAGAAACCGGATTCAGAGTGGTAGCTACTGTTTGCGACCAAGGACCGACAAATGTGGGAGCCCTTAGCTTGCTTAAAAGTTCAACTGGCATGTCTCATGCAGAGACAAATAAGTTTGATTGCTGTGGAGATAAGGTTTATATTATGTTTGATATACCTCATTTGTTCAAATCTATTCGTAATAATTTTTTGAACCAAGGCCACATTGAATTTAATGGAAGAAAGGCCAGGTGGAATGATATCTGCAAAGCAGAAGAGAAAAACTCCAAATTACTTTATTTAAGTAAAATAACTAAAACGCACGTACGACCAAAATACAAAGCAAAAATGCGCGTCAAATATGCAGCTCAAGCATTGAGCTTAACTGTGTCAGCAGTTTTAAAACTGATGTCTGAAGGGGAGACGAATAAAGAAGCTTCAAAAGAACTGATGGACACAGCCCTCATCATACAGGATCTAGATCGACTATTCGACTACACAAATGGGCCCTCCGGACCAGATGACGTAAAAAAAGGACTCCGCCAAAATGTCTCGGATAAAACAGACCATTTGGAGGCATGGACGGATTTTAAAAAGAAGTTATCTACAATGAATTTTATAAATAGATATGGTGAAGCAGCTCGAAACGTAAAGTGCGTTCAGGGGTATATAACTTCCTTAAACAGCCTTCAAGACATATGGCAAGAAGTGCGAACTTTGGGATTTCGCTATCTAAATTTAAGGCAATTAAACCAAGACGCACTTGAAAATTTGTTTGGGCTTATCCGGCAACATAGCCCTACAAATAAATTTCCTACGTGTGCGTCTTTTGTTGCTGCACTAAAAACATCAGTAATTTCGGGACTGACTGCACACAACCGAAACTCTAATTGTCAGGCAGATAACCAAATTTTGCTTACAAACTTCGAAGATATCGTTTTCGGTAAAAGTATTGAAGAAGATATTGAAACAAGAGAAATAACGACAGAAAATATTGCAACAGATGAATGCGTGGAAGATATTCCAACACTTAGCCTGCCGGAGGAATTCATAGGTATAGAAACTGAACTAACTGAAATCGATCAACAGCCTCTTGTATATGTCAGTGGCTACGTGGCAAGTACATTAAAAAAACATGAATGTACTAACTGCCAAAACTTACTGACAATCAGAAATCCAAATGACTCAGATCGGGTTTATGCCTACATAAGCCTCCGGGAATGGTGGAAAGACAAAACATCTTTAACATACCCATCATTGCCTTTGATCAGGATGATTGAAAAATGCATAAATGCCTTTGAATGTGAAATACTGCAGGCAAAAATACTTCACAAACGAAACATTTGCATGATCTGTGTCACGTTGTTCACTTCTCACTGTGAAACTGCTTGGTATACGTGTGAACTCCATAAAAAAGACATGCTGCATACAATTTTTATGCGATTGTCTAGACTGCTCATTCGTAGGCAGTGCTTCAGAATCAACCAAAGATATCGCCAGCAAGAAGACGAAAAAAAGGGAGAACAGTTTTATAAAGATATGGACATATAACTGTTATGTACCTATGAATCCATAACCATATTAATTTTAACAATTCAAATAGAAATAATTGTTTGCAGCATGTCTTTTATAGAGTATACATAATGTATACCATGCAGTTTCACAGTGTGAAGTTAACAACGTGACACAGATCATGCAAATGTATCTTACGGGAAGTATTTTTGCCTGCAGTATTAAACTTTCAAGGGCATTTTTCAATCATTCTGTCTGATCTACACATATACACGTACACACCTTTCATTCAATTTACACTACAAGTTAGTAAACATTCTTTTGTTGTATATTAATAGCAGTTAATTTTTTTGTGTAATCCTGTTTGGCCTTCTTTTAAGTTTGTAAATTAGTTACTGTATATTGTATTATTCACGCTGTTGGATTACCGAGATAAATAAATAAAGGCAATGATGGGTATGTCAACAAGGATGTTCTGTATTGATTCATTGGATGTGATTGAGTTACTGATTGCTATTATAAGGACGTTTACAACCACGAAGAAAACAGGGTGCCTACCTACATACAACTTTATGAAATTGAAAGTGCAATTACTACCTAGATAATTTAAGTTAAGGCGCTAAATGCTCCCAAATCGACTATTTCGAACGTAATTTTCTCAAAGTGTAGTCCATTTATAGGATTAATCATAAATCATAGTGATGAGTTACGTTTCAATGTGTGTTTCTGTAGACTATTTTTTTCATAACAATAAGCGTTCTTTTATGACTAATTAATTGTACCGCAAAATGGAAAAGTCGAAGTGCAACGCAACGTAATCGCCATATATGTACTAAGCGACCCTATTGAATACTCTATACGTTTCATGTTCGACTGCTGTTATAAACGTGCTTGCATTGGGTCCTGTCAGCGTTTTAATGTACATTACGCCAATTTTAACAAATTAAGGGTGGGTTGCACCATCTTACTTTAGCAATAACATTCATGGGCATTTCAGTCAAAGTACCCGTTAGGCAAAAAATTTGATGCACCATCTGAAAATTGTTAAATGACGTCATAACTTTAACTGCTAACTAACCGCCGATGCTTCGCTGGTTAGTGTTACTGTTTATGTTAAATATCTGTCTTACGCATAAAATATAATCGCGGAATCATATCAAGTATTCTGAAGATCTTGCAACTTATGTTAGCTAAACTCTCTGGTTAAGGTCAAAGTTTTAGTTAATTTAAACCGTAAAAGTATCCTTAACTGTGATTATGGTGCAACTCAACAGAAGTATCAATTATGACCCATTTTATGAATGGTAAAAATGTTTAATTATGCTGATGAAATGAAAACGTTGGGTTGTATGAGAAATGAGACAATGTTTGTTTTTTTTAATTATACCATTAAAAGCAGCTCAAAAATACGTATCTGACAGTGTAATTATATAATTCATTTTAGCCAAAAGTCCCTTACGCTGATTACAATTGAAATTTTCAGCGTAGTCGTTGATTGATTATCTAACCAATTTTATTTTTTTACATTAACTATTTGTTTTCCTGTAATCGTGTGAAAAACAAATAAACGTATATTTTGCTAACAAATAGAGTTTTATTGCTTTCTTTAGAAGTATATGAAAAATATTTAGTGGCATTTATTTTTACCCATATTTATTATATTTATCGATATCGATACAATACCGCACAACACTACAGAAGTATCGAGCTCTAGTATCGAACCAGGCAAGCACTAGCTTTGACAGTTGACACATTATTAACGATTCGTTCAATCATTCCGCGTTTGCATGTTGGCCATATGTATTTAGGTTTGCATGGTTGCTAGCTAAAAGTAGCTGAGCCTGAAAAAACATTTGTTCGAAGACCCACCTCTCAAAACGAAGTGATTATATCCTCTTTGGTGTATGTAACGAATTTTTCAAATCTTATCTTATAAACATAAATCAATTATCATCAAACATGGAGAGCTCATCCTTATATCTAGTTGTAGAAAGGATAAATACATTTAAGAATTGGCCTTTTAGTGATAAAGAACCATGTAACGTACGAAATATGGCCGAGGCAGGATTTTACTCAGTGGCAACGGGAACTGAAGATGCTGATGCTGCGAAGTGCTTCCTTTGCGGAAAGGAGCTGGATGGATGGGAAGCTAGTGATGATCCCTGGATGGAGCACAAAAGCCATGCGGCGAAATGTGCTTTTGTCCAGCTAGGGAAGAAAGAGGATGAGTTGTTGGTGAGTACCAAAACATCAAGAAACTAAATGCTCGTAACTTTCATCAAGATTATTCAATGGATATTGGCTGTGCAACCTCAAGAAATCAGAGCTGCTAGGCTGATTATGAACCTAAGCCTTGTCTTTCATAACCTTTGTTCTGTTAAAATATAATGGGAAGTCCACTAAAGTGTAGGTAATGAAGAGAACTAGCATTTTAGTCTTATCATTGATTTTTTATTCATGTACCAATTTTAGTCCACATATGACCGATGTCAGGAGTAGGTTATAGGTTATAGGCTATTTTTAGCACTTAATTTTATCTTGATACTCCAAAAGTTTTACTTTGCTTCCAGTTATCAGAGTTCCTGTCCGTGATCAAACAGTACATGATTAATGAAACAAAGAGAATTGCAGAGCTTGCCAAAGAAAAAATTGATGAGAAAGCTAAGTCTGTGCGGAGAAAATGTTTGGGAAGGAAGTGAAATAACTTATATCAACAATATTGTGTGCTGTGTATTCAAGTTTTTATTAAAGTTTGTGTAATAATTGTATGATATTTTTACATTCAATCACATATATTAAATTCTGAAACCCTAGAAACTAATCTCATTTAAAACACCAGTTAATTTGCAGGTAATTTTGATGTCTGTTGAGTAAAGGTATTACTTGTTTTGGTCTTTCTTTAGTCCTTACCAGTCAAGCATTTGGGTGGCTTAAAATTTTAAATACCCGAGATAATCACTTTATTCGTCACTTTCATTAGAAATAAAACTTTTTACTTTCTTGTTCTATAAATACAAATAGATTGTCTTTGAAGAAAACCCGACAATGGCGGTTGTGAATTTTGAATTTTTTTTCTAAAAACTAGTGTATCTTGAACTTTAATGTGTAATAAGGGTGGATTATTATCGGTTAAGTGTTCGTGAATGTGCATGAGTGTTGGCAAATGGTTTTAAGATTATAAAACCATGCATTTTTGTTTTTGCGTCAACAGCCTTTTTTAGAGCCTTCAGTAAAATATCCACCATTTTACTGTTGGCATTTTGACTGACAAAATATGACTTTGACTTGACATTACCGTACAAATTTTACTCACTTGACATTGGCAGAATTATTGCAAGAAAGCAATAGAAAGCTATTAAAGAAGAAATACAAATAAGCAAAGAAGGTCAAATACATTTTCTAATGACCTCCTAGCAATGAATGTCAAACTCTGTCACCATAGCAACTCACAACTGTCCCAAAAACATGGCAATAGGTTGTCAAAACAAACATTGCTTGGCTGATTTTTGTTGGTTTTTTAAAGAAATAAATACACACTTTTTATATTAAGTTGTGTAAAAAGAAAAAGACTGAAACAATGGCAGATGTAAAGAATTTAGAACCTTATGTTATAATTGGATTTGATGGTAAGTAATGTTGTGGTGTACTAAGTTAATTTTATTGTATTTTGCTCACACATTGCTAACATCTCTGTTATGGGAGGGCCTGAGGGCACCAGTATCTTGGCTGGTTTAGTCAAGAAAAGGAAGATAGGATAGGATTTACGGTCACTTTACTGTCTCACCAATGAAAATACAATATGCAGGAATACAATAAATCTTATGTACTACTGTGACAATGGGTGGTCTTATCGCGGGCAGTGATCTCTTCCAGATAACTTTTGGATGGAAAGTATCAATAGATAAAGAATATAAATGGCAGTGTAAAACAACTTAAATTAAAAAGAAATATAGATAAATAGTAACTATTACCTATTATAGGTAAACCAAAGAACCAAAAGGTTTTGAAGTGCCAGTGGGCGGGCCACATCGCTCGTGAAACTAACAACCGATGAGGAAGAAAGGTTTTGAGTGGCGACCACGAACCGGAAGACGCAGCGTAGGCCGGCCCCCCACTAGGTGGTCAGAACCGTAGGGAGCCGATGGATGCAAGAGGCAAGCAGCCCCTCAAAGTGGCGCTCTTTGGGGAGGTCTATGTTCAGCAGTGGGCGTCTTCAGGCTGATGATGATGGTGACCTATTATAGGTACCAAGCACGCAGACAGTTACTAGATGGATGGATGTATTATAAAAAAAATATTTTTAAAGGAGAATTGAAAATAAAACTCTTCTCCAGGGTCTGCAATCCGAGGGCTCAAAGTCCACCCGGATGCGGAACACGTAGTATATCCCATGGGAAACAAGGTATGCATCCAGGAGTGGAAGTCAAAGAAGATGTACTTCCTCAGCGGACATACCAACAACGTCTCAACTGTGGCACTCTCCCCAAAGGGTACCTTCGTGGGGTCAGGCCAGATCAACCATATTGGGTTCAAGGCATCGGCTAAGGTGTGGGATTTTAAAAAGAAGGTCCAGCTTGGAAGTCATGAGTTGCATAAGGTTTGTTACTTTTCACCATCATAATAGAAAAGGGACTAGTTTCTAAGATATATTTAGGTACTTAGATGCTTAACTACTTTATTTTCTTGGAGTTACTGGATATTTCGGCGCTGTTGCAAGCGCCATGATCACAGTCAAACTGAAGAACATGCGAGTGTATATTGTAGGCGATGCGTCTCCTTCAGTCAGTTCATTAAAAAGAAAGTGTTTTAAAATCAAATATAGATATATACCAATACTTTAATAAAGTTATGGACAGACAGTGGAGTGGTCCCTCCTTCGCATAATCGCGTTATAAACGATATTTTGAAATGTTAGAGACCCTACCAGCTTAGAATCTTTAACTTATTGCACATAAAACCTCAATTGGTCGACAGCCGCTGTGGTGTGGTTGTTTAGCAGGTCGGCTCATAACCCGGAGGCGGTGGGTTCGATTCCCGCGATAGGTCGGGTATTTTTGTGCACAGGAAAAAACCACAAATACTTATTCTTTCTGAGTGTTGTGGGAGCATGGCCCTCGTAGTTCCTGGGTCCCTAGTTACAGGGAATCCTAGTTAGGGTCCAGGACCAATGTATGTGCCAATTGAAAAAAAAAATTACCAGGTGCGAGTGGAAGCCCTAGCGTTTACATCTGACGAGCGCTACATGATATCCCTCGGAGGCCGCGACGATGGTTGCGTGGTGCTTTGGGATTGCTTCGCGGCCGCCGCCACCGGCACTGCGGCCGCTTCCAGGCTCACCACTGGGGACGCTGTTACCCTGACTCCGCTGAACTTGAGGGTCAACTCGTTCGTTACTGGTGGTGATTGTATGTGCTCACTCTTTACTGTATTTATTTAGGTTCACTTGGCATCCCTTGTCGCGCATTACTTGGTTGGGTAACGCTACAAAAAGTGGCGTGCACAAATAAGCCCTGCTTTGGAGGGTAGGTACGGTACATGACCTAAACAGTTCCAGTTGTCTTATGATATCAGATTATCACAGCCGATATGCGAAAGTATTCGGGTGCCATGAAAATACTGACGCTAGTTCTAAACACTTGCCTTTTTTTGTTACCTTATGATTAAATTAAAGAAAGGCGTGATGAGCTCAGCATTCGCCTGACTTCGTCTCGGCCGCTCATAACAGTAATTGCAGTGTCACTCGGAACTAAAATTAAGTTCTGCAATCAGATCCTCATTTGCCCAGTAATTTCACTAGCACAGTGCCTGCACAATAAGGAAAAAAGAAGGTTACAAAGTTGTGAAACTATAGCTTTCGTTTTATGTCGTCTCTTCAGCAAACTTGCGAGTTTGGAACATCCGCGCGGAAAGCAAGAACTTGGACGTGGTGGACGTCGCGCTCGGGAAACTCCGGCGCAGCGTGCGATGTATCGCCATCGCTAGGGACGACTCGCATGGATACGCTGGGACTACGTAAGATTCTTATTCATTGCAGCCTTAGAAATCGGAATTAGATATCTAGGATTGCAGCTGAAGACGCGTATTAGGTACGTACGGTACGGTACCTACTAAATAATAGCGTCCCATTCGAAGACCTTTCTTCCCCATCGGTTAACGGTTCTGCGAACGACGTGGACCATACCTGAACGAACGAAGTGAGCAAGTCTCTGCTTCAACTTCCCAAAATTTGCTTTCGTCTTTTTTTGGCCAAATATTTTTGGCGTTGGTGATTATTCATTAGTTCCCCAAAAAAGGGAAGGTTTGCAATAACGTTATTTTTTATTTACCAGCCAATTTTGATAATATTTGGCAGGAGCATTAGCATCATAGCAAATGTGAGCATCATTCAAGAGGATGTCGAGATAAGTATAAGGCCGTGAGGTCCGAGTTCGGGACGTACTAAGTAGGTAGGTACAACATCATGGCGCGTGGTTGCGAAACCGTTGTGCTCGCGAGGTCTACCGTTGTCAGAACTACGTAGTTATATATTCATTTGACTTCCACTTGTAGGACCGGCGACATGATAAAGTTCTCACTGAACTACCCTGCAGACCCGACAGCGTCGGTGGCGCACTGCAAGCCGGCGCTGATTGGCTGCCTCGCCAAATGTGGCATGCTGCGCAAAAACCGACGCCCCGAGTCCAGCTGCTACAGCCTTGGTAACTATAAACTTGTTTACCAAACTTGTTAAACTCTTCCCTCGTTGACTGCCGAGTATCTCTCTTATTCGCTACACGTCAAAACAGCTGCGCTAAAGCTATAGTGATAAAAAGAGAAGCAGCTGCTCAGGATAGACTTGTAGCGATGTTCGAACTGAACTACACTTTATTATGTTACAGAGTCGCTATTAATTTAACTTTGCGGAATGAATCTTCTATACCGGTACTATGATGTGGATAGGATATACTTACTTCCAGGAATTGAAGCTATCTTAATAATGGATGACGGATGCCTAATAGTGGGTGCGGGAGACGGCACCTTGGATATATTGGATGAGATCAATTGGAAGGGAGCGTTCCCTAAAGGAAAGGTGTTGGAGCCGAATAAGCCACATTTTAAAGCTGTGAGTATTTTGAACGATGATGTGGGAAAGTGGACTCGGTCATTTGTCCGGATGAATGCTGAGCAGAGGCAGTTTGGTACACGTAAGTTTTTAAACCGGAATGAAGAGATCTGCAGGAGGACTAAAGTGACCGATATAGCTCTTAGAATTATCAAGTTGAAACGGCAATGGGCAAGCCACATCGCTCGTAGAACTGACAACCGATGGGGAAGACAGGTTCTCGAGTGGCGGCCACGAACCGGAAGACGCAGCGTAGCTTCCCACTAGTGATTTGATGAAAGCTGTGGGGAACCGATGGATGCAGTAGGCGAGCAGCCGCTCAAGGCGGCACTCTCTGGGAAAGGCCTATGTTCAGCAGTGGACGTTTTTTATGCTCAGACTGAGAAAACGTACGTGCTCGCGATGTCCAACGCAGAACTACCAGTAAAAATTTTATAGGTAATATTTATTGTTGAATTCCAGCTGAAATCAGTAAAACTGCAAGGCTGCATAACATCACTAGAGCTGATGGAATCTGCAACGATGCGCGGCGACAAGCGTCTACTGCTGGCCGGGACCAAGAGCTGCGAGATATATGCCATCAACATTGCCACGTTGGCGCCTACCTTGGTCGTCACCTGCCATCGTTGTGCCATCAATGATATTGCCTTCCCGAAGTAAGATATACTATTTTAAATTCCTCGGATTTTATCGGAGATTTATTAACTTTCCTGCATTTAGCAGTAATCGTCTTTCAGCGGATGATGCAAAATTGTGCAAAATTTTCTGAAATAACATTTGAACGTGGCTGGTTCAGATCACTCAACGGAAAACCAGAAAATTTGTGTTTAATAATGGGATCCCCAGTTGAACGTTGGTGAAACTAGGCACTAATTTGTATACAAAGATGAATGCCTTGCAGTTTCACCAGGCTTTGAGCTTAGTTTAGCCACACTCGTCTTCCTTCAAGCTGGGTGACTTGGGATTGGTTGGGTTGGCTTGGGTTGATCGGATCATTGCTGCCCTGTGCTATAAAGGCCTTCGGTCTCGGCCTTTATTTCAGCTTGTCCATCAAGGGCTGCAATGCTGACCGTGCTGTGACGGCCTGGGCCTGCGCTACATCTCGCTCTCGGCCATTAACCTTTAGTTCTCGCTTGATATCCCCCGTCCCATAGAGGCATGTCGGGAGTGTTCGCGACGGGCGGCGCGGGCGACGTGCGCGTGTGGTGCGTGCACTCCGGCCGCGAGCTGCTGCGAGTCGTCGTGCCCAACTTCACCTGCTCCGCCGTACTCTTCGCCGCCGACGGACAGAGCATCATATCCGGTGAGTGACGTCACGTGTGGATGCACTCCGGCCGCGAGCTGCTGCGAGTCGTCGTGCCCTACTTACCTGCTCCGCCGTACTCTTCGCCGCCGACGGACAGAGCATCATATCCGGTGAGTGACGTCACGTGTGGATGCACTCCGGCCGCGAGCTGCTGCGAGTCGTCGTGCCCAACTTCACCTGCTCCGCCGTACTCTTCGCCGCCGACGGACAGAGCATCATATCCGGTGAGTGACGTCACGTGTGGATGCACTCCGGCCGCGAGCTGCTGCGAGTCGTCGTGCCCAACTTCACCTGCTCCGCCGTACTCTTCGCCGCCGACGGACAGAGCATCATATCCGGTGAGTGACGTCACGTGTGGATGCACTCCGGCCGCGAGCTGCTGCGAGTCGTCGTGCCCTACTTACCTGCTCCGCCGTACTCTTCGCCGCCGACGGACAGAGCATCATATCCGGTGAGTGACGTCACGTGTGGATGCACTCCGGCCGCGAGCTGCTGCGAGTCGTCGTGCCCAACTTCACCTGCTCCGCCGTACTCTTCGCCGCCGACGGACAGAGCATCATATCCGGTGAGTGACGTCACGTGTGGATGCACTCCGGCCGCGAGCTGCTGCGAGTCGTCGTGCCCAACTTCACCTGCTCCGCCGTACTCTTCGCCGCCGACGGACAGAGCATCATATCCGGTGAGTGACGTCACGTGTGGATGCACTCCGGCCGCGAGCTGCTGCGAGTCGTCGTGCCCTACTTACCTGCTCCGCCGTACTCTTCGCCGCCGACGGACAGAGCATCATATCCGGTGAGTGACGTCACGTGTGGATGCACTCCGGCCGCGAGCTGCTGCGGGTCGTCTGCCCAACTTCACCTGCTCCGCCGTACTCTTCGCCGCCGACGGACAGAGCATCATATCCGGTGAGTGACGTCACGTGTGGATGCACTCCGGCCGCGAGCTGCTGCGAGTCGTCGTGCCCAACTTACCTGCTCCGCCGTACTCTTCGCCGCCGACGGACAGAGCATCATATCCGGTGAGTGACGTCACGTGTGGATGCACTCCGGCCGCGAGCTGCTGCGGGTCGTCTGCCCAACTTCACCTGCTCCGCCGTACTCTTCGCCGCCGACGGACAGAGCATCATATCCGGTGAGTGACGTCACGTGTGGATGCACTCCGGCCGCGAGCTGCTGCGGGTCGTCGTGCCCAACTTCACCTGCTCCGCCGTACTCTTCGCCGCCGACGGACAGAGCATCATTATCGGTGAGTGACGTCACGTGTGGATGCACTCCGCCACCTGGGACCTGGGCCTAATTCTATGTGATCACTCTACGATTCCTAGCTTCAGAACCACGCGAATTTCTCTTCTTACTTAAGAAATCTGCACTTTATATGCAATGAATTGAAACCGCGTGGAACAGATTTGAACTTACTTCAGTAACAGCGTTGTATTGTGTTCCAGCTTGGAACGACGGTAAGATCCGGGCGTTCACTCCGCTGACAGGGCGACTCATCTACTGCATCTACAACACGCACAACAAGGGAACCTCCGCGCTCGGACTCACATCCGACGGACGGACGCTCATCTCCGGCGGCTGCGAAGGACAGGTCAGTGACACTTTAGGGGGCTGCACTCCTGCTACATCAACAACACGCACAAAAGGGAACCTCCGTGCTCTGACTCACCTCTGACAGACGGACGCTCACCTCCAGCGGCTGCGAGTGTTAAGTTAGTGGTACTTCTGTGAAGGCTGCAACCTTATTCACTGTTCTGGACATGGACTTTGCCTGCCATCCTGTACGCAAAAATTTTCGGATCCGTGAGTGCGAGAGAGGGCGCTATTACCATATCCATCATAACTTAGTGATAAGGCCTCAAGGGATCTAGTAAAGATCCCATTCCATTAGCGTTAACGGTAAAATGTATACGCATGACAACATCTGTGGATCCACATCCATGTGGTTATCATTTGCCGCATTTCTCAAATTATGAACTGATGATCATTAATTACAAAGCTCGTGCCGATTTCTTCCGAAACAGTCTTACTTTGATTACTACATCAAACCTATCAAGAATTTGACCACACTCTTACCTGACGAAAAGTGCGTTCGATCGTAATGAAATGAAATCTTTATTTGCTCGAATTTAGGTTACATAGATGGTCAAAAATGGTTATTCACGTTTCTCTATACTCAACTTTTCAGCACAGAATTCCCCCTATTACAAAAGTCTTTGCTTTTCAGTTATACAAATATTTGGGATATATCTACCTAATTTCAATTTTCTAAATTTGTCAATTTTTCATAAAACCTAAGTATACCCACATTTAACTTTTTATTATGATTTTAGCATTAGTAACTAAATCTAAAATTTCATGTGCAGCATGTATCCGATCACTTTCACTATTAAACAAGCCCGGGTCCATCGAGGAACATTTCGCGATTAACAAAGGCTGGCAAGGTGTTTCAACGATTTCTCCAAGCGATTGTTTCGACGTAAATTACAATACAGGCACAAAACAGTACCTATCTGTTTGGTGTCCCAGGTCCGTGTATGGGACATCAGGCCGGAGTGCCAGTCGTTGAAGAAAGTGTTGAAGGAGCACAAGAGTCCGGTGTCCGCCATCCAAGTATCGCCGAACGATACCGAGGCTGTCTCCGCCGGTACTGACGGCTCTTGTATCATTTGGGATTTGATGTACGTATAGAACTCTGGAACTACGAACTGGTAGACGCAGCGTAGGCTCCCTACTAGGTGGATCGACGACCTGGTCAAAACCGTGAGGAGCATGGATGCAAGAGGCAAGCAGCCGCGCAAAGTGGTGCTCTTTGGGGGAGGCCTATGTTCAGCAGTGGACGTCTTCTGGCTGTTAATGGTGATGCTGATGATGATGATGTAGTTGATATGATGTGTTGAGTGTTAACGATGTCGCACTATTAAACTGTAGTAACTCGTTTTATTTATGTCTACCATCATCAACAGCCTGAAGAATTCCACTGCTGAACATAGGCCCAGAGAGTGCCACTTTGAGTGGCTTCTTGCCTTCTCCCTGCCCGCGATTCTGACCAACTCGTCGGTACACCTAGTAGGACGCCTGCGTCGTCCGGTTCGTGGTCGTCTCTCGAGAGAACCTTCCTTCCATTTTTCTTTTATAATTTTTGTATTTCACATTTCCACCTGATTCCCTAAGTAGTATGTTTATTCCCCAGTTCCCTCTCCCGCCGGCAAGTGATGTACGCGAACACATTGTTCATGTGTGTGTGCTACGAGCCGCGCGGGTGCCAGCTGCTCACCGGCGGGACCGACCGCCGCGTCGCGTACTGGGAGACTGGCAGCGGGAACCTAGCAAGGGAGGTAGGTGGGGGCCTGGTAATATTGTGAGGTCTCGATCGGATGTGCAGTGGAAATAAGAAGGAGATTAACAACACAATGAATTTATATTGAATAGACTATCAAACATACAATTACTAAAAGCAGGCACAATAATAAAAAATATAAAAGAACACAACACGTCCATAGCAGATATTTTTCTTGGAACGCTGTCAAAGTATAAACAACTTGTCGGTAGCATGCCAACGGGTATAGATCAAGAATAGAATAGAATAGAATAGCGTTTATTCAACTTCACAATAAGTAACACAATACACAATAAAAAACAAAAAGTACAAACCAGGATCTTAATTAAGTTTTACATCATACTGTGCATATTAATTATTAAAAAATAATTTTAGTGTTGAAGCTGAAAGGGCGTTCAGCTCAGCATAAATGTCAAGTGCCTACCGGTACCAGACGCTGATTTTCAGCTGAAACCCCGCGGGTGGATAATTCTTTTCAGACAAAATATTACTAAATTTATAACATTTAAGTGATTTATAATATATTAAATATCATATTACATATATAATTATATATATATATACATATAACAAACAAATAGCTACTCATACTTAGTACACATAACACTAATATAAACCTTATAATATAATGATAGAAACGTTTGCAAACAAACAAGATTAGGTACACAAATTAATAACAAAACCTACACACGTACCTATATAAAATATACAACAAAATTTAAGCTACAACTAAAACGACAACAAAAAATTTATTGGAACATACTACAGACTCACGTTATTAAATGAAGGACCGATCATAAATAATATCGCCATGCTTTACCTGCTCATCAATTAAAAATTTTTTAAGCCTGCCTCTAAAACCGTCCACACTTTTCAACGCTCTAATTGGCGGTGGTATATTGTTCCAGCATTTAGAAGCAGCATACCGAAAGCCACCCCTAAATGCCTCCGTACGGTGCCTTGGTATGGACAGTTGATTAGAGCCATGCCTGTTCGAACGCTGTCTGGTGTCACAAGTCCACTTGAGTTTGTCATGCAAATATATAGGAATCCCGTATTTTGCTACACCAAACAGAAGACAGGCCAGATGTAACTTGTAGCGTGATTTCATTTTCAAAATAAGATGATTATTCAAAAATGGCGTAACGTGACTTCTTGGCGGTATTGCAAAGCAGAACCTCGCGCATGCATTTTGCACCCGTTGCAGTAAGCGTTGTGTTCGCACCAACAAACGAGGCCCATACACGGTGTCGGCATAGTTTAACTTCGACAAAACTAACGATTCAACGAGTTGCATTCGCAATTCCTGGGATAAATAAGGTCTAAGCTTATAAAGAGTTTTAAGCCGGTAAAAACAGTTTCGTACTGAGTCAGCAACGTGATTTTCAAATCTTAACTGTACATCGACGTTCAACCCCAGGTTACGCGCCTCGTAAACCCGTTCAATTGTTTCCCCTAACAGCGAAATATTGACTACAGGTGGCAGAGATGACAACTGCCGTCTACTGCCTAACACCATAAATTTAGTTTTATTCGGATTTAGTAGGAGACAATTATCAGATGACCAGGTAGCAATCCTGCAGAGGTCTTCAGTAACATCCTGTATTGCCGAATCAATATCTTTAGGATGAAATGACAAGTATACTTGTATATCATCAGCATATATATGAAATCTACATTTTTTAAAAGAGCTAATAATATCAGCTGTGTAAAGGATAAACAGTATAGGACCTAATATAATCACATACACAGAGGTCGTAATATTGATGTATGCTGCCTCCTTTAACCACTGGCGTGGGAGGTAGGTGGGAGATTGGTGTGGAGGTAGATGGGATACTAGTAAGGAAAGTAGGTGGAAGACTGGTGCGGAGGTAGATGGGATACTAGTACGGAAATTAGGTGGGAGACTGGTGCGGAAGTAGATGGGAATCTAGCGCGGAAAGTAGGTGGGAGACTGGCGTAAGAGATAGGTGGGATACTAGTACGGAAAGTAGGTGGGAAACTGACGTGGGAGGTAGGTAGGATAGTAGTACGGAAAGTGGGTGGGAGACTGGTGCGGAGGTAGATGGGAAACTAGTACGGAAAGTAGGCGGGAGACTGGTGCGGAGGTAGATGGGATACTAGCGCGGAAAGTAGGTGGGAGACTGGCAATGTCACGGCTTTAACAATTCACACTCGACGCATCTTTCGTTTCCATACTAACCTTAATTTTATTTCCTTGTTTTCAGTTGGAAGCTAGTAAAGCGGGTGCGGTGAACGGTCTCGACATTTCACGGAACGGCGAGCTATTCGTCACCGGTGGCAACGATCAGATGGTCAAGGTATTATCTTAATAAGTAAATTTGGTTGCGACTGGGTGCTTTTCATTTTGTTGATAACGTTTGTATTTTTTTATGAGAACGAATGAGTGTCGAGCAAGTCGTTCACCTGATGTTAAGCGACACGGCCGCCCATAACAGTTGCAGTGTCACTCGGAACTTTAAAATAATAAAGTTTTACGTGACTGCACTGCGCACGTCATCCTGCTGAGACATCACAGTCTAAATCCGTACTAATAAGTTACTAAATCAGATTACTACACTGTGTAATCAGGTCATAAAGTCTCATTTGCCCAGTAATTTTGCTAGCTACAATCTCCTTCAAACCGGAACACAGTGGTGCTTGTACACTACTGCTTTGCGGCAGAATAACTGGCAAAGCGGTGGTATCCTACCTAAACGAACTTTGCAGAAAAGTCCTACCATCTAATAGTGCTTCTGACAGTTTCAGTAACTGAAGCGTAATTTTATTCAACACTGGGCAATGTTCGTGTATAAAAGCGCGGATGCTTGTGCCTCTACTCACAGTTTTCTCTACGGTAGAGGCTAACTTTATTTGTATGTTCTGCGTTCGTTATTTATGTGTAAATCCTACAGATTTCATCCGGCTCGAAGGACCAATATTTTTTGTCGTTGGTCCTTCGAGCTGGATTTATGATATCCTAATGTAAATAAACCCGTACATTCCCAGCTGTGGAAGTACCAGGAGGGTATATACACGCACGTGGGGCTCGGGCACGCGGGCGCGGTGACGTGTTGCCGGTTCAGTCCCGCCGGGACCCATGTCGTCTCGTGCTGCGCTGCTGGAAGTGTCATCGTGTGGCGAGTGCCAGAGGTGTGTCACGTGGCTCTCCTGCCATTAATTCATCACGATAATCATAGAATTTGACGCTTCTCAAGCGAATTTTATGCTCGGTTTACACTGGCGCGCGAGCCGCGAGCCGCGAATGTAAACCAGGGGTTATGGTTTTCATAATTACATAGGTAAATAATATATGAAAACCATAATGTACTTATTTTCATATTTATACCTATGTAAATATGAAAACCGCTCGCAGAACTGACTGACAATCGATGGGGAAGAAAGGTTCTCGAGTGGCTACCATGAACCGGAAGACGCAGCGTAGGCCGGCCCCCCACTAGGTGGACCGACGATCTGGTGAAAGCCGCGGGGAGCCGATGGATGCAGGAGGAGAGCAGCCGCACAAAGCACTGCTCCCTGGGGGAAGCCTATGTTCAGCAGTGTACGTCTTCAGGCTGTTAATGATGATGATGCCATTACTCTGTAGGGGAACGCTGCTGCTCATTCCCTGGATATTCTTTTAGCCAGCTCTTTACCTACAGGAGGGGATTGGGTTGTCCTGGTCCTGATTACTCATCATCAACAGCCTGAAGACGTCTACAGCTGAACATAGGCCTCCCTCAGAGAGCGCCACCTTGAGCGGCTGTTCGCCTCCCACCTCCTGTTTACTAACAGAGACAATATCCAGTAAAATAAAAATAAAAGGTGTATTTTTTGTCTTTTTCCAAGAGTACCTTTAAGATAGGCGCTCTGATACACTAAACTTCTAAAAACCTACTTTTCTAAGACTGTGTTTTCTAATCTTATTGCTTCTATTAAGACGAAGATACTTTGTTCATTATTGTTCTTTCTAATAAAAAAAATATGTATTTTTTTTTTTAAATATACTGTATATTCCAGCAATACCGGCCTCAGTCCCAGCAGATAGAATCGCCCGCCACAATGAAGTCTCCCAAGCAGCGGTCGCTGAAGCAAGAGCTCCGACTACAATTGGACGACAAGCCGCAGGCCTCCGGCGACCGCGTGAGAAGGGTGCCTGCCGCGCCTTCTAAGGTAACCTGCATCTACTGGCTTGATAGCTCAGTTGCTGTAGCTCTGCCTTCTGAATTATATTTAGCTTAGGTTATGGGTTCCATTCCCACTCAGGATTTAACAAATATCTATGTGATGGACATATGTACATAGGTGTCTGTTCTGTTCACATCACATCACATCAGTTATCTGCGTCAAATAGTAAAGTGCGATTTAAACTCGATGACGGGTGTGAAGTCGACCCGAAACGCAGTAGCAAAATTCAGATAAGCGAGGTAAGTGGTGTGCGCAGCGTGCGGGGGGATTGAAGCGCACTTCACAGCCGCCATTGAGATTGAATCACACTACTGCAATGTACCTACAGCCGCCATTGAGTTTGAACGCACTTTAAAAAAGGATACTTTGAATAAAACATTGAACTACCCGCGTAAGCTAAGTCTTTTGTGCGCAGGTGGAGAAGATAACAGCGATGGACACAAGCCGCGGCAGCGTGGTGTCGTGCTGCCCGTGCGACACGACACGCAGCGAAGTGTCGCGCGACAAGCCTGTCGCAACCGCTCGCTGTTGCCGACAGCCAGGTTAACTAATATTATATCAGCTGGACAGCACGACCAGAGCCTAGTCAGCGTTTATTAGTTTTAACATTTCACGATGAACGGTGAATGGTGAGTTTTGTATGGCTTTACTAGCGCCCCTAGTGAGCGAACTGTGAACCACAGACGCATGCGATTCTCAATTCGCTCGCTAGGGGCGCTTTTCGTGGAACCATACAAGTCGGACTTTTGCGCGAGTCCGACTAGCACTTGGCCGGTTATTATATCTCATGCTAGCCTAGGTCAAAGTAAATTAGTAGCCAATCTTGCAGAGAGTGGTTTGAAACTCTACGTATTACATTTCAGATAATTTGCCCACAAAGACAACCAGCAAGGAATTCGTAAGTGGTAGCGGTGATAAGAAGTAAATAGCAAAGGCTGAAAGATGACTGAAAGAAAGACTGCTTGTTGCGTGTACCCTTATTGTATTTTATTTATTATCTTAATCATGTACTTAGTGGTTTTATAAATAAAGTTTTGTGATACTATATTAGATTGTGTTATTTCAAATCATATCTATGTGTCATGGGATAAGAGAACATGATGAAATAGATTTTAGTGTTTTTATTATTTGGTAAATGCAGGTTTTTACATAATTACATTCAGATACATATATTAAATTACTAAATATATGTCACCCTTAAATTAAAAAATATAGTAATGTATTTGGCTTATGAGTATTTGTGTCCCGTCCTTGTATTATTTAAGTAAGAAAGCTGTTGGTAGTCTAAATAAAATAAAATAAATTGCCTATATTCAAAACAAAGAAAAGGGTTTAAATCAAAAAAGCCTCTCTACATATGGCCAAGAGAGTCACCCATGGCTGGAAATCAAACAAAATAGCTCAATTATATACAATTACCTATAAATTATAAAACATAAAAAAAATTACTTGAACCCTTAACAAAATGACCCTAAGTAGTAAGTACCCTATGGCCCTTTAGAATACATACTACCATAGTGGCTTGCATAAATAACACAACTATGTCAAAACTTTCTCATTTCATCCCCAAGCTTGACTTTTACAGTAATGTAGTACTAGCTTCCCATCAGTACCGAAACATTCGTAAAGATTCTTCACAATTTGGTCAGGAGATGGTGCAAAGGTTTGATTTACATACAAGAACTGAAACAAAGAAACAATTAATAGATCAAGTATAGACCGATAATAAATAACTTCATTAGAGACTGTGCCAAACTTAATGGCAGCTGTAAAGTCGGCGCGAAACGCTGGCAAAAATTTGATGTGCGTGGGAAGAGGTAAAACTAAATTAAATTGTTTTTATTGTACCATGGACGGCATATTTACCAATTATATATATTACACATTATTATCATCCAAATATGTACAATTATTTATAAGAAATTAAAACCACAAAAATCTCAAAAAATGACAAACTATTACATATATATGAATGTAAGCGGTGTGCAATGTGTGGGCCTAACAGTGGACTTCACTGCCGCCATTGAGTTTGGCACAGACTATACTAACAATATTGTTTATTAACAGGATATTTTCCATAGAAATAACTTCCGTTTCCGTTACTCAATGTTCTAGTCTTTAATTGGTTTTATGTTCCTGACCTAGCTCCGTGCAGTCCACTACTCCATTCTGTACTCTTGTGCTCCACCCAGCCACCTCACTCCACATCTGTGGTCCAGAACCCCTAGCATGCACACGGTGAGAAAACTTGTAGTCACTTTTAGAGTGAGACACAGTTAGGCGCTACCATAGTCTTTTTTTTTTTTTTTTTTTTAATCAAAATTTCAGGGCTTTATCGCCACCCGCGATTATGCCGCCCTGGTTGGTTTAACAAATACTTAGCCACACACACATTAATACCTAGCCTATACCTACATTTTTACTCAATTTCTCTCTATTAATTTGTACCATAGTCTTGTCACTGTCACTCACAAGAAAATTTTGTCATAGTGTGATGGCTAGGTGGGCTGGACAGGCTGTCTAAAGTTTCTAGGCAAGCATGCTCCATCGTCGTCCGCATCATAACTTACCATCAGTTGAGACCGTGGTCAAATGTTAGCCTTTTGTTGATAAAAAAAAGTTGCACTCACTAGCTTTTCTTCAGGTTCCAGCTTTAGATATTTCTTTACAAACTCCATGATCCATCCTATAGGTTTTTCTGCATCAACTGCCCATTTTTTCTTCTTCATTATCGGAGCATTGCCAGTTGCTTTTAGCAGGATGTCAACTGAAAATATTAATTATTTTGACCATTGAGAATGGAGTGCAACGGATATGTTTTGAAAGCAGTATAATTCCCTAATATATTATTAAGAATACTATGAAACAGTGTCAATAGGAAGAGTGCAATTGAAATGTAACGATGGTTGTGAAGTTGGTGCCAAGCGCTGCACTGTGGGTAAATAAGTGTGGGCAGATTGTAACTGATGAACTGGTACTGGGTAAGCAATGTGTGGCTTGTAGCACACCTCAGAGCTACCGTTACTTTTGAATCACACTTTGAAATCAAAAATTATGCAACCACCAATTTGTACTCGCATTACAAAAACTAAATTATAGTTAGAGTAGTCAAAAGCCCAAAATGTGTTAATGTTGTTGATAGTTTTTTTTTTTAAACGGGCTAATGCTGTTTGTCTCTAACGACCTTTACAGCGTTACCGGGCGGGAGACATGTTGTTGATAGTAGCTAGCTAGTTGCATTTAGCAGTAGAAAACATAAAAACATTGGTTATTTTAAACAGCTGCGCAGCCTATTTTCTAAACTAGATTAGACAAAGACACTGCCCGTTAAAAATGAACCAATTATTATAATATAAGAACTGTACATTATAATATTGCGTTGTTGATAAGTAGCGGCAATAGAAATACTTTACATACTCACTTTTGGATTTATTATCTGTTTTGATAGAATCGTGCCCATTATCTTTTTCCTCAATTTTTAACCTCTCTGCAGCTGAAGAGAGGTCACACTGAGAATCTTCAGCTGTATTTTCGTCACCCATTGGGAATCTGAATCGCAAGGTGCTGTAGACGAAGCTCAGTGATCACTCAAGGTAAGTAGTACCTACGTTCTACACAACTACTGTACTCTTCTTTAAAAGATAGAGTAGTAGAATATTGCGTGTGTGGTAGAGTTATTAGTGTGAATTTGAGAAAATTAAAACAAAAATCATTAAAGAAAGACTACCAAAATCTTTACTTATAAAAACTTAGAGATGTTCCGATCCCATACTACTAAATAAATACTACGAGTACGTACCGTACTTGATACTTTTCATTCGATACTTACATACTTGGTAAGGAGTACTGACATCATATTCATTATGATATTAGAATCAGTGCACAAGTAACAGGAAGGAGTTTTGGCGGGAACGCGGAAATGTTCACGTCGTTGTATTACTTTTCAAAACTTGTGCTTTTTCCAGTATTAATGTTTAAAATTGGTAACGTTTTACGCATTAAGTGCTGAACATGACTTAGACTAGACTACGACTACCTGACTTAGACTGGACTATGACTATGACTAAGACTTGACTTTACGTGATATATTCTTTAACGATGAAAAACTACAATACTTGACACTGGCTAAATACACGATATGTGGAGCCAAAATCTAAGAAAAAAAAAGATAACAGGAAAGAGTCACCAAAAGTTGAATGAGGCGTTTTTAAAAAAAAAGCTGCAATTTTATAAAGACCTGATAGATGGCGGTAAAATGGGGGTTTTAAGTTCTGTCATTGATAAGATAATTATTTATAGAGTTTAATATCCTATCCTTATTTTATGGGTCAACTCAAGATACGTCGCGATGTACCTTGAGTTTCCCTCAAAGTTAAGTGGATGTTAAGTGAAGGATTTTTGGTAAAATGTTTCAGAATACGGGGGTTAGTAATCGCGCTAGGGTTAGGGGGTCAGGCATAGAGAAAAATAATGGGGTTAGGGTTTGATCACAGATTAGAGAAAAAAATCTTAGTGGTTTGGTTTACCCTTTGGGTACGGAACCCTAAAATCCCTGTGGCCACAGATTAGAAAAAAATGCATCCACTACCTATGGCCTAAAGTGTGGTGTGGCCACAGGGTGTAGCCTATATTATATTGCCTGCGGTCATGTGGTGCACACCAGCAAGGCCCTATTCCGATTCATGCTAAAATCGATGTTATCGCGCTAAAAACGCGTACTGAATTGCCGTGAGTGCGACAACGAAGTCTCTTGTAAACGTTATGACTGACGCCATTTTGCGATATGGCCGTCCGTGATTGGTTGTTCCGAGTTATTAACAGCGCTCAAAGTCGTAAGCGCAATATCTGAATCGGAACGCTGAATAATCAACGTGAGTGCTGTGAGCGATCATAGCGTGAATCGGAATACGGCGCAAATCACAGACTAGAGAAAAAACAACAAATGTTTAGTCTGTGGCATTAGCATGATTATATACTCTTTGATTATGATATGATAGACTCTTTGGTGCATGCAAGCAGCGTTGCCAGAACGTTACTTTGGTAAAGAATTCGTTACTTTTGACCACGCTTCGTTACTTGCCCGTTACCATACTAACATAGTTTCTTTTTGAGAGAAGGGTTAAAAAATTGTTACTTATGCAATAAAAACATGAAGACGGCATAAATTATGTAAACAATATTAGAAAAACAACACTTTCCCAATATGCAAGCAAACCACAGATACACAAGATTATGGTTGCAACTTTAGAACTGTTCTAACCAAGGGTCTATAAAGACTTCTTTTTTGTACAAAGATTGTCGTTATGGGGTGGCTGGGTTATTACGTAACTCGCAATAAGTTTGCAAATATATCTTGTTCACAAGACTTAGATATTTTATGTAAACAAAGTAATGTCACGAAAAGTCACTGTCAAAGTGACATTCCAGTTGCTTAAAACATTTTTATTGATTAGTATTCCAGTGAAACGCAAAACAGCGTCTAAAATATTAGATATCTGTGTCTAAAAGCCACTAATCAAAAAAGAATAAGTCATTAGAATTTAAGAATATCATTGTTACTGATTACCAAGCAAAAATTTCGCAGACAAAATATTAGTAAGATGTTATATACCAAGGATTTTTTAATTCCAAAATTCTTAGAGTAAGATTTTAGGCAGTTGTAAATAAAAGATTAACACACATTACTAAAGTTTTTTAATTGACCAGAAACCTTTTAAATAAGTTATTCTGACAGATCTGACAAGCTGTCTGGTTCAGAGCCCGATTCGTTAACATTTATGATAAATCTATCGCAAGCACCATCAATTATGTGGTTGAGTTGGTAACGTAACAACAACAAAATAAACACTAATGGCAATAACAACAAACAATTTGCACAAAGCGCAGGGACAGCACATTCGAGTTCGAGAAAACAAAAACGAATGAAACGGGAACTGTTAGGAACAGAAATGTTTAGCTTCTCTACAGTGCTACCAGTATAATAAGATATTTTCTACCAATAATCGATTACTTTATCATAAAATTGTATTGAAACGATATTCCGTTAAAATAAATAGTGGAAAATGGTTTTTATTTTGTAATTGATTAGATTATGACTGTAAAAATGATATTTAATATTTTTTTTGGTCAAATATAGTAATCTACCATTATAAAACATATTTTTTGCACTGTTATCCCCTTTGTTTACATAAAATATCTAAGTTTTATGGACAAGATATAGAATAAATTTTTCAATCATTGCTGTCAAACACGACTTTGCAAGAAATTATATTTGTTTTTTCTGTTACATTAAAATAATTGCGCTTTTGCTGCTATAATATTTCCACTAGAAATACCCACTCGCTGGACTTCGCTGGAGGCTCTGGATTTGTGCCCAGCGGCTACAGCTAGAGCCACTGGCGCTGCTTCCCATCCCCGTCTCGCAGTGGCGGATTATCTCTAAGGCAAAGTAGGCACGTGCCTAGGGGCGCGAGGCTACGAGGTGGCGCGCGCGTAGTAGGTTTTAAATAAATTAAGTATCATAAAAAATATTTAGTTTCGAGAGCTTCCAAAGCGTAACCCACCTTCTTGATTATTTCTGTATCGCACGATTTTATAAAAAAAAAAGATGGTAAGAAGACACAAAAGCTGCAATGATTATGGTTGCGCGTTTGGTTGCACGCATCTATGTATCCGTTCGTGGCGTACCTACGTTGCATGGTAACTAGATTGCGGGGTCGAGGGCGCAGCGCGGTGGCAAACCGTTTGGTATAGAATCCACTACAGGTTTCTATACCAAACATTATATGAGGGTTATGTCGACAGTAGAGGTGGGTCGTACTAGGTAAATCGAGATACTAGGTGACTCTGTGACTGTGACTCAGCCATACCTGTGACAAATACCTGTGAATAAATACTAGCGAGTATTTTTTACTCGCGGCACAAGTCACGTTTACAGGACATATATAATATATAATAGATGTGTCTTTCTGTGACGCCTATATGGAAAAAGGATGCACTTATTACTTTTGATTTGACGGCTGGCAAAACATGTCGCTGTCACAGCTCATGTGAAAAAAATACTAGATTTGTGCCAGACGCCTTCGTGAGAAAAGGATGCACCTATTACTTTAGCACGCTCTCATAAACTCGTGCACAAGTCACAGTGTCGCTGCTCCTGGAGGTATTTTGTCGCTGTGTCTGACTGTGACTTTCTTTTATCAGTGACTTTTACCTGTGACGATAAATACGCCTCACGCCTAGTCGACAGGCATCGGTACCCAATGATATCGTCAAACACTTCTGTTTATCCACTTATCAATAATTTTACCTCATCACATAGTATATAGCCCTGTATATTAACTATGTAATGAGTAAATGAGGTGTAATTATTGTTCCCCTTGGCACCATGTTTTTTATAGTAGGTTATGATTTTATAAAATGGATGAGGTCTGACAACACTGCCATTGCATTTTGCAACAGTGTGGTCAACGTAGGCGATATATCGCCATTTATGCTACTCAGGACTAGGAACCGGCGACGTAAAATCTAATTGGCGACTGGTCGCCTTTTAGGCTAACTCAGAGACAAGTTATTTAAATTAGCCAAATCGTAAATTAACACCTTTTATAAAAATTATAGCCACCTTAAGGTCTGAAATATTAATAAAGAAGAAAAAAAATAAGATAGAATATTGTTGTTATGACGTGAACACGACTAAAAAATCTACAAAAAGTATTGATTTGGTATTGTAAAAGCTATGTAAATAAGGCGAATTTTGTTTAAAAGTAACTTGAACAACTGGCAAAAGTTGGTCGTTCTGTCAACATAATTCACAGTATAAATCATATCGCCTTAGACTACCTATTTTCTGTAAAATGTTAAAACCTTTAGTAAAAAACTGGCCAAAACTGGCAAAGAACTAAAGAAAATCAACCTTTGCCATTTTCCACTAACACAAAATTAAATATGGTTGACGAAAGCCTTGTCTTGTTATTGCTGGTGCCTAGTCTTGTTATATGTAGCTGGTGGACGAAACATTATTGAACTATACCCCATTCCAGAATCTTGTTTGTTTGTACAATTATTTTATGTTTATGTTTATTTAAAGGCTTCCCAAGGCCGCTTTTTGGCTGGCGACAGATTTTATTTTCTTGACAACAACAAGGTCCTTGAGGTTGGCAGACTGGCTGAGGACCCATTTAGTAAACGAATTTCAGGATGATAACTGAAACTTAACAAAAATGGACCAAAAATTCATAATAAAATTGTACAAATGCAGAAGAACATTGGCGTTCGAGAGAGAAGGGGGGATAGATATGAGAATAAGATGAATAGGTGAAGGCGAATTCATCGATTCATCCTTTTCCCTTATCTTTTTTCCCTCTTCCTTCTTTCTTCCTATTATACTGAGATAAGGCGTAAAACTAATAAAAAAGAAAAGAAAGTTCGGCAAAAACTACTATTTTACTTCATTTTAACATTATAACACGGTTTTTGTAACGTTTGAGACATAGGCTACTTTTTTAGGCGACAGGACCTAAAATTCGGCTACTTTAGGCTACTTAAGCTGGGAAAAATGGCGAAATTAGTCCTGTCGCCGTTGGCAACACTGTTTTGCAATTCATTTCTTTTATTTGCTATTTGCATTTCGCAACTGCATAGGCCAGGATAAAAGTGTTCTGTGGCATAGGCTCTACAAACTAAGTAGAAGATTTTTTGGCTCATAGTTAGTATCTGGAAACTCTGATACAACAAAATAATTGTATGAAACTAGCTAAAAAGTAAAACCAACACTGCAAAAAAAATGAAGAGTTGCAATAATTCATTCTGGCTTATAATTTAGTAGATTTATTTAAATATAATAAATATTTTATCGCATTACATAACTGGTTTTTTGATGAATATTCAGATCTTTTGTTAATAACTTACATTGCTAGATGAGAATTAATGATTATCATGATTTTGATTGGTCATTATTTGCTAAAGGAATAATACTTTAGTAGGATGTAGATTATTTTACATCTTACACACGGCAACACCACAATCAAAATGGCTGTCATTTTGCGTTTGCGCATCGTATGGTTATTTTGGTTGTAATTTTGTGGAAATTTTCTCTTCGCTGAAAATACCATATTTGATATTGATATATACGTTGAGTTGAGCATTTTGTTCCTCCGTATCTATTGAAATACCCAAGTTTGTGTGAGATAGGACTCGATAGTAAGAATTTTTGTGTTAGTGATTTTGTGTTATTTTTGTTGTAAAAACAAAATTAATACCATGGCAGGGGCCGCTGGGGCACATCGAACATGTGAAGTATGTTTCATAAGAGAAAAACAATGTCGTGAAAAGAGGGTTTTTGCGAGATTTCCACTGGAGAAACACCGGTATGTTCTAACCTAAGTTTTAGGGTCTAGTACTAATAGAAACTCTTCAAGCTATTCATCTACCTGAGCCAAATGTTTTAGTCCCGTAAGTCTGCCCTAGGCAGTTACAATTACATATTCCAATTTATTACATAACTCCTTCCATAATCACAAACTGTGATTTATAACTTTCTATCAATACAGCCTCATGTTCAGTATGATGCACCAAACTGCAATCAGTAGTGGGTCTATTTTTAATTATATTGCTCATCCCATTTAAACAACAATTTAATTTTCAGCTGTGTTGAGTGGATAAAGGCTGTTGGGAAAGAAGATCTTGCATATCTTTCCATTGAAAAGCTGCATGGCTTACGACATGTCTGTGAAATACATTTTGCCAAACGTGATTTCACCAAGTCAGGAACTCGCCTGAAAAAAAGAGCTGTTCCCAAACTTCAGTTAACCTCACCACCATTGCCAGATAATATAATAGCTGAATTCCTGCGCATAAATTCAAGTGGTAAGAATTTTGAATTTATTTATTATTTTGTGTGGCTGTTGCCAACCCAACCAACTATTATTGTTATTTAAGCAGCTCTATATAGCAGATATGTGTAGATCATATGTGCACTCATTACTTTAAGCTTTTATCTAGTCTGTTTTTGAAAGTGTTCACGGAGGGAGCACTAATCACTGACTTTGGCAGTATGATCTACACACACACTACACAGTTAGGCAAAAAGTGTTTTTGTACAGACATACCAACAGTACAACACAAATATACTTTATTGAACACCAATAAATAACAATGCATATAAAATTATAACAAGCTAGCTGACCCGCCCCGGCTTCGCATGGTTTAATTAGTTTTAAGTCCTAACTTAGTTCATCGACTATCTCAGAAGCCAGTCTGTCACATATTGTGTCAAATGGTGAGTTACCTTCTTATTTTTATCATCTGGATTGAACATTAAGTTAGGAATAGGAGAATGGACAAAGAGTGATGTGACTTAAATAATTATTGTTTATTTTAATCACAAGCCAAATTTATCTTGAGGGTCTTTTTCATATAATTAACATGTATAAAACCGCTAAAATTTGTCTTTGATTATGTCAGATTGTGACTCCACTCAAGGAATATTATTTCCCTTCTAGACCCCGTTCCTGTGCCTTTGACAAGCATGGGGCTACCATCGACAATCTCAGAAGCCAGTCGATCACATATTATGTCAAATGGTGAGTTACCTTCTTATTTTTATCATCTGGATTGAACATAAAGTTAGAAATAGGAAAATGGACAAAGAGTGATGTGATTTAAATAATTATTGTTTTCTTTAATCACAAGCCAAATTTAACTTGCGGGTCTTTTTCATATAATTAACATGTATAAAAACCGCTAAGATTTGTCTTTTAAACAAGTTATATGAAAAAGACTCTTAAAGTTTAGAGTTTTTTTTCATATAACTTGTTTAAAACTACAAATATTTGGTTTTGTTTTATTGCTTGTAATTAAATGTTGTAGTTTATATTATGTGTGAATATAAATATTGGTGGTGCTTGCCTGAAAACGTTCTTTTAAAAGGACATTGACAGGATCAGGTCCAAAATTGCCCAGTGATGGGAGTACCTACCTGCATTACGTTCCTTATATCCATTTATGACTAAACGCCAAATATTTTCAAAATCTGACCCTGGGTTTTTTTTTAATTAATTTTTTAATATTGAAATTTGTACCTACCTACTATGGGACCTTAGCCGACACAAGCATGGGGATAATATTTAATCTCGTCACTGTCATCATCATCATCATCTTCATCATCATCAGCCTGAAGACGTGTGCTGCTGAACATAGGCCCCTTCCATAGAAGCCACTTTGAGCGGCTGCTTGCGTTCAGCATTCATCGGCTCCTCGCGGTTTTGACCAGGACGTCGGTACACCTAGTAGGTGACCACCGATTTAGTTCGATTCGCTCCGATTCGGTTCAATTCGGTGCGATTTGGTTTGGTTCGATTTGGTTCGATGCGATTCCATTCGGTTCGATTCGGTTCGGTTCGATCCGGTGCGATCTGGTTCTATTCAGTTCCATACCATTGCATTCCAGCCTCCGTGGTGTGGTGGTTGACCAAGTCGGCTCATAACCTGGAGGCGGCTGGCTCATTGACTCGTTTTGCTCATTTGACTTGTTTGACTTGTTTGACTTGTTTGACTTGTTTGACTCGTTTGACTCGTTTGACTCATTTGACTCAAGTGACTCATTTGACTCTTTTGAGTCGTTTGAGTCGTTTGACTCGTTTACTCTTTTGGCTCATTTTGCTCATTTGACTCATTTGACTCATTTGACTCATTTGACTCCTTTGACTCATTTGACTCATTTGACTTATTTGACTCATTTGACTCATTTGACTCCTTTGACTCATTTGACTCATTTGACTCATTTGACTCATTTGACTCTTTGACTCATTTGACTCATTTGACTCATTTGACTCGTTTGACTCGTTTGACTCGATTACTGTTTTGGATCATTTTGCTCATTTGACTCATTTGACTCATTTGACTCATTTGACTCAGCTGACTCATTTGACTCATTTGACTCATTTGACTCCTTTGACTCATTTGACTCATTTGACTTATTTGACTCATTTGACTCATTTGACTCATTTGACTCATTTGACTCTTTGACTCATTTGACTCATTTGACTCGTTTGACTCGTTTGACTCGATTACTCTTTTGGCTCATTTTGCTCATTTGACTCATTTGACTCATTTGACTCATTTGACTCATTTGACTCTTTTGAGTCGTTTGAGTCGTTTGACTCGTTTACTCTTTTGGCTCATTTTGCTCATTTGACTCATTTGACTCATTTGACTCATTTGACTCATTTGACTCCTTTGACTCATTTGACTTATTTGACTCATTTGACTCATTTGACTCATTTGACTCTTTGACTCGTTTGACTCGTTTGAGTCGTTTGACTCGTTTGACTCGATTACTCTTTTGGATCATTTTGCTCATTTGACTCATTTGACTCATTTGACTCATTTGACTCTATGACTCTATGACTCTATGACTCATATGACTCGTTTGAGTCGTTTGACTCGTTTGACTCGTTTACTTTTTTGGCTCATTTTGCTCATTTGACTCATTTGACACATTTGACTCATTTGACTCATTTGACTCATTTGACTCTAATGACTCATTTGACTCATTTGACTCATTTGACTCATTTGACTCTAATGACTCATTTGACTCATTTGACTCATTTGACTTATTTGACTCTAATGACTCATTTGACTCTTTGACTCATTTGACTCATTTGACTCGTTTGAGTCGTTTGACTCGTTTGACTCGATTACTCTTTTGGATCATTTTGCTCATTTGACTCATTTGACTCATTTGACTCATTTGACTCATTTGACTCTATGACTCTATGACTCTATGACTCAAATGACTCGTTTGAGTCGTTTGACTCGTTTACTCTTTTGGCTCATTTTGCTCATTTGACTCATTTGACACATTTGACTCATTTGACTCATTTGACTCATTTGACTCATTTGACTCATTTGACTCATTTGACTCCTTTGACTCCTTTGACTCCTTTGACTCATTTGACTCATTTGACTCTAATGACTCTAATGACTCATTTGACTCATTTGACTCATTGGACTCGTTTGAGTCGTTTGACTCTATGACTCTATGACTCATATGACTCGTTTGAGTCGTTTGACTCGTTTGACTCGTTTACTCTTTTGGCTCATTTTGCTCATTTGACTCATTTGACTCATTTGACACATTTGACTCATTTGACTCATTTGACTCATTCGACTCCTTATTATAACTCCTTATAATTTACAAGGTTTATACCTATTGTCTCGTTTACTCTTTTGGCTCATTTTGCTCATTTGACTCATTTGACACATTTGACTCATTTGACTCATTTGACTCATTCGACTCATTCGACTCCTTATTATAACTCCTTATAATTTATAAGGTTTATACCTATTGTGTCTTACTTGCTGTAATTTCTGAATAAATTTTTATTATTACATTATACAATACAACACCCCTTCATTTGGGCGAAGGTAAAAATGCCATCATAAATAATTAGGTAGTCGGGTATTAGTTTTTGAACTCTATCTTGTTAATTTCTATGGGCAGATTTTGAAAATATTTTGTGAGCAAGTATTTATACATGTGGAGAGTCTAAAAACGGTACTCATTTTTCTGAGCAGTATTTGGACCCATACTAAGACTGTCAATGTCCTTTGAAATGGCACCGAATAGCTATTCCACTGTCATCATCATCATCATTAACAGACGTCCACTGCTGAACATAGTCCTCCTTCATAGACCGCCACCTTGAGCGGCTGCATGCCTCCTGCATCCATCGGCTCCCCGCGGTTTTCACCAGATCGTTGGTCTACCTAGGCCGGCCTACGCTGCTTTTTACTATTATTGAAAAGTATTTATTTCGTTTTTCTAGATCCGCTTCCTACGCCATCAACAACAGCTAAGGGGTTGGCATCCAATGTTGTAGATGTGTCACAAGCATCAAATGGTATGTACTTTTATATTATTTTATTATATTATATACTGCTACATACAATTTAAAATCTTCTGTGATCACTATGTCTGGATTAGTGACAAGAGGTGATTATGGCAACTTTTCCCCTGTGATATGCGCCCAAACTGACGTTTCGTTGTGGCAGTGGAAGGTTTCCGGCTGATGATGTGTATGTGTGTCTGTAATGGCAGCTATTTTATGAACGCGATCTGCTCATCTATATTGCTCGTATTGCAGAACCAAGTTCAAAACGATGCTCAGTCATCGATCCGTGCTCAAGTCCTGATTTTATTCGCGTTCCTGTCTGTCCCATCGAGGGGCAGCACGAGGAGACAGAAAGGAGCAACCCCACGAATTGATCATTTTGTGAATAAAATCTCATCATGAGCAATTCTGTTATACGGCTCTGAGTACATTACTATGTCTTTACATATTATTCATGTTTGGTCTTTACCAACCATGGATAATTGAGGTCTATTTACAATTAAAGCTTTGCCAAAAAGATTTAAGGAGTTAAATTACTATTTTCTAGATCCGATTCCTGTGCCATCTACTAGTTTAAAAGGAATGCATGAAAACCCAACGGAACACGTGAAATGTATGAAGAGGAAGTTAGATGATTGTGAAACAGGTTAGTTAAATAATATAAGTACTTAATGTATTTAATATATTTTATTATCGTTATTTTATTATATTCATAAAAAAATTAAATATCTCTGAAATCTACATTTATAAATTTATTACGATTACCAGAATATTTTGAAGACGAACGTCTTTTGTTCAGTTTTTGCGTGTGACAGTTAACGATTTTTGCCAAAACAATACATAAAACATTTTGTAAGTTAAACATGGTTTTGAAATCAACATTTTCAATACAGATTGTAGAAAACTCTCTCTAATATCCTCTTTCCATACAAAATGATTTAAGTTAAAGTAATTAAAATTAATTTTAATTTACACTGTTTCAGAAATGAGCCCAAGAAAAAAGAAGCTGATTGAGAGGCTTCAAAAAACGAAATGTACTCTTAAATCACTACGGCGAAGTGCAAAACTAGTGAATGATATCAAATCTCCAATTTTGAGGGATATTATTACCTCAGCATTGAAAAATGAACAGCGAAAATCAAAAGGAAGGCGATGGACCACTAAAAATAAGATTTCAGCCCTCGCCATTTACAAAAGGTCTCCGAAAACCTACAGATATTTGGCTAACGTCATGCCTCTTCCAAGTGAGAGGACTCTAAAAAATGTTTTGAGAAAGATGCCAATGGAGACTGGCATAAACAAACAAGCCCTAGATCATCTAAAAAAAATAGCAACAACTCAATCTCCTCAAGGCAAATTGGGCTGTTTGTTATTTGATGAGGTGAAATTAAAACCCTGCTTAATATTAAACGAGACCACTGATGAAGTAGATGGTTTTGTTGATTTTGGGAAGGATGAAGAAAATGTTGAAGACACAAGAAGTGAAACAGTTGCAGATCATGCTCTTGTTTTTATGTTTCAAGGCCTTTATGCAAAATTCAAACAACCAATTGCTTATTATTTTGTAAAGGGCACAGTATCTTCGGCCAGGCTGTCGTCTCTGATCAAGATTGCTATCAAGTCAATCAAAGAAACCGGATTCAGAGTGGTAGCTACTGTTTGCGACCAAGGACCGACAAATGTGGGAGCCCTTAGCTTGCTTAAAAGTTCAACTGGCATGTCTCATGCAGAGACAAATAAGTTTGATTGCTGTGGAGATAAGGTTTATATTATGTTTGATATACCTCATTTGTTCAAATCTATTCGTAATAATTTTTTGAACCAAGGCCACATTGAATTTAATGGAAGAAAGGCCAGGTGGAATGATATCTGCAAAGCAGAAGAGAAAAACTCCAAATTACTTTATTTAAGTAAAATAACTAAAACGCACGTACGACCAAAATACAAAGCAAAAATGCGCGTCAAATATGCAGCTCAAGCATTGAGCTTAACTGTGTCAGCAGTTTTAAAACTGATGTCTGAAGGGGAGACGAATAAAGAAGCTTCAAAAGAACTGATGGACACAGCCCTCATCATACAGGATCTAGATCGACTATTCGACTACACAAATGGGCCCTCCGGACCAGATGACGTAAAAAAAGGACTCCGCCAAAATGTCTCGGATAAAACAGACCATTTGGAGGCATGGACGGATTTTAAAAAGAAGTTATCTACAATGAATTTTATAAATAGATATGGTGAAGCAGCTCGAAACGTAAAGTGCGTTCAGGGGTATATAACTTCCTTAAACAGCCTTCAAGACATATGGCAAGAAGTGCGAACTTTGGGATTTCGCTATCTAAATTTAAGGCAATTAAACCAAGACGCACTTGAAAATTTGTTTGGGCTTATCCGGCAACATAGCCCTACAAATAAATTTCCTACGTGTGCGTCTTTTGTTGCTGCACTAAAAACATCAGTAATTTCGGGACTGACTGCACACAACCGAAACTCTAATTGTCAGGCAGATAACCAAATTTTGCTTACAAACTTCGAAGATATCGTTTTCGGTAAAAGTATTGAAGAAGATATTGAAACAAGAGAAATAACGACAGAAAATATTGCAACAGATGAATGCGTGGAAGATATTCCAACACTTAGCCTGCCGGAGGAATTCATAGGTATAGAAACTGAACTAACTGAAATCGATCAACAGCCTCTTGTATATGTCAGTGGCTACGTGGCAAGTACATTAAAAAAACATGAATGTACTAACTGCCAAAACTTACTGACAATCAGAAATCCAAATGACTCAGATCGGGTTTATGCCTACATAAGCCTCCGGGAATGGTGGAAAGACAAAACATCTTTAACATACCCATCATTGCCTTTGATCAGGATGATTGAAAAATGCATAAATGCCTTTGAATGTGAAATACTGCAGGCAAAAATACTTCACAAACGAAACATTTGCATGATCTGTGTCACGTTGTTCACTTCTCACTGTGAAACTGCTTGGTATACGTGTGAACTCCATAAAAAAGACATGCTGCATACAATTTTTATGCGATTGTCTAGACTGCTCATTCGTAGGCAGTGCTTCAGAATCAACCAAAGATATCGCCAGCAAGAAGACGAAAAAAAGGGAGAACAGTTTTATAAAGATATGGACATATAACTGTTATGTACCTATGAATCCATAACCATATTAATTTTAACAATTCAAATAGAAATAATTGTTTGCAGCATGTCTTTTATAGAGTATACATAATGTATACCATGCAGTTTCACAGTGTGAAGTTAACAACGTGACACAGATCATGCAAATGTATCTTACGGGAAGTATTTTTGCCTGCAGTATTAAACTTTCAAGGGCATTTTTCAATCATTCTGTCTGATCTACACATATACACGTACACACCTTTCATTCAATTTACACTACAAGTTAGTAAACATTCTTTTGTTGTATATTAATAGCAGTTAATTTTTTTGTGTAATCCTGTTTGGCCTTCTTTTAAGTTTGTAAATTAGTTACTGTATATTGTATTATTCACGCTGTTGGATTACCGAGATAAATAAATAAAGGCAATGATGGGTATGTCAACAAGGATGTTCTGTATTGATTCATTGGATGTGATTGAGTTACTGATTGCTATTATAAGGACGTTTACAACCACGAAGAAAACAGGGTGCCTACCTACATACAACTTTATGAAATTGAAAGTGCAATTACTACCTAGATAATTTAAGTTAAGGCGCTAAATGCTCCCAAATCGACTATTTCGAACGTAATTTTCTCAAAGTGTAGTCCATTTATAGGATTAATCATAAATCATAGTGATGAGTTACGTTTCAATGTGTGTTTCTGTAGACTATTTTTTTCATAACAATAAGCGTTCTTTTATGACTAATTAATTGTACCGCAAAATGGAAAAGTCGAAGTGCAACGCAACGTAATCGCCATATATGTACTAAGCGACCCTATTGAATACTCTATACGTTTCATGTTCGACTGCTGTTATAAACGTGCTTGCATTGGGTCCTGTCAGCGTTTTAATGTACATTACGCCAATTTTAACAAATTAAGGGTGGGTTGCACCATCTTACTTTAGCAATAACATTCATGGGCATTTCAGTCAAAGTACCCGTTAGGCAAAAAATTTGATGCACCATCTGAAAATTGTTAAATGACGTCATAACTTTAACTGCTAACTAACCGCCGATGCTTCGCTGGTTAGTGTTACTGTTTATGTTAAATATCTGTCTTACGCATAAAATATAATCGCGGAATCATATCAAGTATTCTGAAGATCTTGCAACTTATGTTAGCTAAACTCTCTGGTTAAGGTCAAAGTTTTAGTTAATTTAAACCGTAAAAGTATCCTTAACTGTGATTATGGTGCAACTCAACAGAAGTATCAATTATGACCCATTTTATGAATGGTAAAAATGTTTAATTATGCTGATGAAATGAAAACGTTGGGTTGTATGAGAAATGAGACAATGTTTGTTTTTTTTAATTATACCATTAAAAGCAGCTCAAAAATACGTATCTGACAGTGTAATTATATAATTCATTTTAGCCAAAAGTCCCTTACGCTGATTACAATTGAAATTTCCAGCGTAGTCGTTGATTGATTATCTAACCAATTTTATTTTTTTACATTAACTATTTGTTTTCCTGTAATCGTGTGAAAAACAAATAAACGTATATTTTGCTAACAAATAGAGTTTTATTGCTTTCTTTAGAAGTATATGAAAAATATTTAGTGGCATTTATTTTTACCCATATTTATTATATTTATCGATATCGATACAATACCGCACAACACTACAGAAGTATCGAACCAGGCAAGCACTAGCTTTGACAGTTGACACATTATTAACGATTCGTTCAATCATTCCGCGTTTGCATGTTGGCCATATGTATTTAGGTTTGCATGGTTGCTAGCTAAAAGTAGCTGAGCCTGAAAAAACATTTGTTCGAAGACCCACCTCTCAAAACGAAGTGATTATATCCTCTTTGGTTAGTATTGCAAAGAGAAAATAATACCGTGCAGGCAGATGCTGTAGTGTAGTACATCTCCATCTCATCATTTCATCAAAAGTGTAAAAGGGAAGAGAGTGACAGATTACAATAATAACGTGTAGTCGTGTAGTGCTTATAATAAAGTAAGTACTTACCTACTGTACTGGCTAAAGCAAAGCAAGATATATCGATTGAGCAGGGTCTAAAATCCTAGCATACGTGTCTTTAGTTCCTCTTGTCTCGTGCGTGATACTGGAAAAATTGTAGGAACGAGTAACTCATATAGCGGAGCCCGTTCTCTTGGTGTGGAGCAGCAACACCAGATGCAGCAGTGGAAATAGCAATAGCATGTACAAGAAGAGCAGGCCTTTAGGTCGGCGTCGTGTCGGCCAAGTCTTTGCAGTTTGCATAACCAGGAACCACAGTACTGAATGAAATAAAAATACGGGCGTAATGCTAACGCGCAGTATATTCAATATACTTGTTTAGATTAAGTTATTACACCGAGAATTTATATAATATTTTATGATTAAAAATAACATTGTGAACCGGGGAAAAATGTCGCAAGAAGAGAAAAAAAAAAACATAGACCATAGACTAACTAGCTAGAGATGTAGCTGTTGAGAATAGACTAAGTATAAGTGTAATCGATTTAATAATTTAACACTTCCCCTTATTCTCAACAAGCACATTTACAAAGCTTTATTTGCTCTACATAGACATTGACTTTACATACATATCAACTCTACATAGACATTGACGCTACATACATATCGACTCTACATAGACATGGGACTCTACATGCATAATCAATTAATCATAGTGACTCTACACAAAACTACAGACCCTACATGCCGAGCAACATGCAACCTGAACTTTGTCAGTACAATAAAAATTACAGTAGGTATCTAAACCATTACATTAAACTTTTCTATTTATTTTATAACATCAAAGTCATATTATCATACAGTCAATAAATTTAAATCTTTAACAAAATTACAATGCTTTGATGATCCTAATGGTTTAGTAAATATGTCGGCTGTCATATACTCAGTAGGTAGGTATCTAATAGTTACAATATTCTTTGATACAAGATCCTTTACAAAATGATACCTAATGTCTATGTGCTTTGTGCGTTTATGAGAATACTCCTTAGCTAGTAACAATTTTTGGGCACTTTGGTTATCATTAAATATCTCCATACTTAATAGTTTATCATTAATTTCACTCATGAAATTCTTAACAAAACATAACTCCTTGGAGACGTCACTAATACTCAAATATTCCCCTTCAGTACTAGAAAGAGCTACGCACCTTTGCTTTCTTGACTCCCAACTGATAACATTCCTGCCTAATTTAATTACAAAACCGGTGAAAGATTTTCTATCATAATTATTACCCCAGTCACTGTCTGCATATGCTTTAATATTTAGGTGGTCACTCTTATAAAAATAAAGTCCATAGTTTATAGTACCAGCTAAATACCGCAGCACACGCTTTGCAGCTATCCAATGATCCTTATTAAAATTACATAGATATTGGCTCAGCTGACTACAACTGAAAGTAATATCCGGCCTTGTGCATACAGACAGGTACATGAGACAGCCAACTAACTGCCTATATTGATATACATTATCATCTAAGGTTTCAGTGTCTGAATTTACATTTTTAAAATTAGTGCACATTGGTGTGGAAACATTTTTACAATCTGACATACAAAAACGCTTTAGTAATCTCTTAATATACTCAGATTGGTCCAATATTAAAACATCTTTATTACGAGTGACTCGCATGCCCAAACAACTGGTAAGTAAACCTAGGTGCTTTACACAAAAATTCTGGTCAAGTAAATTAAACAATTCTTCAGTATTACATGTAGAAAATATATAAAAATCATCTACATAGAGAGCAATGATTGTGAGATCCCTATCACACTTTCTTATATACACACAGGGCTCACACTTACTTTGCATATAACCATTCTTCGTAAGTAGCTCTTGCACCTTAAGAAACCACATGCGGCTCGCCTGCTTTAAACCATAAATGCTTTTCAATAAAACACACACCTTATTATCATCGGACATGAAACCTGGAGGTTGCTCCATATAGATATTTTCATTCAGGTCACCATTCAAAAATGCTGTAGTAACGTCGATATGCTCTATGGACATATCATATTCAGTAGCTAATGAAAATAGAATACGCATAGTCGAATGACGTACGACAGGTGAAAAAGTATCGGAGTAGTCTACTCCCTCTTTTTGACTAAACCCACGCGCGACTAAGCGTGCTTTAAATCTGTCAAAATTACCTGATGTATCATGTTTTACTTTAAAGACCCATTTTGACTTGACTACATTTGAATTAGACGGTCTATCAACTAACTTCCAAACTCCATTTTTTATCAAAGAGTCATACTCTATCTGCATAGCCTTTAGCCATTCACTGGAGTTTTCAGATGCCATAGCCTCCTCATATGACTGAGGCTCATCAAATAACGAATCGGCGAACATACTAATTTCATAATCACCATACCGTTTAGGTTGTTTACCACGCGTACTGCGGATGGGTCGGCCGCTGACAGCAACAGCGTCACCTGCACTAGTCGCGGCTTCCCCTCGAACAGCTGTCTCTCCATGGGCCGCTGGCTGCTCCTCCAGCTCCCGGTCGGAAAGCTCCAGCTCAGCTGAGGATTGCTTCTCCTCGCTGTCAGTCGCGCAGCCTCCGCTCGATTCTGCATCTGTAAATTCATAAGAAAAATCATAATTAGATTTATTCACATCAGTACATATTTTATTATTATCTTTATTCAAATTATTATCATTTTCATTATCATTCAACAGAATAGAATTCATTTCACTGTTAGAATTCAATTCATTATTATACATCACAGGAATAACCATTATATTATCCATTAAATTCTTATTATCAATGTCATTGCATTTAAAATCTCTATAAAATTTGTCCTCAATAAAATTAACATTTCTCGACAATATAACCTTTGTCGGATTTGATGGCTCTATAAGTCGATATCCCTTAACAGTCTCTGAATAACCGACAAAAATGCACAACTTTGACCTAGCGTTCAGTTTACTTGTACGAGTAGGCTCCGGCAGCAGAGAGTATGCTATGCATCCAAATACACGAAGATGTCCAAGACTCACACTGTGTCGGGACCAAACTTCCTCAGGCATCTGTCCGGCTAACGCCGTTGTGGGGCTGCGATTTTTCAAGTAAACGGCAGTCATCACGGCTTCACCCCAAAAACGGTTGCTAAGACCAGCCTGACATAACATGCATCTAGCCCTCTCTAATAGAACTCTATTAACGCGTTCTGCAACGCCATTCTGCGCAGAGCAATACGGTACCGTCAATTGGTGAACAATTCCCTCTTTTTCAAGGAAATTCTTGAAATTTGCGCTGCAATACTCACCCCCATTATCTGAACGCAGGCATTTAATCCTCAAGCCAGTCTGCTTCTCGACTAAAGCTTTAAAATTAATAAAACAAGACATTACCTCTGACTTCTTCTTCAGTAAGTATCCGAATGTCTTCCGTGAATAGTCGTCGGTAAAGGTCAAAACGTATCTTGCACCTCCCCAGCTGTAGTCGCTCATCGGGCCACACACATCAGTATGTATAAGCTCGAGGGGCTCACTCGCATGTCTCGCTTGACCTTTGGGATAAGCCTTGGCCACCGGCTTCCCCTCAAGGCATGCGACGCAGGACTTCAGTTTGTCATCGCTAACCTGAAATGAGATATTACGTAGCGCACTTTCCCTCAATGAGCACACTCCTTTCATACTAAGGTGCCCTAACCTGCGATGCCATAATTCAGCACTCACACTATCAGACTCAGCTATCCATGCAGTCTGTGATTCCTGCACCTGGTGCAGGACAGCCATCGACTGCTCCTTTGCAACGATACAGTTTAATCTATAAACTCCTTTACATAAATCCGCAGACATAATAGGCTTGCCCATAACAGTACATTTATCATAAACAAAACAGCCATCAATATTAAAGACAACAGACATTCCCCTCTCACACATCTTACTTACCGACAGCAAATTTTCCGATAACTGCGGAACATACATAGCATCTTTCAACTCTTTCACAACACCTGGAAATTCATTACTGCTTACATGAACATTCCCATAACCAGAGCTCTCTAATTTAGTCTTCTTATCAGCACAGTTTATCATCGTCTTACACTTCTTAAAATTACTAAGCCATTTATTATTTTTAACCATGTGAGAAGTCGATCCACTATCAATGATAAAGTTTTCAATGTTTGATTCAGAAGATGCACCTGCAGCAGCTAAGTAAGCTGAAGCAATCAGGGTATGTTCTTTGTTTTCTGAATTTTTCTGATCTTCTTTTGCTTTTAGCATTCTCTTGCGTTGAAAACAATTTGCAATCTTATGATTCGGCTTCTTGCAAAAATGACAGATTATCTTCTTCTTAGTGTACTTTGCAATAAAAGCATTGTTATTGCCTTTTGAAGTTGAAGTGTCAGAATTATTTTTCCTAAATTCTTCCTGTAATAAACGTGCTCGTACCAGCTCTGATGTAAGCGAACTTGTGAAAGATGCTGTCTCTAAAGCTGAAACCAAGGTATCATATTCTTGAGGTAGGCCACTCAACATTATTTCCGCAATCTCAGCATCTTCTATATGCTTGCCTATGTCGGCTAATTGTTGAGTTAGTGTACTAATAGTGTCTATGTACGCAGTCATATTCTCGTACTGCAAGTAATCGACACGGTGGAGTTGACGCATCAGACTCACTCTGCGAAACAGCCCTTTATCTTCGAATACCGAACCCAACTTGGTCCACGCTTCTTTTGCTGTCGTAATTCCAAATAATAACTGGAAAAGCGTCGGCTTGACGCTTAACGAAATTCTCGCTAATGCACGCTGCGATCTATCAACGTCAGTATCTTCGCCAGTAACTGCATTCCACAAGTTTTCTAAAATAAGCGCGTTTCTTATACAGAACTTCCAAGAAGTATAATTGGATACGCCTTCCAATTTTTCGAAACGTACTCCAGAATCGCTCATTACATAACTTGATTGTGATCTCGATACGGCAATTGCATTTTCTTGTTGCACATTGCGATCGGCCATATTGACAAAACTATTTTGCACAACGAACTTAAAACTGACCTCGACTTTTTCGGTTTGCCTTTCTTGTTTTCTGGGCGTATAACCTATAGCGGAGCCCGTTCTCTTGGTGTGGAGCAGCAACACCAGATGCAGCAGTGGAAATAGCAATAGCATGTACAAGAAGAGCAGGCCTTTAGGTCGGCGTCGTGTCGGCCAAGTCTTTGCAGTTTGCATAACCAGGAACCACAGTACTGAATGAAATAAAAATACGGGCGTAATGCTAACGCGCAGTATATTCAATATACTTGTTTAGATTAAGTTATTACACCGAGAATTTATATAATATTTTATGATTAAAAATAACATTGTGAACCGGGGAAAAATGTCGCAAGAAGAGAAAAAAAAAAACATAGACCATAGACTAACTAGCTAGAGATGTAGCTGTTGAGAATAGACTAAGTATAAGTGTAATCGATTTAATAATTTAACAACTCAAGAATTCCAAACAAAAGGTTAGTTTAAAATTTCCATATTTTTGGTAAAGTCGTGACTTTAGAATAATAGTGTGTGTGAAGTTTTGTGTTATCCATTCTTCTCCAAGGGAACGTCAAAATTGCATGATGTGTGATTTTCAACTTTGCAAGTACATGCAGTATCAGACTCCGCTAGGAGAGCTTGTGACTCATATTATTACCATCTATATCAGTTTCAGTGTCATCATTGTTGCTAAGACAATAATTAAATAGTTGTGTATTGTGGTTGGGTCCACACACATTAGGTACTATGTTCTTGTGTTATTGTACCATGTAACTTTATCAATGTACATAATTACATAGTTAAAGATTTCTCAATTCCATAAGTTAATTTATGATCCATTTTACTAAAAATACCACTCAACTAAGTAATTTATAGCTTTTTTATAGTTTTCAAAAGACATAAATTATTGCACAATAATATTCAACCTAAAACTGAGCTTATACAATATTCATACACATACATGTAGCTGCAGTATAGTATTATGCAGTGGATTATGATTATAATAGCCTCAAAACAAAATAGACGATGGGGACCAACCACCGACCAAGGTCACATTTGTCTCACCTTGAATGGGTTGGTGTAAAATCCATCCGTGTGGATGGTGGTTGGTGTCTTCGTTTGGTCGCCAACCACCATCCACACGGTTGGTTGTTACACCAACCCGACCAAGGTGAGACAAATGTGACCTTGGTCGGTGGTTGGTCCCGATCATTTATTTTGCGCATTAGTTATGTTGGCTATTTGATTATAGTGATGTAACCTATAATCCCCTAGAATTATAAGCATACTTTTAAATACTAGAAATATATTTGGCAATAGTGACTTTAGTAATGTAATGCTGATTTCCAGTTTAGCAACGAATATAATTCATGGAATAAATAAATTATAATTCATAAGAATATCTTAGAATTTCCATGCAGATGTTTGGACAAGTTTGCACAAACAAAACCAATTCATAAAACTTTCTTATCTTTTGTTTAGATTGACAGATGGTCAGTAGTTGTTAAAAAAGTTTATCCCTGTTATAATGTTTAGAACGGTAGTAAAAGGCATAAAGAAAAAAATAGATATTATTTAGAGACTGAAAAAAATACAAAGAAAAATATAATTTTTCTTTGTATGTTTTTCAGTTCAGTTTGTAGTTCACATTGTATGATTTGTTTATTTCATAGAATTAATTCATGCATGTATGATTATAGAGAAGAGAAAGAATTGAAGTGGTCTGTTCATTATTGTTGTAACAGAAATATAGTCTGTAGTGTAGTGATGTGTGGTGCATAGAGGACCAACCCCTGCTATTCTCAAGGTTGCCGTAAAAGCTGGTTTAAAAAATATCCATGGCAGCATTCACATTGGTACGTTAAAATCTGCAATCACCAAGCCACCTGCCAAGCATGGTGATTATGGAAAATTCCCCCTTATGATAAGTGTCCAAAGTGGCATTTCATGGGAGCCCTGCATTCAGTAGTGGATGTCTTCCTGTAGGCCTAGCACGAACATTTACGCAGGAGTAAGTCTAACGTTAACGTAAGCCAGTTGTATGGGGCGCTGATCAAATGCCATACAACTGGCTTACGTTAACTTTACACTTACTCCCGCGTAAATATTCGTGCTCTGCTGTCGATGTGATGTAAGAGTGTATATTCATTTTGAAGTATGATTATACAAGGGAATTCTCTGTTTTTCTTGTAAAATCAATTAATCTTGTAGTTTAATTTGCATGAAGTAATTAATCAGTGGTTGATGCTTCTAGGTACACGCTGTAATATCCAAACAAACCTGGAAACCATTGTGGAATCCAAATCTACAGGTCCTGGAGTGTCGCATCTGTACTGTGTTGAGACATAATACTGATAACCTTTTAGGTATGTACAAATATTGCTTCTAAAACAATTTTTTTGGATTTAGTTATTCATAACACTTAATAGTCATCGCTCGCAGAACTGACAAGCGATGGGGAAGAAAGGTTCTCGAGTGGTGAGCACAAACCGTAAGGCGCAGCGTAGGCAGACCCCCCACTAGGTGGACCGACGACCTGGTGAAAGCCGCGGGAAGCAGATGGATGCAGGAGGCGAGCAGCCGCTCAAAGGCGCACTCTCTGGGGGAGGCCTATGTTCAGCAGTGGACATCTATGATGATGAATACTTAATAGCAGGTTGTTTTAGTTCATTAATAATAATAATTTGGGAATTTATGAAATATAAAAAAACTACAGATTAATTTGTAAAGGAGAAATTAGAATCACGAGCGGGGATTGAACCCGCATCCATCCAACCCTCAAGCCGGGATATGCTTTACTTAAGCTACCGTGACAAGTGGTCTCATGTCCGCATTTTTTCCTTCACCTTTACAACCAACTTACGGGGTTGGTAGCGCCATCTATTGCTGAGCAGGCGATACTGCTATAAAAATCATAAATATAAAAAAAATATTTCTCAAAAAGATTAAAGATATGATTAGAGAGAGAGTTGAGTTAGATTAAGTATATTTAAACATAAATTAAAACTGAAAACTCTCGTAAGTAATGGGCAACATTAATGATTGGGCATGTATTTATTGCACACAAAAAAGCGCCTATGTTTTGTGCCTAGGTGTTGTGGGAGCATGGTCCTTGTAGTTCCTAGGTCCCTCAATACAGGGAATCCTGCAGGCCGTTGGTGATGATGATGACTCAACTATAACATTTTACCGAATCCATAACTTAGATGTACAAGCTATAGGATTAGGTACAACGCCATAAGAAGAAAAAAAAATTAAAAAAGAACTGAATAGAGCAAACATTTCTATTGCTGTCTCACTGCCTCTGCATTTAAACGCATTACTAGAAGAGGGAAAAGAATATTTTCTTGTTTGCGTCAGACTCGTCGTTATACACAGACATTCTAATACTATTAGTATTAGAAGTCTGTGTCGTTATACCTATTTTGTTGTTACAAAGTTTTGCAAGTGTTGCAAGTTATGAGTTATGGTAATTAAGTAATGACTAATCTATAATTTACGAGCCAACAATGCTAAGGGATTATGCTTACCGAAGACTTTCATGCCGTAAACTTGGTATTTTATCGTGTAATGTCACTGTTCCGTTTCGATTGTTCACGCGGTTCACGTTACGACTACGATCAGCTCATACCTACCTACATATAAACTAAAGTCAGCATGTCAGTCTCCAGTTGCTTTATTCGATTCTCAACCGTCAGACCGTCGCCCTGTGCGTTGACTTAGAAACATAATTATTAATTTCTTTTTTCTCCGTGTTAATAATTGTTCCAAAGACCAAATAAATAGTTTTGAGTGTTTAAAAAAAATGCGGGGTTCCGTAGTATTAAAAGAAACCCTTATCTAACAAAATAAGGTCATTAATAGTGAATCAGTGTGACCAACGTTAACATTTTTAATACTAAATTGACATTCCTTGAATTAACCTGTCGGTAAAGTTAAGGTACGTGTGCTACGGTCACTACTTGGATGGTTGACCACTACAAAAAGTGTTATTTACAACTGAGTGCTACGGTGCTTCGGAGGGGACGTTAAGCTGGCGGGTTCGGCTATTCCGACAGTAGTTCAGATACTGTTCGTTTTGAGGCATAAAAAAACAGATCTGCGGCTTGGAACCACCGTGTGCATTAAACGTGTGTAACGATGACTAATGTGTATTACATCAAGCTTGTTTTTTTATGAGAATGAATGACGTGACGATCTAGTCGTTCACCTGATGTTAAGCAATACGGCCGCCCATAACAGTTGCAGTGTCTCTCTGTGTTATTTTATAAAAAAACAAACTGAAATATTTGGTACTAGAAAAGAAAGACATCTGGCGACCCTGATTAAAGGGTGTGGCACAGAGCAGAAAAAGTTTTTCTTTTTGTTTCACTCTAACAACAATTACAAGTTTTCTCGTGGTGCGCAAGCTAGGGGTCTAGGGGTCTTAGCAAAGATCCCTATTCCAAAAAACAGAAATACCATACATTCCCATACAATTCGGAGTTATCGTTTGGCGTTACGGCTAATGGAAAGGAATCTTTGCTATACCCCCAGGTATTTCAATTCAATTCAATTCAATTCAATTCTTTATTGATCTTTAGACATATTTACATGTACTTAGATAAGTCAGTCCGTAACATTGTTTTACTATAAAATAATTACAAAAGGAGTGCAAAATACTTGTATGACAAAAAAGAGTAAAAATAATAGTTGGTGTCTGCAATAGCATCGTCAAAAGTTACAAATTATACTAATGTTAATACATTAAAATATGGTTTTAAACAATAAAAATGTAAATATACAATTTGGTAAATAAATAATAATGATTTAAGATGTACAGTCTAGTGCTCGAAATATATTTCGGTCGGCAATAGCCTTTGTAATATTATAATAACTCTTTTCTATAAGACACTTTTTAACATAGCTTAAAGTATCAACATTGTCGTTATTTTTGATACAGTCAGGGATCTTATTATAATACTTAATACCTAAACAGTAAAAGCTTTTTGCTATTTTGGTCAATCTAGTGTAGGGAACTATTATTTGATGTTTATATCTAGTGTTTTAGTTATGTACATCTTTAGTCGTAGTCATATCTTCTAAATTTTCTATTACATACAGTATACTTTGATATATATATTCACATGTCATTGTCATTATATTCAATTCTTTAAATTTGTATCTGCACGAAACTGCTGATTTGGGGTTGCGCTTAGCCCAACGCCTGGTTGTAAAAGATTTCAATAAGTTTGTTGTTTTAGAATGAAACGAGGAACATGGTGTACCAAGGAGGATGTATTGAAGGACCTGTCTCTGGCCACGGGTCGGAGGGTAGCCGATGTTGGCGACAAATTCTTTGTGGTCGGGGAACAGCCGCCGCCGCCTAGACTGGTTGGTGATGAAGGTCAGTTTTTAAACTTCAACTTCTGATTATGGTTTCTGCGGTTTTGGCAAAAGTTCGCCAATGTCGCGTGAATAGAGGGAGGGTAAAAGGGCCAATGAATTATTTTGTAAGTTTTTTTCATGTTAATGACGTGGCGAGCTTGTGGTAAGCGTCACGGCCGCCCATATCAATTGCAATGCCACTTGAAAGTTTTGTATGATACTGTGCAATGTCATCCTCTCTTGTTTAGAATTGAGTAGTAAATATTTATGAAAATGGCCTCGAGCTGCAGCAAATTTCCCCCTTTTTGGAGGAATTACTTCCAATCCAAAATCGCCGGAAAAAAGTTTACTACCTTCAGATTACATTACCTCTAGGCCTCTGTTAGAGGTATTCGTCCATATTATTTAAAAAAAACGATAGGTACGAGTACCAACGTAAAAAATAATAATAATACAGTTTATGGCCATTTTGCCATACCATTTGTCTTAAAACTGATAATAATATGTCTTTGTTCTAGATGATGAAATAGAACTACGATTTGGTAGAGCTGCAGCTCAAAAAAATAATAAATGTGATTCGCTTGGACCTGATCTCAAAGGCATCACCAAGATGCTGAGAATGGTAAGAAATTAAAAATACCATAATCACTACAAGATATGATCGTAATTCTTTATTCAAATTCCTTATTCATTTTCGATCGATAAGCTGAAAATGTTGTTTGTCTCGCTCTTACTTGTTATATTATCCGTCATAAACAAGTTGATAGACGTTTTTATAGTAATTAATAGAATTTATGAAGGAGTTAGAGTAGACTCATAATTTTATCATGCTTTTTAATTTGTATTCACTATTCTGGCTAAAAACAATTTTATTTTTAACGTGCAGAAGAGGATTTTTATAACATAATAGGCTCGCATTTGACCGCGGTGCCACTTGATGGAATGTTACTACGCACATGCTTGCCTAGAAGATTAACTAAGTCATTATCAAAAGCAAACTTAAATCCAATATTATCATATTCAGAACAAAAGTTGTTTGTTTAAATCTGGCGTTGCCGCGTTGTGGTGAACTAAAAATAATCGAATAAAGAAGGTTTTGTTGATGCCATACAATCATACAATACATTCATTTAGAACTAGAATATTGTCAAGATAACGAATAAACACAGTAAACAAGTCAATTTATGGTTACAAAGTAATAATAATCCTCTTTGTATTATTGTAACTACGCATCATTGTTTCGACATCATATAAACCTTTTTTTTTAAACAGCATGAATAAATTTATATGAATGTCCTAATTTTATAAAGTAGGGAGGTGCTGTATAATATCATCATAGTACCGTGTAGATATCTACTGTGTTTTTTCTTCATAACATATTTATAACGCAAATTGATTACGAAGTACCCAATATCTTCTATCTAAATTAAAATGAAACTAAACTATAGGACAGGAGGTATTCGTATTTCGTCGTCGAAATTCTATATGTATGATAAATTAATACCATGACCTGGGCCCCGTTTTATAAAGCTACAAGTCTTGTACTTGTAGTAAAAAACTATCAGCACCACCCAAATCAAGTAGGATTACCTAAATAAATAAATAAGCACGGCGTTTTCTACAGATACAAGAGAACAGCTGATGTGTTGTTTTATAATGCTAGAAGACCACTAAAGGCAAAAATGGTTGTTTTATAACTTTGTAAAACTTCACACTCAATTGGTTGCCTACTTTCACTGCAAGTACAAGACTTGTAGCTTTATAAAACTGGGCCCTGCTCCCCTATTACGAAGGAGCTAAAATCGTATGAAAATTGACAGCAGTTGAGCAGCAGACGCGCGTCAGCAGCGCTGCTAGCTCGTTCGTAATAGGGGGGGGGCTGGTCAAAACTGCAGGGAAGCGTTGGATACAAGAGCCAAGCAGCTACTTAAAGTAGTGCTTTGTAGGGAAGGATTATGTTAAGCAGTTGTACCTCTTCCGGCTTATGATGATGATTGTCTCATTTAGACTCATTAAAAAGGAATTAGTTTGCTGTATACATTATTAAAAGGTTTACAACAAAACTAATACAGTACAACCTACATACTAACTAAAATGTTCGTTTTAGGTGGAAGGTTGTGAAAATTCAGATGAAGACGCAAGTATAGGTGTAAAACCGAAACGTGGTAGTAAAATTATTATTAGCAAATTGAATCCAAATGTCAAAGAATTTATTCCAAAATGTGTTCAAAGTTCACCTAGTCGGAATGTGACAGAATGCGAAAATATTAAAACGACTAATGTCAGTATCGATATAATTGTTAATAGTGGTTCCAATATAGAAACATTGGATACTAAAACAAATGAGGCAATCAATGTTGAAGGAAATACAAAAATCGATCCTCCTAAAGGTAAAGAGCAATTAAAAGATACAAAAAAAGAAATGGCTGCAATGCTTAAGAACCAAATTTCATCAAAAAGGCATACTTTTGAGGAGCAGAGACAAACTAATCTAGCCATAGTGAATCTTCTAAAGCTTTACGCGAAACCAGGCCCTAAAGATACTGTAAAGCCTCTCAAACTATACACACCTGAGTTTTTTGAAAACTGCAAGGCGTCAGAGTATGAATCTAATGCCGAAAGTACGACAGTACATGATGTAGATGCTAATAACAGTGACGAGTCAAATACAAAACCGCAAAATATATTAGCAGATGAGAGCAAAGATGATGAGAATGCTGTTACGAGCGAATCTTTAATTAAAGAAGATGGTCAAAGCGACAATTTTACACAGAATAAACAGAATATAGAAGTTTTTGACCTAAACGATGCCACGTCACTGACTCCGGACATGGCGGATACCAGCATAAATGACAACAACCAACCAACACCAACAGTGGTAGAACTGGTAGATGAACCGGTAGATCGAGAAGTGGCCAAATCAATCAGCAAAGTCAATAATTGGTTAGACAACAAACCTTATATAACAATTTGTCAGAAAGAAAAGCCGAAAGGACCTGCCTTGTACCTCGGTACTGTGGCGTACAAAAGGAAAGACCCTGTCACCTGCAAGTCTCCCAGCGAAATCGCAGATAAGAAGATATCAAAGCCGTCCGATAGTTCATACCAACCGTCGAGCTACGCCGATGAGCTTTTACAAAAGTACAACGAAAAGAGTAAAAAAATGGCACCAACATTGAATATTTGGGAAAAACTTGAGGAAGATCTCAAGAAAAAGGATAAGGAGATCAAAGACCGTAAGAGTAAATCTTAGATCTTCCGGGTTTTGTAAAGGCTGAAAAGGTATTGTTCTAAAGATCGTCAAATATCGAGCTGCATAAAGCATGTCTAATGTGTATACTTAATAGTATATTTTTTTGCAATGCTTCGTAGAATCTCATGCCTACAGGTTTTTTTTCTACATAGCAGGCGTGTTATTATAACAGCATTTTTAAGGTGTGCGGTGCGAGAAGTATAAATAATGGAATTCAATAAACTCTTGATTTGGTTACCACCTTTTATGGCTCATCCAGCCAGATGCGTATTTACATCATGCATCTCCATAATTGCTTCAAGCGGCTCGATTTTCGTCGATCTTTAAATACTCATATTGTATTTTTTTACTTAGTATTTTGACTTTATCGAGGACTTCCTTCCCTTGGTGCTATTATTGAATAAGCTGGCGTTTACTCTGCCGTACAAAATCTTAAATTGAACTTCATTTTTCAATTATTTTAGCTTAACCCGTCTGTCTCTTTAACGGTTCTATTTTAACTGTCAAATTATATTTGGGATTTTGTATTGCATCAGAATCGGCACTTTCGAGTCGGTCGGTGGGCTACAGCGGTAAGTAAAGACTGCGCACGAAACGACATGCGTATTTTAAAATTGTGTTCTTTCTCTAATCTGTTATGATTTAGTTTAATATATTTATCACATAGGTATGCTACAATACCTAATTATTAGGCATATATTTTTAATCACTACGTTCAGTTTGGAATGTGAATGCTTTTCCGTAGCCGTAGAAGTATTATAAACTTTTTCTTGCGTTCACGGTATTCATTTCTCGCTTTTGAGATTTTGACCAATAGCGTATAGGTGATAGCTAATAGAGCGTTTATGAATAGGGAGCTTCGTATGATCTTGGGTGGTTAATTTTTAACTTAGTACAATAGTAGGTTCCCAACGAATCCTTCCAAACTGAAAAGTCGATGGGTTTTTCCTAACGGGTTCCAAATTACCAATCACTCATAAGTGGGACCCAAGGTGGCTTCCTACGCGAACAAATATCAATTAATTTTATTATGCATGACACTGCACAGGGCGTTATTATTCGATTATTTTATCGTAAGCATAATATTTAATGCAATAAAATAATTCCATGTAAGACCATTATTTAGGGATAAAATATTGATATTTTAGTTATAAGGGAATTACCTGCATTACTTAGGCACGAGTTTTCAATAATGTTATCAGATAAAACTTATTTGTTGGGTAAAAAACCACAGTAAAAATTAAATTATAATTATATTATTATTATTTTGTTATACAAGGTAACCTGTGACCATGATAACCTACAAGTTTCGTGAGCCTTACTTGAAACTGGGAGTTTCAAAACTCCCATGGTAAAAAAAAATCCACTCTCAAAATTGCACGTGCGATTGCTACGAGAGTTAACAAGATACTAAAAATTCGTTTCTAAACCCAGCTTGATAAACTCATTTATGTGCACAAGGTCAAGGACGAAGTTCAACCACCCAGCTGCGCTTGGGGTGTAAATTTACCCCCTTACGGGATGACATACCAATTCAAGGTCACCTTGTATTTAACCGTATCGTGAAATCAATATCAACGAACGTTTTTGGTCTATAGACAAGCACTCTTATTCAAACCCGGTATAATCTCGTAATCTGTTGCATTAACCGTCTTTCTTGATTTCACGGGGACATTTCTCGTCGGACAGCGAAAACCTGACAGTTCGTTTTATTGCGCATATAGTGGGTGTATGAATAAGAAGTGCCTTTAGCATCCGTTTAGATTTATTTAAATTATCATTTATATAGTCGATGTTGCAGCCATTGAGTCTGGAAAAAATCTGTGATATGTACCATTATGACCTTCCAACACTGTGGATAAGTAATATTTTTATCAACACCGACCTTATACTAGTATACTGGACTCATGTTGACCAATATTAACTGAAGCCATTGGGTTTACGCCATTTTGGCGCTGATTGCTAAAGGTTACATCGTGAGAGTCTTTGGAACTAATTCCATCAACCAATCACAGAATTCACACTTTTAAAGCAACCAATCAACGCGATGGAATTTTAAATTATTGTTCTCCGGACACTCAAGGGTGGCGTTTCGAATCTGCACAAATTCTTGATATTTGTACGAAATTGTCTATCCAGGCGTACCTACTTGTATAATAGAGATAAGTGTTAATAACATATCAATATCACAGACTTTTTAAATCAAAAACATTGGTTTTTATAAGTAGGTAAGTAGGCAATTTGAATAAAATTTGATCAAATAATTTCCCAATGATGGGTAAGATATTTACAAGACTCGCAAGCACGATGTAATTAGGTATTAAGACATAATTATTAAATTAATTCATTATTCCAAATATATTTTTAGATAAAGTTAACGTCCAACTAATGATGTATTTGTTCAATTTGTTTATTTTATTTGACAAGAGTCGAGCTAATCGTTTTTAATTAGTTCATATATAGCCTATCTATTACGAAATTAAGTGATATTAATTTTGGTAGTATAACGCGTATAGGTTAGTCGTTTGCTAATAGGGATATTTCTGAGAAAATGGATTGGACTATGGACATCATTTCATTTTTTGGAAGGTACTGAAATTCGACAACCGTTTACGAAATTATCAAAAAAAACTCATAATACATAATTACTTACAAATATCGGATATTCATATTCATTATATCTCTCAAGTTATTGTTAAAAATGTGAGCCTCTGCCAATTCCGAGTCGGACTCGCGCACGAAGGGTTCCTACGTACAGACAGACAGACGGATATCGGAGCCTTAGTAATAGGGTTCGCTTTACCCTTTAGGTACGGAATCCTAATTATAAAAAAAAATGTAAGTATGATTGGCAGAAACTGACAACCGATGGGGAAGAAAGGTTCTCGAGTGGCGACCACGAACTGGAAGACGCAGCGTAGGCCGGCCCCCCACTAGGTGGACCGACGACCTGGTGAAAGCCGCGGGGAGCCGATGGATGCAGGAGGCGAGCAGCCGCTCTAAGTGGCGCTCCCTGGGGGAGGCCTATGTTCAGCAGTGGACGCTTCAGGCTGTTAATGATGATGATGATGATGACAGCTGATTGACAAATGAAATGACGATTAAAAGGACCCTATCCTGATTGTATCCAAGGAAAGAGCTTCAAAATTGATGGTATAATAGTTATATTCGTGTAACTCGGTTATTCTCGGAACGTTATACTTGGAATAACGTTATTCTACTTTGGTAAAATCGGGCCTAAGGGTTGCAAATGTAATTCGCAAAATATTTTTTTTAATTCGCGCCTGTTTGTATTTATTATTTTTTATCTGGTTGCTGTTAGATTTTGCAAAATTTTGGGACAATGCAACTTCTTCTGGGGCCTTCACTTTGAGTCGATGCAATGGTAACTTAGGTGACCTGTAAAGTTTCTTTTGTAATATTCACCCGATTTTATGATGTAACACTTTTTTATTATGATAACAAATTATTTTTGACTAAAACTTTGTTTACAAAAATATCTCGTTTTACGGAATAGCCTATTATAGTTATAAGTTGTAGATTACGATCGGTGAACTGTACATACACACTAAAATGTAAACTAGAATAAAATTATACGAATAGCCTGATCACACCTACCGAGTAGAACGGCGAGACATCAAAATGTCAGTGGGCCGAGTCAGTGATATGGCCGAGTAACTGTTTACACACATATTTAAAATTGCGGCGAGACAGTCATTGTTTTACGTTTCGTGCGAATGAAAATGCGCGGGAAAATGTGGCGAGTGGCGAGTGGTCGCCGAGTGCGCGTGTTCAGTTCAGACCCACCGAGTGAGCGAGCGAGACGGTGCGGAGAATGGGGGTACCCACTAGGCCTAGGAAATAGAACAGGGTCCGAGAGGCTCTCTCGGCCTGTTGCTAGGTCGAGTGCTCGGCCGTGCACTCGACGTGGTTTCACAAATACCGAGTACTCGGCCGAAAGCACTGACTCGCCGTTTTACTCGGCAGGTGTAATCAGGCTATAAACACCAGTTCAGTACAGAAATACCTACACTAAATAAACCTATACGAAAACGTATGACAGCTATAATTCTATAAAGTGAAATGTCCATCTCCGAAACCCAATACCTCGAATAACAATATCCCGAATTGAGAGTGGTAATGGTAACGGGATTAGTTTTAAGAACAATGGAAAAATAAATTTCCTTGTCAAAACTAATAGTTTAATAGTGAATAGTTAAGTTTATGTAAGTAGAAGATATTTCTGTTTTAGGTTTGGTTTTCTTATTTTTAACTTTTTAGGTGAATCCAAGAATGTGGTCATTATTTTATGTTTATGAATATTTTTGACTTGTACCCAAAATGAATAAACGCTGTCCAATATTCTGACTCATTAATTTGTATACTAGATTTGTTAGCTAACTAGATTAATATGATTCTTAGATCAATAACGAAAATGCTAATACAAAGATTTTGTTATTAAAGTAGGTAGGCACCGATTGTATGACCCGGTTTTAGTGTTGGAGACTTCAGAATTAGTTTATCATTTTTAAAAGATTTGGCATATTTTTTTAGTCTTTACCTACAAAGACAATAGGCATGATGACGAAAATTTTTTTTTTGGATAAATTAATGCTATTCCTCAAAAGATAAACATTTGTGAATACAAAAATTAAATATCTCAAAAAATTACCAAGTTACAAGCATTTTAAAAACCGGAATAGAAAGAGATAGCTTAAACGGCCAGTGACGTCAGAGGAAGGTCGTTTATGTACCTCATAACTAAGCTGTGGTAGCTTTTCATGCAATCTTTGGCATGTGACGTCAGGAGTGGATTTTTCATAGTAACTGTGGGGGCGCTCTGTTTCGCGAGAAAGGGACAGGAGATGCCTCCTATAGAAACTTTAAAAGCTTATTACTCCGTGATTTATTTAACGATTTTACTTATTTTTTCAATTATTGCATTCATTTTTAATCTTCTTTATGAAAGTAATATTTACTTGTTCATTTTTAATAGTAGTCATCATCCCTATTCACACCAATCAACTTGTCACTAAACAAAGATTATGATATTATATTTTTCTTTGTACTTATGCATAATTAACATACCTAAGCTACCTATTTACCGTTATGTAATACATCATATAATCTGGGATAATACGTACGGTTTCAGCAAATTCTACTAACTTTACATAAGTAATAAGTAATTACGTATTTGGATGTAGGTATATTTATTAGTACCAAATTAGGTAATTGTTTTTTTTATCTCGTTGAGTATTTAGTTATTTATCTGTATTTGCTTTATCTATTAAATTGTTTTGCACCGCCGTTTATTCTCTCTACTGATACTGTCCATCCAAAGGTTGTCTGGAAGAGATCGCTGTCAGCGATAAGACCGCCCATTGTTGCACTAGTACGTAAATTTTATTGTATTCCTATTTGTATGTTTATTTGTGAAACAATAAAGAGTGCTCTATCTATCTATCTATCTATAAGTCATAATCTACAAGCAAAGCAAATCTAAGCAAATCTACATAGAAACAGGAGTATATTCCGAGTAGCACTTTAAATGAAATTAAATATAATATCACTTATTTTATTTACTCGTTTAACAGAAGAGTGCCGACATAGAATCGACAGTCGACACCTAGGTACTAAGTAATATACCTGATCCTCATTTCAAATACTGGGGAATGATCGTTCTCAGCAATTCTCAGGTGTCAGTGTGTCACCACCGCGAAAGACACGTGTTAATAAGCAGGTAATTAGAGACTAATAATAAGTAAGTACTTAAGCATAACTAAAATTATGCAATAATTCTGCGAGAATGCAGCAAAAAAAAACATACATGGTATTGTTGAGGTGATCGAGTTGTGATTCTTACCCCCATATTCTAAGTCGTTCCCACGAGATAACTCCACTCGGCTCAGCCTCGAATTAACCTCATTTTTGTGTTTTGGTGTTTTTAGTTGACAATATATAATCAAGTTGACCATTTCTGCGGCAATTTTTCTTAAACGAGAGAAGCGAAGTAACTGTCAACTCAAGGTACGTCACGATGTATTTTGAGTTTCCCTCAAAGTTAAGTAGAAGTCAAGTGAAGAATTTTTGGTGAAATGTTTTGGAATACGGGGGTTAGTTTTCGGGGACTCATCGTTCGTTAACTTATTATAACGATGAGCGTTTCCTCACCATCATCATTAACAGCCTGAAGACGTCCATTGCTGAACATAGGCCTCCCCAGGGAGCGCCACTTTGACCGGGTGTTCGCCTCTTGCGTCCATCGGCTCGCGGGTTTAACCAGATCGTCGGTCTACCTAGTGGGGGTGGCCTATGCTGCGTCTTTCGGTTTGTGGTAGCCACTCGAGAACCTTTCTTCCCCATCGGTGTCAGTTCTACGAGCGATTTGGTCTGCCCAATGCCATTTCAATTTGCTAATCTCCCTGCGCTGAGGGTTTCCTAAACCTACTCTACTGGCTAGCTACCCCATAGGTAAACTGGGTCGTTCCTCTCTGCCCCTGCCTGGAGACAAACAGGAATAAAAATTCTTATCTGCCCCGAATTTAAAGGGGACAAACACGGAACAAAATACTTAGCACCAACCGCATTTTTATTGTCTTATTCCTGTCCATACAAAGGTAGCCTGGAAAAAATCACTTTATGCGATAAGGCCGCCCGTTGTTCTGCCATTCTTTATGTTGTATCATGGGTGTTCAATAAAGTATTTTTTTATTGTAGCTCATTTCGATATCTCGCTCGCATATATTTTGGGCTTTCCATTTAGACCATCTAAGAGTTCCCAAAATGTTGATGTAGGTTCCTACTTAGTAGCTACTTGTAAAACCTGTGTTTATGTACCTACTTAGTTTAAACTTCTGATTCATAAATAAGACAGTGGCGGCCAACAAATTAAAAACATGAAAATCTCAAACACCATAATATATTATTTTAGTTTTATTAAATGTAAAACTAAACTATTTGAGATCTATGAAGACCTATGAAGTGACCCTGTTCAGTCCAAGTTGTATCGTAGCTATTCACTTCGGTCTTCTGTAAGTAAGCCCCTAGATTATTAGTAGTAAGTCATTAAGTAGGCATATCTAAACAAAATGTACTTATTTTAAGTAACTTCTTTGTTTTGTTTAAGTCTCAGATATAAGTGCAAGTAGGTAGTACTTATCAGTCATTTCATTACTTATAGTAGAAACTGCTTACATACGTAGATCCCAACCTACCAAAGTATGCAGGCGTTATTATCTGTTTTATTCAATTGAAATAGGTATTACTTAACTAGGTACTCATTAAGTACCAATGAATGTAAGTTTTATATTGATGTCTTAATATGATCTTTGTCTGATTGGGTTTTTACTATCTACGTTTTTCCTGATCCTGCGCAACAAATGTTGGACCAAGTCTCGGTTTTCTAATAAAATATATGTGCAGCATTTATTTTGTTTGTATTTTAGGATATAATAGTTTGTTCCTTTACCTTAGATTAATACTTTTTTTTTAGGTATATTAGGATCAACAAACAGTACACAACAAAAATAATCTTAAAATAATATGGGCCATAAATTTAAGTGGTTGATGCACCAACATCGTTGACCACAGATTGATAAAAATATAAAATACTTACCTAAATCTGTAAAAGAAATGGCAGTTATAATAGTTCATAATTATTTTATCATAAAATCAGGATTTGCATGTCAAAAAACAATAATAAATATAATATATCACTTTTATCAGCAATAGCCCCGTTCCCACAAACCGCAACAAAATTGTAATAATTGTGGGGTGAATTCTGTGTAATTGTGCTACTTATAATGATTGTAATGTAATGTCCAACCAATCTAACCGTATCGCTTCCTTTATTATAAGTACCAATCCCTATTATCCATACGACCCTTAGAGCACCTGGCTATCAGTTTCCCAGCCCATATTCACTATACACATGTACTGTACTTATATTATGCGGTTGGTTCTGTGTACGTGGCCTTGTCGCGCACAGAGCATATTGTCGCGGGGATCGAACCCGCCATCTCCGGGCTATGCGCCGTATTAATATTTATTCTGTGCCAAGGTACTAATATTTATTCTGTGCCAAAAGTTCGTAATTCGTAAGTACGTTCTTGAGTAAGTAGGTAGTTACGAAATTCTATTAAACGCACTCTAACTTTTTTTAAAATTAAGTATACGGCATGATGATGTTTATGACCGTAATCCGACAGATACTACTTTTGTAACTGTTAGAGATCGTTAAATTAGTATTTTATAGCTTTTTTATAACTTCTTAAACCTAATATTACATTATGTACACACATCAACAAAGTCTAGGGATACGTTATTTCGAAATCAAACATAGCTTAATTGTTTAAAACCTATTTAGTTTACTTAAAAAGTTTATATACCTTATATATAACTTATTCGAAATTTAAAAATTAAAATGAGAAACAAATGAAAACACATAAAGCATAGTGCAATCTTCTGAGTACCATAATTACGAGAAGTTGAAGTTGAAGAATTTTTTTCAGTTGGATAAACGGCTCAAGTTGTTTTGTTTTCTTGTATGCATTGATTGTGTAAGCTCTTTAGGGTTATGCCACGCCGTTATTTGACTCGAGATGAAATGTTACAAGCAGTTGGCATGTTAAAAAACGGTGCTATACGACGTGTTGTTGCTGAGGCTCTAGGCACAAGCCAAAATGTAATATCCAGGCTGTGGTCACGTTATCGCGTTACTGAAGACGTGGTGGAAAGGCACACTGGTAGGTATCGTTTTACCACTCAAAGACAGGATCGATTTCTCCAAATTACCGCCAAAAGACTACCCAACATCACAGCGACGCAACTATTGCAAAGGCTCCAGGAGGACCACCAGCTGCTGGTTAGTGACCAAACCGTACGAAGAAGGCTACATGAAGTTGGCCTTCACGCTCGCAGACCGCTACGAGTCCCAGCGCTGCGACGACGTGGCAATCGCGGTAGGCGACTATCATGGGCTCGAGAACATTTGACATGGACCAACAATGGTCATTGGTGCTGTTCACTGATGAGTCCCGCTTTGGATTTCATCCAGATTCCCGACGAACACGCGATTGGAGAACTCCAGGTACATCCACAGGAGGTTCACCCTTACGAAGGCGGGACAATCATGGTATGGGCAAGAATACGGTTCGGCGAACGAACCCAGCTCGTTTGGATTCAGGGCACCATGACTGCCCATAAATACCGTGAGGAGGTAGTGCAACGTGTTATTGTCCCGCTGCTTATGCATGACAATGCACCTTCGCACCCGCCCGGCTGGTGTCGGCCGCCCTTTGAGACAATAATTTCATCTTATGCATGACAATGCACCTTCGCACACGGCGCGGCTGGTGTCGGCCGCCCTTCGAAAACATGATAATCTTGTGTTGGATTGGCCTGCACAGTCGCCCGACTTAAACCCAATTGAACACGCCTGGGACATGTTACAGCGAAGAGCATGGAAGGATTTTCCGCCCAACTTGACAACAGAACCACAACTTTTTGAACAGTTACAAAGAACTTGGGACTGCATACCCCAGCAGGACATTGACGCCCTAATTTTAAGTATGGAAAATCGTTGCCGCTGTGTAATTAGTGCCAAAGGAGGCAATACCGATTACTAGCTATCAGATTTGATAAGATTAATTTTAATTTAATTTAATGAAATTAATTTAAAAGGAAGAAAGTTTTTACTTGGTTAGTAATTTTCTATGACTTTAACACTTTTATTAATAAAAAAATCAAAATTGTATCGTGTTGTTAATGTTGAGGTAAGTATAAGCCATGAAATTACCCATAATTCTTCCATTTACACTCGTAACAATTTTTTTATGGTTTTTGACATAATCAATAAAATGTTTAATATCCCTAGACTTTGTTGATGTGTGTATTTCGATTTACAAGAACATCCAAATTCCATATCGATTCCAAATACATTATGAAGTTATAGCTTATAGATAAAATTAATAACTTGGGTACATAAAGGTCAGTCGATGGAGGATGGATTTGCGTATTATTTCCTATGCAAAAGTACTTAACCTGTTGCGGGAATCGAACCAGCCTCGGGGTTATTTCGAGCCGACCTGCTCAACCACCACACCACTGACTGTAATATGTATTTATGTGCCATGTGCCTTCCATGACATGACTGCTGAACATAGGCCTCCCCCAAAGAGCGCCACCTTGAGCGGCCACTCGCCTTCTGCATCTATCGACTCCCCGCGGTTTTCAACAGATCGTCGGTCCTACCTATAATAGGTATAAATTGAAAAAGTAACTAAAAGGAAAGGTAGGTAGGTATAGGTATAATAGGTAAGCAACACATCAATACGACATAGTCAACGCATCGCCAGTCACCTCGACTGGTTTTATTTATTTAGTTTACTTTTGTATATGGTTTCAGTTTACACCGCATTCCATGCCCATTTGGAAACGTAGAGGTATTTGAGTAGGTACCTACCTACATATCCTAAATTTTTCTGGTGGTTGATGGATGACGACAGAAACATTCTTATCTGAATCATTATAGTGCATTGGTAATTATGACTTATTCCTTGGCCCCAGCATACGGTTTCGGGGGAGTCCCTGCAACTGAATTCATCTAATGACTACCTAATTACTATCAGTCATTCATCGCTATGGTCACAGAGCAAAAAAAAAACGCTGTCCTCTACATGCGAAGCGTCATTTGTTTCATAGCTCTGTGGTTATGGTACTTACCCTAACGAATGAATGACTGATGAAACCGGACTATAATATTATCTTTGGATGAAAATCTATTAATGAGTTTTGGCGGGAACGCGGAAAAGTTCACGTCGGTGCATTGTATTATTTTTCAAAACTTGTGCTTTTTCCAGTGTTAATGTTTAAAATTGGTGGCGTTTTATGCATTAAGTGCTGAATTACGAGCATGAGTGAGGGCAAGTGATATAATGTGGTGAAACGTGACTTTTCGTGTTGCTTCCAAAACTCCATAGAAGCTTCTAGTAAAGTTGCCACCACTTTGCTGGAGCATGACTTAGACTGGACTATGACTACCTGACTTAGACTGGACTTATGACTATGACTAGGACATGACTTTGCGTGAAATATTTTATAACACGATGAAAATATAATACTTGACACTGGCTAAATACACTATGTGTGGAGCCAAAATATAAGAAAAAAAAAATCTATTACCCGTCCACCTAAAGTAGTTCAGCAAAAACAAAAATAACACTCATCTGGAACGCACCACTACATGCATGGCATGCACGCTGTTATAACATGTTCAGTAATCTGCGCATGTACCATACAAATCAATATAAAGCAATCTGACCCAGGGGACGCGCGGCTTAAATGTTTCATCAAATGCAGGCTTTTTACAATGTTGTTAGTTGTGATTGCGATATAAAAGTTTTTGCTCTGTTGTTCCCTAACATTGCATACACACTTACATACATAATTATAAATTACCCAAGTATATTTTATTCTTGACTTGGCTAAATACTACTATATTGCGAAAACCAATGAAAAGAAAGTTAATTAAAAAAACGAATTGTCAATGTCAACCTAGGTCTGTCAGCATCTGTCACTGTCAGTCGAGATGCTGCGCTGTTTGTTTCCAGTTGCCAGACCGAAAACAAGTGCGGATTTCTGGCCAAAAATCGCCACTTGTTTTTGTATCCCATAATATCTACATAATAGATGCTCATTGCTCAGTCGTCGATTGATGCTCAAGTAGAGATTCCACTCATTATTTTTGATCATTTTTAGAATGAAATATCATCAAATACAAATACAAATACAAATACAAATACAAATATCTTTATTGCAGTAAATGTGGTACAATGCGGTGTTAATACAAAAAGTTCGTTTCATCACATTTAGCTTGAATAAGCATACAATAGTCATAATTTATTATATTCGGTACTTATCTATTATTATATTATTATTACAATATTAGTTTTTAAAATTTAAGAAATCATTCATTGTATAAAAGTTCTTATGTCGTAACCAATTCAATAACTCCGCTTTGAATGGCTTTAAATTTAACGCCATCATGAGCATTGAGCAGAGATTCGTGGTTGAGTGTAGTTCTGTAATAGGAGCCTATATGAATGTGTTTTGAGATACCAATGTTTTTCGCCGGGCAATCAACTTGGGCTAAAATTGACGTAGTGGGCTAAGTTCGCGCATTTACACTTCCATACTTCCAGACTTGGGGGTCAAGCAAAAATTATCTGGGTCTGCCTCTGATCTGATACATACCATACTATTTTATTTTCCTAATATCAGTGAGCAGGGACGTCGTGCATGACACGTGAGATCAATTGGCCATAAAACTCAAAGCGCACGCTACGTCTTAAACTTTGGAGGCATAATAACTGGTAAAATAGTGGTACTCACCTAGAAAAACTGTTGTAGAAACTAAAAACCTTGGGTCGTGGAACAGGAGTAGGTATCAATAATAATAAATGCCAATTTAACAATCCGATCAAGTTTTTTTTTTGATTTGGTAGATTAAGAATAACGAAAAATATGTTGGATCATGAGCTCGCCCTGTGAGCTTGCCAAAAAAGGCCTTAATAAAATTAGAACTGTTGTAGTCTACAGGCAAAACAATCAAAATGGGACTGGTTTCAGTGGTATAAAACACAAACCAGAATCATTTTTGTTTCGGATGATAATGATATAGTTTTTGATTCATAAATTATGTTGTTTTTAATGTTTAGCTAATTAAAAAACCATCAAAAGTTTTCGACTATATATTTTTATAACTTTTAAGCTATTTTTAGTCTTTTTTTAACACTGATACTGATCTGGCTGTGGCTATAATTGTAAAATTAGACGAACTTACCTTACGTGAAGTCTGATTCTAATTTTATGAACTTTTCGTAATAAATTACAAATAAAACCCTTTAATGCAAACTTTTTTATTTATTTTTATATTTTGGCTCCACACATAGTGTATTTAGCCAGTGTCAAGTATTGTAATGTTTCATCATGTTAATAGAATATTTCACGTGAAGTCAAGTCTTAGTCATAGTCCAGTCTAAGTCAGGTAGTCATATTCCAGTCTAAGTCATGCTCCAGTAAAGTGGTGGCAACTTTACTAGAAGCTTCACGGAAAATCACGTTTCACTACATTTTATTACTTGCCCACACTCATGGTCGTATTTCAGCACTTATTGCGTAAAACGCCACGCAACAACGTGAACTTTCCGCGTTCCCGCAAAAACTAAAAAAAAAAAAGCTTTTGCCGCGACACGGTTCGAGGCGCGAAAAAGTTTTGTCAAATTAGGGCTGCCACAGTTATGACCACAGAGCACAAATTAGTTTCTTTTTTTATGGCTTTAAAAATCGCGATACTAACGAAACGAATAGCGAAGGAGGATACTACACTCACTAACGTAGTATTTCTTAGTCAAAGAGGATATAACTCTTAGTAGTCTGTGACTACGCTGTAAACAATTATTATATTAGATCATCGTGAAATAAAAATTAAAAATTGTGTAGCATAGAGAAGTTTGTATAGGGTACACTTTTTCTCGATTTTCGAAACTAGTCCTGTGTCGGTCGTTCATTTTCGGAGATCTCGGTCGTTCGTGATTGACTAGCTAAGTGACCGAGTCAAAAGATTCGATCAAAACGTCGGTCATCTGTCTCGAGAACTAATGCAATGCGGAAAAGTACTTTATAAGTAAGCACTTAAGGTTGATTTCAGAATAATTGGTATTTAACCGAGTCAAAAGATTCAATCACGTCGATCGGTCATCGGTCTCGAAAACCAATGCAGTGCGGAATACTACTTTATTTACCAGCGCTTAAGGTTGATTTCACAATAATTGTTATTTAACTTACGTCGTTTCAGTTTGAAGTGATACCGCGCCGCTGTGCCGGTCGTTCGGTCGGTCACGAATCGGTCTCCGTGCAGTCTCACTTACTCAATCGGTCCCAAGGACCCGGGTCTTTAATGATTGAACGAATCGGTCAGTCACAAGAAGGCATGATTCGATCATTTTGATTCGGTCAATCACGATCGACACAGGACTATTCGAAACGAAATTACGAAACAATTACGAAATTGACGAAGTAAAATAGAAAATAGTATCAGTTCAATTCAATCAGCCTTTAGGACTTTAAGTTCTTAACTTCTTAGTTTGTTCAGTGAATGAAATGAAAGGCTGAAGCTGGAAATGCTGGAATCCGGATAATTTACTCCACGATCCACAATATATACTCTTGGCTTACTGTGGATGAGTGACAAAAAGATGTCTCAGCAGTGGACCAACGAGTATTCCATACTCCGAGACCTTTCGGTCGCCCAAGGCAGGGTTCCCGTGGCTATCGAAGGAACTGTTGCCGTAGGTGCTGGAGACAAACCTCCGTCCCTAAACATTACTGAAGGTATGTACTTGCAAATTGATATAAGGTGGGGTTCTACCTGCAAGAAAATTTCCTGAAGAAGTCCCCGACTGGGCGATCATCCATCAGACTAGCTTACAAGTGTAAACTATTGTAGTTCAGGTGAAAGTTGGTGGAAAATACAATGGAATCTCATTTTTCCGTTTTTATGATGTATGTATTTCATGACTGTATATTATTTAAGTGATAAGTTTATTTAGTTACACCAATCGTTGTAGATAGGAGGTAGGTGTCACTTATAGGAATTAGTTACCTGTTTTTTAGACTAGCCTGGGCTATGTTACTATTCTAAAAACATTTATAAACTATAATGGAACAATGGTTGCTGTCATCAAGAACTCTTTGTAGTTACAGCTCAACCAAGCTTAGTTCCAGCTCATTGGAATGCCGCGCCCCATCCGCTTCCCCACTCCTCCCTGCGATTTAAAAAAAATGAATGCTGTAGAATGCATCAAACATTTGTTTACTTTTTTAAAGTCATTGTATTTAATTTGCGGGAAGCGGGTGGGGTGCTGCATTCCAGAGAGGTGGAAACATAGTTGGGTCGAGTTGTGGAAGATGATTATCAATAGTCAACCATTACCAGTACTGGACTAGTTTATTATTTTTGTAAATTAATAATTTGTTTATAACATTGTTTTCAGAGACAGAGGAGGAGTTTTTCAAACATTGTTCTGCCGATGCAGATGTGACAGCTGCTCCAGATTTGGGGCTTATCAAGAAAATGTTGGACATGGTCTGTTTATTTCTTTACTTTGTGTATTATTATTCCTCAATAACCAAAACCTCCATACAAAAGGCAAAAGTAACCTGATTTATAGAACAAAAGGCAAGTACCCCTTAATATGAGCTTTGATAAGAAACTTATGAAATAGGTACCTACATAATATCAGGTTTTTTATTTCGTTATTGTGTCTTCTATTACAAGGTTAGAAAATTGGGACAACTAATAGGATGGCACCTGCTCTGTAAAATACTACATAAACACCATGAACCAGTGTTGAACATATGTGCATGTTGTCATTTGTTCATCTCATTTACACAGTAATATATAGAGCTAGTTACATCCTATTGAAATATCCTCAACAATATCATTACAGACATGCCGATGAAACTCCCAACATCTAAATGGTATTTTTAACAGTTGATTGTTGCAAAGACTGGGTGTATCTTTGGTATCATTCTACAAAATCAATAAAGGAAATAATAGTAGTTAATTTGTATTTCAGGTAAGAGACATGAACGTTTCATCTAATGAGGAAGACCCGAACAAAGTAGTAGTTATCAGCAAGCTGAACCCTCAGTCTGCCGATTTTGTACCCAAAAACATTACTACCAGCACTCCGCTTGAATCTCCAAAAAAGGAGCCGAAGAAACCTAAAAAGCGACAGAGAAATATAGCTGTTGAATCGATACTCCAATCGATTGCCGACGGCAAACAATGCGGTGATTCAAACATCCTGGAGCCAATGAAGCTTCTCAAACCAAATGATTTTATTTGCAACAATAACATATCCGATGTGGTAAATCACAAAGACATTGGCCAGAATAACCTGAAAACTGAAGACGAAAAAGCGTTCCCAATAGATAACATATCGCCCCCTCCAACGGCTTTAGAGAAAGTCAACGGTTGGTTAAAAACGCAAACCAATAGTCCATTTCCAAAGAAGACTTTAAAAGTTACTTTGCAAGCCACAAATATGTTTAAGAAGAAAACTGTAACGGAGAAAGCGAAAATAGTGGAGAGCACGGTTAAGAGTCCTGCATCCTCCAATAGTGGGGAATACAAGCCTTCTATGCTAGCTAATGAGTATTACAAAAAGTATGTGGAAAGGAATAAATTTAAAGATTCTGTAAGAGACGATATCTGGACGAGGGCTGAGAAGAAAATGAAAGAAATTGAGGAAAAAAGGTACTTCGATGATCAAAGTGTTTCAGTAGTACGACAGGCTAATTTTATCCTACTTATTGTGTAAATCATTCATTAATAAGGAGGAAATATTTACACAGCGCAGCAAATTCAAATTTTCTTGTGTTTTAGCCTATCATAGCTTAATAATAATAATCACTCAATGTGATTACATGAAAACTGATTTTGTGCAAATAAATAGAATGTAGCAACAAATTATGTTATCTATGGTTTAGCTACAAAGGGCTATAAACAAATTTTGTCTTAGCTTTTCCTACTATTGCCATTTAGTTGACACTTTTAATCGTAATTTGCTGATACATTATTACATATTTGCTTGAAATCAGTTTTCATGTAATGAAAACATGGTTAGAAAAGGTTTTTATTGTTGTCTTAGGAGGCGTGAAGCTGTTCAAGCGTTGGCTTCACCGAGCCAAGATTCAGAGAGCATGGACAACACGCAAAGTAACTAAACTACTTATTTGGTAATGAGCTTTTGCTAACATCACTAGTATAGATTTGTTTATTATTTAACAATATTATACAGGGTTGGTTGGGAATATGTGAAATTGCATCCTTTTGCCGAAATGTGTTATGGCAGTAGTGGACAACCATTGGCATGATTGTGTGAATTTGCATGCTTTTGTTGAAATGTATTATGCAAGAGTGGATAATATGCAGCATATAGTGTTAGGGTTAAGCCACACCTGTCTGACAGAAACGTATTTTTAGTGGTCTATCCTTTTCTATCACTCACGAACGTCATTCCCTGGAGCGAGAAGGCTAGTGGCAGCGTCAACGATGCGTGTCACTCGCACCATCTTTCTTGCATATTTAAATGTTAACTTGCTTCAAATCTCTTACTTTAACGAAGTTAGCTGCTGCAGTTATCCTGCCCGTTTATTAGGTACTTTATATATATAGGTTAACAATTTAGAAAAAGTAGTTTTGGTTTATGTTGTGTCGTACAATGGTCTGCTTTACTAGGTATACCGCACTAGTGTTATATATCTTAATAAGGTCATCAAGATTTATTTAAATAACTATCATCTGTAGATTCTGTAGGAAGTTAGTCTCAGGATGCCTAAATGACATACGAAAGCTAAGCACCGACCGACCTTCGCTGACAGCTTCGCTTACGCGTAAGCCGGCCCCCCTCTAGGTGGAGCGAATATCTTCAGCTGTGTTTCATATTTTGTTAATCTAAAATGGCGTTTAGATGAAATTTTATTAAGTTTGTTGATAAAACAACAAATGAATCATTTAAAATAGTACGGTTTTGCTAATGGGTAGAATTAACTATAATTTCAAACATTGGGATTTAGTTTTTGTACTAATATGCACAACATTCTCTGCAAACGCTTCTATTATAACCATTCTATCAGGAAAAGCCGACGAATTCAGCACCCCTATTCCCAACCTATCGGATACCTTTCGATTCGAAATCTACACTCTCCATCTTCTTCATCTACATTTAGAACGAAAGAGACGGAGAGTGTAGTTTTCGAATCGAATCGTTTCCGATAGGTTGGGAATAGCAGCGCCGAAGTTCAATCCGCACGGGATTCTGAATTAGGTTTTTATTCTCCTTCGAAACCATATCCGCTCTCAAAGTAGAATGAAAATATCGATTCGAAACTTTTCGTCTAGGTTGGGAATACCTATGCTGGTGAAAGTCGCGGGGAACCAATGGATGCAGGAGCTGAGCAGCCGCTGAAAGTAGCACTCTCTGCGGAGGCTTATGTTTATCAGTCGACGTCTTCAGGCTGTTGTTGATGATGATGATATTTAAGTAAGACTACCTTCTAATAAATAGTCAAGTCAACCTGGGAACCATTAATTGTTTAAAACGAAATGCGTATACATACATACTAACTGTATTTTTTGCTGCTGCACTGCACTTTACTGCATGGCCCGTTGTTCTCATATGGCGATTTTTACCACTAACTTATCAGGAACGTGGCACTAGCTGGCTACCATATTACTTGAATTTTTTGTACATGTACCCTCTACCCAATTTTAGAGAAGTTTTATTTATAAAAAAAACTAGTTCCGCTTCTGTTACTAGATGGCGTAGTAAAGACGTATTTCAATCATGGTCGTAGTTTTAAACCACGGAGTACAAGGAAAAGTCAAATTCAGTCGAGTGGATCACAGAGTACGTTGTCGATTTGTCGATAGAAAGCCATTAGAGTTATATATGCCTTCCATAAAATAAGGGTAGAATACTAAACTCGATACATAATTATCTTAACAATGACAGAACGTAAAACCCTTTTTTAACGCCATCTATCGGGTCTTTATAAAATTACAGCTTTTTTTTAATAAAACGCCTCATTATATAATTTTATTAATTGTGCGCGGAAACTTACAAAAAGTGGAGTGATGATATGCCACAAAGGTTATGTCCCATTTACTTTTACACAGGAAATTATTGGCTCTAGTGGTAGTAGTATACTCGGTTATGTGTTTTTTATCTTCAAAGTCCGTCATTACTAGTTCCCCTACCTATAGACAAAAAAAAGTAACCAACAAATCGAAGACATCCTATTTTTGCAACTGGCTAAAATGTTTATTTTTCTTAATTTTCAGATACCATATACAACGTTAGCAGTATATTAGCTAGAGACAGCATAGGTTCGGCTAAGATAAACCGTTGTTTAGACTTGGTGTGCTTGCCGCAGCACCGCCATCTATTGACAGGAGAGTGCATAGTTTGCAAGGTAATGAAGAAAACACCAGAACAAAAACAGAAATCAATTGAAAAAAAAGACTTGGACATCTCAACAGAGAATCTCTTGGAAGTACTTGAAAACGAACTAGAAACAGAAACAAGCGCTTCCGATTTAATTTAAATTTGTTATTTTGTGTTTAGATAATTATAATTAATATTTAAGAATTTAAGAACAACAGTTCGCAACAAGTTTTAATTTTACACACTTAACTACCAAATAGATATCTTAACCATTCCCGTTGCTCGGAAAGGTTCCGAATCGAACTCTTCTGTCTTCTTCATCTACATTTAGGATGAATGAGACGTATGATATAGATTTCGGGTTATGCTGCGGCTACACTACCGTGATGTGCCAGCGATTATGGCCATAATTAAGAAAAGATGCATGTGAGTGGACTTCACAATTTATTGTCATAATTATTGGTACAGTAGTGTGGCTGCAGTATTAGAACCTTTCTAAGATGGATAAACATCGGAAAATAAGCGCGAAAAAAAAAACTTTTACGCAGAATCGTTAGAATAAAATGCTAATTTAATTTGAGTGATTCTCCATAAGAAACGAACTCTGTGTGTTCAAATGACTAATTTAGCTTTTGGTTTGGTAGTTAAATTAATTTCTTTATTTCACTTGCCTATGCCTATTTTATAAATAAGTAAACCTACATTTTGTCCCTTTCAAACTTTCCACCCATGATGATATAATTATAACCTATAGACATTCCCTTATTTTATAAAGTTTCGAAACTAAACAGCGTCTGAAATTTTTTTAACCTCGCTTTATCTCTTGGCATTTGTCGTTAGCGAGAAATTGACACAGCATTTACCATAGATTTAAGATTGATGAATAACCGCCGCCCTTTTTTTTGATCTTTTAGTTATTATAGAAAAAATTGTAATTCCCAATGAATACTACTTTTATTTCGTGCGTTGATTTTATGGTAGCCTGCCACTAAATCATATCGTATTCGCAATAATTAAACAGCGAAATTATTGGCTTTCGGATCCTCCTAAGGGTGATAGAGGAAATTACTTTGTTTTTTATTGTTTGTATTCGCATTAATTATAGCGAATAAATTGGGTTCCGGATATATCACGTATTATTAGGGATGTTACAGGAAATTTCGTTGTTATTGTAGCGAATAAGTTTTATGTAGGCGGTGTATTAAATGCAACTGACCTCAACCTCTTTCTGCCAAGGAGTTGACTATCCGTCAAAGATGCCGTTGATAGCTTGTGAACATAATTTCTCGTACAAACACGACTCACCTACGGGGGCAGGGGGCGAAGTAACAAAACGAGACAGTCATACAAGATTACAAAGGACAGAGCAGGATGGAACAAAAGACACATTGGGTGTCCCGCTTCCTCTCGTAGGATTAGCAGTTGAAATACACTATTAATTTTCGTACGAGGGGAAGTTGTATCGTTGGTCAATTGGATTTATAGTCAATGCTATCCGTAATCTTAAGTTGGTTCTGAATGATTGTACGAATTTTATTACTATAACTTCACAATGAAACTACCGCTCTAAAATTAATTGTTCCAGTTCGTAGTTCTATTACCACGATACCCGCCAGGTTATGGTGCGCACCGTGAGGTAATTTTGTACCTGTTTTCATGAATGGAAACGGGTTGCCAATAAATGCTTATTTTGTTTTTAATTAGACAATTAAAAAAAATCCATATTGTAAAAGTATGAGCATTTATCTAACTAAACTGTTGCATAAAGTTTTTGTCTCACTTCCACGCGTGAGATATCCCCCCGATGAGAAGTTGACAGATATTTATATATCATTATAAATAAGACGTTAAAGTATTAGGAAGCATGTGATATCTTTTAAGTATATTTGGAACTGTGATTTTAAGCGAAATTCGTTTATTGTTATACTTAGTACTAGCTTCTTATATTACTAAGCTATACTAGTACTGTTAAGTACTACCTATTGTATGTTTAAGGTAATTTTTTGAATAAAAGATATTGAAATGAATGGTCTTCGTTTTTTTATTATAATTTAACTACATGGCGCAGTTGGGAGTTACTGCTTACTTCTTCTCGTGTAGGCAAGTGGTCAGGTGTCAGAATTTTTAGGCCGCCCTAAGGCTTCTGACTTGGCTTAACGACTATTGTCTTACGATAGCAGCCGGGACCGACGGCTGGACGTGCCCTCCGAAGCACGGTAGCGCTCAGTTGTAAATACCAACTTTTTGGCGTAGCGGTCACCCATCATAGTAGTGACCGCAGCGAACGTTGCTTAACTTTACCGATCGGTTAGGAACGGCTAGTCGTGCTTCGCTATGAGTGCTACCACAGATTACTGAATATGTTGGCGCTACTGCCTGTGCCTACAAGGTTTCCTTTCTCCCCTCCAGCAGCGGAAAGGGAAAATTTTAACCGTGGGTAGGATGTGTAGAAGGTTTGAATTTTTTTAAAAACTAAGTATTATATGTTGGTAAATTTTAATTTGAATCGCATCCAGCTGTATGTTTAATGTGAAGGCGGCTTACTATTTTGGACCGTTTGGTCACGCCCACTAGGCGGAGAACTCGTTATTTTGTTTTTGTCTTTTGTATGTGATTGTGTAATAGAGATAGCGCAGTAGTATATAGTACTATAGTAGCAATAATTTGAAACTGCAGTTGCTTCTGTCTCTACTTAATATTAAAGTAGGTACCTACTCGAAGACAAGCCGATCTTGTTGTCACTGGACTTCACTGGAGGGCTATTCTCGGTAAAATGATGGCATGCGAGATGTAATATCGAATCAACCTACTGCACCCTATGGTTTTACCCGCGTGGCGCGATGGTGTGGGCATGATGTTTGGTCAGTTTTAAACGAATGTCGTTACAATGACAGTAGAGGACAGAAAAACCGTAGTACCTAACTTACATAACACAAAGTTTTGCATTTTATAGTTTTGTAGAGGTAGGTAAAGATGCACTATAAAAATAAAATGATAAGTAGTAACCTAAAGATAAATAGGTAGTAAATTAAGTAGGAATACCTACCTAAGTATTAGACACTGTACAAATTGCACCTAAGCATTATTTAATTTAATATTGTGAAGTAGAAAGTATGATAGGTACAATAGACAAATTAGAAAAAAGTAGGTACCTACTTGGGAATAGGATAGTCTTGCTCTTTCATTTAAACTTCCTAGCAAGCGAAGGGAAATACACTAGCCCAGTCCCCAGGGGACTACTACACATTAACCGTTTATCCATTCGAATCACGCGACATTTTGACGTCATCTCGAGCACAACTGTTCGAAGATCGACCTCCTGATTCTCAGCTACTCACTAATTGAAGCATCTCAGTAGTCACCAGCCACAGTTGTCACTAAACAATAGACGCTCGCGCACTTATTTCCATAAAAATAAATCAATCGCTAATTTTATTTTGTTGGCGAAATTATTAACAGTTTTGTGTTGGCACTTTGTGATGTCTAGAGCAGTGATGTGGACCTGAAAGATCGCTGAAGATTGTAATCAGTGTATAACTGTTTGATTTCATCATCTTTTTGCCTTTTGTAAGTATATGTATATAAGGTTCCTAAGTACCTACCTCCTACACTGCGTTTAACTCGTTTTTTATAAATTTATTTTTAAAGGAACCTGCATGAATACGTAGAGGTAAGTAATCTCTGAAATCTGCACAAAATCTAAAAAGCTGCATCTCACTTTGGTTCATTCTAATGCAAACTTAGAAATACCGCGTGTCCCGGGAATCGAACCCGCAACCACCGCTGTGCGTCGGCCTGCTAAACCACACTACGAAGTCTCAATAATTATGATAATAGGTAGGTAATGTGATACTTAATGATAAAATAGTTATAAATTATAATATGAATAAATAATATATTTAGCACCTACGTATACCTACGTATACTATAGGCTCGTAGTTCCTGCAGGATCAGAGACAGGAAATCTGACGATCCGGGCCAGGATCTATTTACGTGATCATCAGGCATTTTTTTTAACATTCACGGATATAGGTAGCCCGGACATTTGGGACGCGTTGGTGGGGCCCAAGCTAACACAAAGAGGCCTTTTGAATATTGCATGATTATTTATTAATATTATTCCAGTACAACCATGGTCCACAGCATGGTACAGATCGGACTGGATAACGTCGTCCGCAATATGGTAAGTGTATAATTGAACTTATATTATTTATTTATTTTTTAGAACCTACGTTAAAAGGGGTAAATTATAGACGAAGCCGCAGATCTCATCTAGTGTCTATAATACCTATTTATAAGCAATTCTGTTAATAGATAGAGGTATAGAAATACCTACTTACTGCAAACACCTGATAGGTACCTACGACTATAAAGTAAAGATCAAATGGGGTGCACGATAAAAAAAACCGTCGTAAAAGTTTACTACTCTCCGTGAAAGCTAAAAACATGCGTATCCCAGGGAGCTATGCTAATTTTATTTTACCCATAGGTACCTACAGGTAAATAGAACCTAATACATATACTTACCTACCTACTTAGAAAACATAGGTATGATACACCTAGGATTCCCTGTAGGTATCTCGAATCTAGGAATCCAGCACCTATGATGAACCATCCAACACCCAGACACAGAGCAAGTATTTGCGTCTTTTTTCTATGCACTAGTACATGTGGTTAATTGAACCATAGATGACTGAATATGTTACTGAGCGAGAATCGAACCCGCGGCCTCCGGGCTATGAGCCGACTTATCCAACCACCACACCGAAGAGGCAGTAAACATAAAAAAAATAAGTCAAGGCAAAATTTTTATATTACAAGTATAAGTATCTAAACCATCTTAACCTAATTATAATAATTATGTTACAGGAATCGCTAATTAATAACAATGTTTGGTTTCGCATGGCTTTTGCAAATATTGTGGCTGTTTTTCTGTAGGTTTTTTCTATTTTACTTTATCATTTTACAAGAAGTGAAAGAAGAATTTAATGAGATTGGATCAGCCCATCTCTTCCCTTAGGCGACGTAAAAGCACCGCGACGATCTTTCGCCTGGGCGGCACCAGATTGCTAAAGGAAAAACTCCGGTTAAGGGAATACCCAGGGAACGGGCAGCAGGATTCTCCTAATTCAATGCAATTCTCGTTTGCATAATCTAGACTAGAGCCTAGACCAGGCTGCACCACAAAACATAATCTGTTTTGTGGCGCCTGTTATTTTACCTACGGTAAACTCTCCCACTCAATGGCAATGGGCAGCCCACATCGCTCGTAGAAATGACAACCGATGGGGAAGAAAGGTTCTCGAGTGGCGACCACGAACTGGAAGACGCAGCGTAGGCCGGCCCCCCACTAGGTGGACCGACGACCTGGTGAAAGCCGTGTGGAGCCGATGGATGTAGGAGGCGAGCAGCCGCTCTAAGTGGCGCTCCCTGGGGGAGGCCTATGTTCATCAGTGGACGTCTTCAGGCTGTTAATGATGATGATGATGATGATGATGATGATGATGAAACTCTCCCACCCAACAGGAGGCCTATGTTCAGTAACGTACTATGATTGTATAAATAACCATAGTTCACGTCACACATGTAAATTATCTCGACAAAGAGCGGACGTTTCTGAAGGCCGTCACTCTTTACATCATAACATTAAAATGACGAGAACACGATCCTAAACTAAATGAATAACATAAATAATTATTTTGACTGATATTTTTGCTGTAGGGCTGTAGGTATATACCTAAGTATTTATACTTACTAGTGGCGATCTTTTAGGGTAGGCCTATGTTTATCAGTGGGCGTCTTTAGGCTGATGATGATGATCTTACGCATTTATATTATTAGTGTCGTAACCAAATGTTATTATAATTATTTTATTAGACACAGAATTAGCAATGAGAGAAAATTTGCCATAGATAAAGCTAAGTACTTAGATCTCTTTAACTCAATGTGCGATCGTTTCTATTATTAATCCTAAGCGCCAAAAATAAATTTAACTTCCTCCAACAAGCATAGCAGCAAAAAGAAATGAAATAACCAAATTAGATACCAATAAAAGTAGCTTGGTACATTAGGAAAATTGTGCAGTTTTTACGAGGAGTTTTCAGTGTATTGGTAAGCCCTGAAATACGAATACCTATATTAAATGTAAGTGAAGCATTACACCTTACCTCGCTGAAGTGAGGGAAGCATTTATATACTAGGCTGGAACTTGGAAGTATATAAGTGTAACATGGAGCAATTAATATGAAAAAGAAATGTTAGGTTAGGTACATACCTAGGTTAATTTCCAATACAAATACGTATGTATGTATGGCAGAAAAGTTGGAAACGCAAAAGCATGTAAAACCAAACCCCACATCACAAAAATAAACAAATGATCCATTGATGAATAGATCCTTTGACTGGCACAGAATATAATAGTATTATGGGCCATCTCATCTTTTTGCCCAATAGTCTGATGTTCTTTGTTTTCCCGCAGGCGCTAGACGATGTACCAGGAGAACAGACTGGTGGTGGAGATGCGCGTAAAGGGAATGTCACGTACGGCATCGACGATATACCGCCCTGGTATCTTTGCATCTTCATGGCTTTACAGGTGAGGATTACAAACAAGAACCATCATCATCAGCCTGGAGACGTCTACTGCTGAGCATAGGCCCTTTGTTCTTGACCTAGATTACTTTGTTAGTCCTTTTCTTCGCGGTATCGCCATAGGGAAAACTAAAATCTGATAGTTTATTATCAGTAACAGAATTTTCAGAAATTAGATAATTATAATACAAAAATATTTCTAGTTGTAAAATATTTACGGCGGACTTTTTTTTACGCTTGGTTGGCTTTTGTTTTACCACTATCCCACCTGATGAGATGGGACGATGCGGTCTAGGATGTATCACGCTTGCCTGTAAGATACCTATTCACTCTCGATTTGAAGCCCCCACTTGTAGTTTTTGGGAAATACACCCGGAAAAGCATGACAGTGACTCCGTCGCACATCATTTTTAGGGTTCCGTACCCAAAGGGTAAAGCAAACCCTATTACTAAGGCTCCGCTTTGTCCGTCTGTCTGTCTGTCGCTATAACAAACAGGATAAAATTAATATTTAAGGGGGCTCCCATGCAACAAACGTGATTTATTTGCTACGTTTTTATACAGGATCTAATTTAATTCATTAGCATAAATTTTGCCCATTTTTGGAGTTATTATTATTACCGTACCAATGTGTTAGAATTCAAAAATTTTAGTCCACACGTGACCGTTATCAGGAGTAGGTACCTAGTTTCAAAGGATGCTAATGAATTCAATTACACCCAGTAGATAGTAGTGCGGAATCCTTCGTGCGCGAGTTTGACTCCCACTTGGCTGGCTGGCCCAGCTCTCTTTTGAATAATTGGTGTAGGTACCTATGGACATTGGTATGCAATCGCACGCCACGCCCTTTTGTCTTTGAGGTGTCAGTTTACGGGATGTTTCCAGCATTACCTGACTATGATCGGCGCCATCGTGGCGATCCCGTTCATCCTGTGCCCAGCGCTCTGCATGCTGGAGACGGACCCTGACCGCTCCAACATCATCTCCACTATGATCTTCGTCACAGGTACGATAGTTTGCTAAGGTCATTCATTCGTCAATACGAAGGAAGACGTCCACTGCTGGCTATAAGCTTCCCCTATAGAGCTCCACTTTGCGCGACTACTTGCCTCTTGCATTCATATCGTCACGTTGGTCCACAAGTCCACATAGTGGGGGGCTGGCCTACGCTGCGTCTTCTGTAGGCCTAGCACGAATATTTGCGTAAGTGTAACGTTAACGTAAAACCCCTCTATTACGATTGCGTCTGCCGATCAACTGCAGTCAAAGTTCATACAATTTTGACTGCAGTTGAGCAGCAGACGCGCGTCAGCAGCGCTGCTAGCTCAATCGTAATAGGGGGGCAGATCAAATGCCATACAACTGGCTTACGTTAACGTTACACTTACGCGCGGGTAAAAATTCGTGCTAGGCCCACTGGTTCGTGGTCGCTACCCGAGAACGTTGACCTTCTCTCACACTCATTATGACACGGAGAGAGTATTATAGTAGACTTAGAATAAGTACTATTCTATGATAGTAGCAATAAAAAATCCCCACTAGCGCTACTTTTGGGGGTGGTGGGTGACATAATATCATATTCTCGAATTTTGTTTTTCTTGAACATACAGACTATTTCTCGCAATGTTTTCATCATCGTTGCAAGAGCGCATAAAACTTAGAACGGATCTGAGCGAGATTCGAACCATGGTGTGTAGAAGTACAACAACTGTGCCAACTGTCAGATGTGTACCTATTTGTTAGTATACTTAAAAAATATTCAACGAATTTATCTGCTGTTGTCACGAATAAAACATTTTTCTTTCTTTCTTTCTTTCTTTCTTTCTTTCTTTCAAGTAAAGTCGCACTACTACCGGCTAGCCACACTCGCTTTGGAGACACAGAATAAAAATAAGAATAAATGACAAATGCGTTATGAAGTAGTATACACATTATTACACACTACATAAGTAGTGTAATGATTTTGAAACTGGGCTAGTAGGTAGGTACGTAATACTACAGTAAGTATTATATTATCTGGGGTAATACGTAAGTATTTATTTTATTCCTAAGTACCTATACTTATTTTATTATGAGAAAATAAATAACTAGTTATCTTTGAAGCACCTAGGTAGAGATCCTCATACATGTTCTGGTTCAAATAGGTCCTACTTGCAAACCATCCAGCAGGGCAGATTTGAACAAACTGTTCTGTAGTACATTATTGAGGTATTTACGACGTACGATAGGATTGTAAATCGCAATAAGTAGATGCACCATCTACGCAGTTACCATATAAACCACGCAAAGAGAATCTCGACAAATACATAGATCAGTGTCACACGGTACCAAAACTCGATTTACCTAGATTGATCTCTCGCTAAGGATTCTACCTACTCTAGAATCCTTCGCTTCGCTCTGGATTCAAACAATATCTCTCGTCATAAATACACTATTTCGGTTCCTTGTAGCACACTCTACCGTATAATCACTACGACGCGAGCTAGGTACAACGTGAATTCTGGGTGAATGTAAGCAAAGCGCCTGCCATAACTCTGATAGCAGGGAATATTAGATGGCGCCAGGCACGCGTGCAATTGGAATAAGATAGGCGCAATTGCTTTAACCTAGCGGCTTTTTCAATGGCTTTGTTGTGTTTTTATCTGGGGATGTCTGATTATAGTAATATGGCATTAGCACGCTTCTATTACTGACCGATTAGCAGAGGATGAAAACGATTTGTTACGCGACTTCAGATAGACATTATTCGTCTTGTTTTTTTTGTGTAGGTACTTTATGCTAAACGTTTACGCCTGTTCAGAACATGTTTTGAAATTTTTGACTTTTATGCTTATTATCCTTACCTAATATTGAAAAGGTGATATTTGGTAATTTGTTTTAAAAGACGCGTGAAATCGTAAATGAAAAACTGAGACATAGGACGGACCACCCTCTTTGACTGCCGTGTCGGTCAGTCACCATAACAATACATTTTCTTTTGTTTGGGAGTCTTTTTAAAGGGCAACAAACAATCAAATAAGTGCGCAAATAACAATTATGTAAGTAAACCACAATTACTTATTTATTTGCCACAAAAAAATATGGGTAAACAAAAAGTCCGTTTGGAGATGCTGGGATTTGAACCCAGGACTTTCAGCATGCGAAGCAGACACTCTACCACTGAGTTACATCCCCGATGATACTTCTCACCAAAGTAAGCATTAGCCTCCTACGGCACAAACGTTAAAATTGCGCAATAATTTTATTGAAATCTTTCATCTTACACATAACATCTTAGTTGACATACAACTTGAAGGGTCCTGAATCAGGATTATTAAATTATTATTGTTTATTTTAGGATAATAAGTATTTAATTTCAGGGATGGGGGTGAAATATATATTTCCACAGGGTCCAAATTAATAAAAATGGAGGCTTAATAGTCAGTTGGAAATTCGTGTTCACAAATTTGCGTTTGAACTTCTATAGCTACCGCAACATATTTTGTTTGTTATTGAAAGGCCTAAAATTAAAATAAATATACCCACCCCTTAAGTGCTTATGTATCTGTTCTGTGCACTTATACGGTAGCTATACCTACTGCTCTATCTCTATAAGTACTTCCTACCTTAGTAGAAAAACCATGGCAATAACGTTGGTAAGCTGCTACTTTTCCCGCCAGAGGGCGTAATTTTATTTATGGCCGGGAGGAGCAGGATTACGTACTTGGGGTCTTCCAGGTTTGTACTCAGGAATGACAAACAAGGGCTACCCCCTCTTTGTCATTAGTTGTTTTAGATATACGTTTTACCATCAACAGCCTGAACACATCCACTGCTGAACATATGCCTTCCCCCACAGCAGCGCCACTTTCAGTGGTTGCTTGCCTCCTGCATCCATCGGTTTCGGTTCGCAGTGGGTTTAGCCCGATCGTCGGTCCACCCTAGCATCGAGCCTACGCGTGCTATTTTTTACATACTACAACAATTTTATGTGTTTTTGTGTAAACACAACGAGAGTTTAAGAAATAAGTAGCTACTACTTATATAGGATTACCTACCTTAGGTTATTGGAATTAGGTATAAAAAAGCTGAAAGCATAGACAAGACAGTTCTCATCTGATCTGTGAAATATAAACACTACAAGGAAGTAAAACTCCAAACAGATATAAGAATAAGAGAACCCCTTAAAACGTCGTCCTTGGATACGGCCCTTGGATTGTCGATTGTGTCTTTACGCGGTGTCCCAAGCGATGTACCTTATCCACTTATCAATATGTGATGCGTGACTATTTTACTAACCAGTTGGGCTGCTTGTGTAGGAGGTTAGGAAGAGTTGTTTGTCGGCTCATAGGGGGGAGGGGTCATTGACTTGTAACGGGGCGAATAGGAACCACAGGGTGAATAGCTCTTAAGTGCCATAAGTATAAGCTCAATTCCAATATTCATTTTATGATACTCGACAGCGTGTACTTAACTAATGTTGAATTGACAGCAATATAAATTATAATAAATAAATAACGCCTAAAGATCACACATATATAGCTCCTGGACCCTAACTAGGATTCCTTGTATCTAAGACCGCTGTAACCCCATATCTACGAAGACCATGGTCCCACAATGCAGCAATCCATTTCACCCATAACAGGGGCTGTACTGTGAGCTCTTAGTGCGAGTCAAAACGGAGCCTATATTGGATCGCTAGTCAAAATCTTCATACAAAAAAAACAAATCTATCCAATATAGGCTCTGGTTTGAATCGCTCCAAGAGCTCACAGTACGGCCCCAGGGCCCCCAAGTCTACTATTGATATTGCGATTGAATTTTTGTTATTTTTTTTTGTTTTTTTTTTTTTGCATTTTTTTAACTGTTACTTTTTTCCATAGAATTTTGACTAAAATCGTCTCTCAATTTTATAAATGTAATCGCTATTTTGACTGTAAACTTGGGTATCAAATTTTAATTCGAAACTTCTAGCTATTAGGTGACTTAAAGACACTGAGTAGGTAGCTACACAAATAGGACGGAAGCAAATCATAGTGGTCGAGCACACACCAAAATAAAAAAGCTACCAAAACCGCAATCGTAAGCACAAAGCTCGCCTACCAGGTTGCATCCCAGCTGGTGAGCTTATAAACTTCTCCGCAAAGCGACCGAAGCCCTCGCCTGCAGCCAACTGCAGTAATTAACCAGCTTCGCGGCAGTGGCGGCATGCCTTTGTGGTCCCTTTATGAGGTGCCGCCGGACTCTCGGGGCTTCCTTGATTGGCGATGGAGGTTATGACTAGCAACTGTATGACAGTATATCAACTTTATCCTTTGTACCCACTGTAGCTAATAAGTTAATATTTTAAACAGCCCTTTTAATGTTTCTAATTGTAACTATTATTTGGTAGTTATTCTAAGCTTTAGTATCCTGGGATGGATTGTACGTACACAGTACACAATAAACACGGTATAATATCAGTTATCTGGTTCCCATAGTACAAGCTTTGCTTAGTTTGGGGCTAGATGGCGCTGTGTGAAATGTCCACACATTTATTTTATTTATTTATATATATTTATTTTTTCCTATTTGAAATGTGATAGAGAGAAACGAAACACATTTGAGAACCTAACTGTATCATCAACCAACCCGCACTTGGCCAGCGGAACTACACCCTCTTCATATGAGAGAAGGCCTGTGTCCTAGGTTCAGGTCCTAGTTCTCTCTAGGTCCTAAGTATTGGGCTGGATAATCGTGAGCATGTGCTTCATATTCTCTCTTTTATGAAACTTCCGCCCACAGCGTACAGAAGTCCAATGTTGAATATAATAATTACCTACATGCAGCCCCTTTTAAATGTAGGACAACAGCTTTACTATAAGTAGGTAGTCTTGAAAATCTAATTCTTATTCTAATTTGCCGCCTTTACTGGCCAACATCTACCCAAGCCAGCCCAGCAGGCTTACCTTAAACGGCCTTAAACCACAGATTAGAGAAAAAAAACCTTTAAACTAATACAAAACCATCATGTTTCATGACATTTATTTCAAGGTTACAATAATATTGCTCGAATTCGTACCATGAATGAACTTATGAAGTATTCCTGCGTGTGAACGAGACGTCTACATTTTTATATGGCGTTATCACTCTCGCACGTCAGTGTCAACATGATGTAAAGGTATGACATGGCAGTTGTATTTGAGTGAACGATTTAACGCCACGTCATCAAAACTGCTTTGGCTCTGCAACATTACAGTATTCTTACTTTTATATCATTTGTCAATGTGTGATTGAAGTAATAATGCTATAAGAGATTGTGGTTGGCCTGCAGCTCCTGATGGCACAACAAAAATCTGTTTAGTTCTATGTATTTTCACCTTAAACGTGGTATTTTGCTAGGTCTCATCACTTGGCTCCAGACTACCTTCGGCTGCCGGCTGCCGATAGTACAAGGCGGCACGATATCCTTCCTCGTGCCAACCCTGGCCATCCTAGGGCTGCCAGCGTGGAAGTGCCCCGAGAGCCATGTCCTGGACGCCATGACGGATGAGCAGCGGAGGGAGGTGTGGATGATCAGGATGTGTGAACTCAGTGGAGCCATCGCTGTGTCAGCGCTTTTTCAAGTATTTCTTGGTATGTTGGTTAGCAGTTAGCTCATGAGACGTCAAGAGACTCTCAATTTTGATGCATTTTTTTATTCTTAGTGCCAAACTTCATGATCAACCTGAAGATGTCAATTACTAAACATAGGTTCCGTCAAACGCGACATTTTGAGCTAATACTGTTTCTGGTTTCTGTTCCGTGGGGAGCCGATGGATGCAAGAGGCAAGCAGCTGGTCAAAGTGGCGCTCTTTGGGGGAGGCCTATGTTCAGTATGTATTAAGATGATGATGATGTTGATAATGATGATGACTGTTTCTTACAAACAGCTCCCCAGGATCGGGACCGGTTTTCGGTCCACTTATGGGGGACTTCCTACGTTGCGTTTTCCAGTTCGTGATCGCCATTCGACATCATAACAACAGGTTGACCACAAGTTATCCCGTGCCCGTCCTTCACCTTTTACTTAGGGGGTTGGCAGAGCCATCTATTCCATAGACTGTATAGGAGGTACATTCCATACATTATACCTTTTTGATCTATTCAGAGATACTCGTCGTTAACAGGTTTCCTTGATAATAAAATTTATCATTTTCTCTAAGTTTTCCAACACTGTCTTATAGGGTACTTCGGCGTGATCGGCTCCCTGCTGCGCTTTGTGTCGCCATTAACGATAGCTCCCACGGTGGCGCTGGTGGGGCTGACGCTGTTCGACCACGCTGCTGGTGCCGCTTCCCAGCAGTGGGGGATCGCAGCCGGGTAAGGACCCAGAATAATACAACCCGGGGATGTTCATGTTCAAGTCAAGAGTGAATACCTACTTATAGGTATTTACTTGACAGACGGTCTACACCTTCGACCACAGCGTCGCTTCGCATCAGGCTAGATTGTGGTCAAACGCTAGCCTCATCTTCGATCATTCGATCACTAAAAAACCATAGTTAATAGTGTCTAATAGTGATGGATTTTTTTAGTGATGGTACAACATCGGAGCGCCTCTTTTCACTTCGTGTACGGTTTCAATACTTTGATCATTGAATTATTGATTTTTAAAATATACACCACACTTAAGGTAATCCACAAATATATGTCCTTAAAATTTTAGCAGCAACCGGGATTTGAACCAGCACCCCCAACTCACCGGATTGGTCGCTCTACCAACTGAGCTTTGGTTACATCACCGCTGATTACTACTTTACTTTGACCATTATTACAAAAGCAATTTACCATGTGGTACCTACTACCTACTTATATTCATTGATATTGAAGCCTTAGAATTCAATAAACCCCCTCGCTACCAGATAATCTACACATGCCAATTCCTCCATTCCAAGTTACGCATCCAAGATATCCCAACCAGCGGCAAAAGCCCTAGTTTCCCACTGCAGATCGATATAGCTGCAACACGTGCATTGACCCCTGACCTCGCGAAAGGTACCACGTAATATTTTGGATAGTATTATGATTTTAACCTTACCGTAGGTATCGGGGCATGTTCCCAAAGTCAGTGAACTAAGTAGCCACCGTCTTCTAAAAACATGCCAGAGTAACATTTACATCCTCTTATAAGGTTGCTTCTTCTATTGAAGTTGTCTTAACGGGATGTTCATACCATCATCTCCCTCCTTCTCCCTTCATTCTCACCTTGCCTTCACTCCCACTCCCCTCCACCTTCCATGCGGTGGGGTAAAGAAGTATACAATAGCATCCAGACCCCCCCAATACATAAACTTCCAATGCCACTCAAAAAAACCTTACCGTACCTATAGATGTTCTCTGTTTGCTTGCGTACAGTTTGGTTATATAACCAGGGTTTTATCCCTGAAAATTGTGTGTTACCGCCAGAAAACGGGCAAGTTGCGGGTGACACCGCAAGGCACTTAATTTAGTGAATAAGGATGCTTAACAATTTAATTGCCAATTTCGTGATGGAAATGATAAACGTTGATAATTATGTATATTGATAATATTGGAACGTACTCCAAAACAGCCCATATTATGCAAAGCCTCTATAACTTAGGTACCGAAATTAAGGTCAATGTACCTATTTCGAACAACAAACACTTCGTCGTGTAATATAATTTAATTCTATAAACTCAGCCCTATTTTGATACAATCACTAAGATCGTCTAGTCGCGAATATGGCGCTTGCAACATTTTTGAAATATTATTCTACCTACCTACAGCATACGAAGAGCTTAAAATCAGTTCAGTATAAAAGAAATAAAAGCTACCACGAAGAGTTTAAAATATTTTTGTATATGTGCATCAATGTTTTTAAAAGCTACCCACAATTTTACTCTATTCACGACTACAGCGTAACGTAATTCGAAGTGTGCCTTCATTAAAGCAACATTTCAGGTGCAGTCGTGCATTCGTCGGGCAACCTCGTTAGTTGACGTTATTTACACGTTTTCCTTTCATATTTTTTCTTTCTTTCTTTTCTGTATACAGAGAGCGAGTTCATGGTTGCCACTCGCGAACTTTTTTGAATCGGTTGTCAGTTCTACGAGTGATGTGGCTGGTCCATTGCCATTACAAATTAAGTTACATTTAATACAATGCAAAGACTTTAGTCTGTTTACCTTCGTAAGTATTTAAATTGATTGTCATCATCATTATCATCATCATCATCATCATTATCAGCCTGAAGACGTCCACTGCACAGATCCTATGCCCACCGCTAAACATAGGCCTCCCCCAAAGAGCGCCACAAATTGATTGTAATGGATCACAATAAGGTATCACCCGATTTGAACATTGATTATGTACTAGTATAATTCGTAACTAGTCTCATTTCTAAACTATAGTCAACCATTTAATAATGGATTAAGCGCCATTAATCCGATAGCAACACTACACCTACCTAATAACTTCGTCTCCAAGGTAAAGGCAGGTTAGGGCGGGGATGCAATCGATAGAGCTCGACTCACTTGTTGAACGTCGGGCGGTATTTACCTTCGTATACTGTAGGTAGGGTACCTACTCAACTGGAAATATTGCTTTACCATTTGCCCTTTAGTTTTTGGCCGTGGATTTACTCCTTTGGGAAGATATTCGACTTTCACAGAGCAAAGGAAAATTTGGATAATAATCAAGAGCATGTGATTCACAGGCGAAAAATGTTGACTTTGTTGTGCCAACATTCGTAATTTTTAGACCTCTTTGTAGGTACACAGTTTCTGCCACTAGGTGTTGGATGCAGGAGCCGAGCAGCCGCTCAAAGTGGCGATCTCTACGGGAGGCCTAGGTATGTTCAGCAGTGAACGTCTATGGGCTGTTGATGATGATGATGATGAATTTCTGCAATAAATAATCATGCATTCATTTACACTTTTTTCGGGTCAATAGCATTTTTTTCAAACCACTACAATAGTTAATTACTACTGATTTCAATTTACTTAATCCTGGACCTCCTATTAAGTACTTATTCCTCGCTCAAATGTAAGGTTTTTCTATCAGAATGAATGACGGGACGAGCTTGTCGTTCACCTGATGTTAAGCAACACGGCCACCCATAACAGTTGCAGTATCACTTGGAACTTTAAAATAATAAAGTTTCGCGTGACACTGCACTGCGCACGTCATCCTAAGACATCAAACAGTCTAGTAATCAGATTACTACACTGTGTAATCAGGTCATAAAGTCTCATTTGCCCAGTAATTTCACTAGCTACAATGCCCTTTAAACTGGAACACAGTAGTGCTTGCACACTACTGCTTGACGGCAGAATAACTGGCAAAGCAGTGGTACCTACCTAGACAAACTTTGCAGAAAAGTCCTACCACCTAGTGCCTCTTAAGGTCCTCTCTCACTAAAAATAACTTCCAAAGCTCATCTACGATTTCAAAGTAAATAGTTTTCCTTCCAAAGGCCACCAGGGTCCTCCCACATTCTTCCAAAGGCTGCCATTCCTGAGTTCTCTGTAATTCGAGTAATTCAAACGTTCATTATGTGATTTAGGTTACCCGGCTGTAGAGTGACAATAATTTTGGAGTTCTGTGCACAAACGTCTAGAGGTTCTTAAGATAACCTTGAGTATGTTAGAAGAATAATGAAGAAAAAGTGGAAGTGAAAGAAAGAATGAAAGAGCCAGCTATACTTTTTTGCTCGATAGGTAAGCATTTAGATATTTTGCTTTTGAGACACTTTACAAATTATACTTCTGATGGATGCAAAATTTGGCGCACCCACAGAGCTATGAAACAAATGATGCTTCGGCGTTTTTTTTTTTTTGCTCTGTGGGCGCACCGATTGTTTATGGATGAATGACGGTTAAAATCTCGTTCGTGATTCAAATATTTCCTTTACAAATTAATAATGTGTTAAAGAAGTTATATTATTAAATTGTTTTTTTTAATATTATTACTGTTTTGTTTTTGTTAATAATTTAAATCATTGTTTTTTTGTTAGATTTAAAGTAAGATTCTGAATATTAAATGGGCTGTAGTAGGAGATTATAAATCTTATAACTCTAGTGTTACCATGCATACATCATAAAAGTATACAAAATATCAAATCACGGGAAGCCGATGGATGTGGATGCAGGAGGCGAGCAGCCGCTCAATGTGGCGTTCTCTGAGGGAGGCCTATGTTCAGCAGTGGACGTCTTCAGGCTGTTGACGATAATGATGATATTGAATGTCAAATCATTAGCCCAAAGTCAAAACATAAGCATGGCTGTAAATTTGTGTACTTAATTTGGTATTGAATAAATGATTTCATCTATTAGCAATCTATAAACAACCAAATATATTTTGCCAATGATGTCATATTTTTATGTATTGGTTGTCCCATTACTTTATTTATCATCATCATGGTCACCATCCACCAGCTTTTGATCTCGGTAATCGCGTCCGCCATTTTGTAATTAAGCGATGTTTTGTGTATTTTTTGCCGACGTTCGTTCAAATTACATTGCATGAAAAATGGTTCCGCATAAATGAAAATTTACGATTTAGGCTTTAAAGGTCAGGAACATAATTTTGCTAGCGGTTTTCTACTGTACTCTCTGTACTCTAAGCAGGCGCTGAAGCGATACCTACATGTTGAATTTCCGACGACAAAAGTTCCGGATCTCATAGGACCTGTAAGTTTCGTCAAGATTAGCTGATTAATACGACCTTTGCGCGAGTATGAAGGTTCATTCCATTGATTATAAATCCAGTTGACCAATGATACAATTAGTGGTGTATTTAAACCACTAAACCTATGCGAGGAAACGGGACACCCGATGTGGCTTTTCTTCCATGCTCTGTTCTTTGTAATTTCGTAGACTTTGTCTCGTTTTGTTACTTCACCCCCTGCCCGCGCAAGGAGTCATGTTTGTAAGAGAAATTATGTTCACGAACTATCAAGATCAACGGGCTTTATAATCTTTGTACATGGGACAGACGAAAGCAAATTCGGCGAGTTGAAGCAGAGACTTTCGCTCACTTCATTCGCTCCTTCAATTACCTATTATCTTTAAGCTTTCAGTATAGACGTTGTCTCCGTGGTCCTATAATCAAGTAGGTACAACAGCAGCCAGCATCTCTGCGTTAGGTACTCGTGTGTTAATTTCCCATATCCCGCAAGCGTGATTGAAATTGTATAGGACGTGGTGTAATTCAACAGCTTATGACTATAAAACCAATCCTTGGTTAAAGTACTAACCCACGTGATGGGACCAGCGTGATGGGTTTATAACAAACGATTCTTTTAAAAGTAGGCTGAAGCAGTGGCTTATCGAGCAGACGTTCTACAGTGTTGAGGAGTTTTTTTAACTACAAATAATGGATACATTTTTGCGTAACGATTCTCAATTTGTGATGAATGAATTTATATTTATATTGATGTGAAGTTATTATTATTTCTTTGAGTTTATATTTTTATTTTTTGCTTTTAATTTTTATTATTATTTTAATATAATTTGATTTTATTTAATTTTTATACCTAATATGAATTATGAAAATAAGTTTGAAGCAATATTGACGATCCTGAATTAGATATACCTAACCTAGTACCTACAATGTGTAGAGTTACGTCGTATAATAACTGGTATATAATATCTATTGCTATTTTTGACATGAAAATCCTGTTTATGTGAATAAATAACTATGAACTATGAAGTTTCATCAAAAAAACACTAACCGACGTCCGTCGCTGAACGTAAACCTCTTGCCATGAGAGGGGTCGGTAACGACAGGCATTTATTTATTTTGTGTTTTGTTTCTGTCTATCCAATTTAAAATAGGTAAAGATAAAACAAGAGGTAACACAGACTAGCTATTCCCCTGTTATGCAGTGTTGAGTAAGGGTAGCTGTATGATAAGCTGACTACCTGGCTGGCTAGACTTGGAAATATTCAACTAGACTTGATAATTGTGAATAGAATTAGGGAGCAGTGACGGAGCTTCACTCGAAGCTCTACTCCTTATAAAATGAAACGTTGTCAGTTTGTTTGTACTGATTTCATACCGTGAACGGATTTGGGTGAAACATTAACTTGCATTATTGGGATCAACTCGATACATTTTGTTTTGGAAAATCAAGTGTCGCCGCAGGGAAATATTTATGTTAGTTACGGCGCGTGGCGTTCATTTTTTTCGTAACTGTATTTCAATACAAAACTGCAAAAGCTTCTCCCTTGCGTCTAGTATTGGATGTGGATATTGTCACGTTACATCCGTTCCTTTCGTGAAAAAGGTAGAATGGAACGCTACAAGTTAATGAGCAGCTCCTCCCCTACCTAAACAGTGCCTAGGTTGACAGGATCCTAAGAGCTGAAGAGAAAAGTGGCATGTGGGGAAATATGTAATGCTACATGTATGTATATATCATAATATATTACCTGGTTTCTATTATTCATTCACAACTTTCACATCACAGCACTTGACAGTCCTTTTCACAGTAATTTAAGCACAAAAAAACTTGATTTTTCTCAAAAATTTTACATCACTTTATCGATTTTGCGCGCGGGTCACGGGCCCGATTTCTAGACACGACTGCTCGGATGGCAGTTGTTTTGAAACTGTTTTTTTTTGTTTCGAATTTAGTTTCTCTTCAAATTCATATTTTTCTTTTTCTACTGTCAATTTCAGTGAGGTATTTTATAGTTTGGCCATGATTGTATGTATTTTGACTCTAGATTTATTTTTTTTACTATTCTGTATTCAAAATTTTGAAAACTGCAAAAATCTAGAACCTTGGAATGCTAGCGAGGTTTCTTTAGAAAAGCTGTCGCTATGGAATGGCAGTCTCAATTTACTCCTCGAACGAGGAACACTAAATTGATATAAGGCCATTCCCGGGCCAGGCAAGGCCCGGGAACTCAAGAACGCCTTCAAAAACCATCTTTGGCTATCCAACACCAAAATTGTGAAGTGAATCTCCATCTACGTCAATCGCTGCGCCACGACATAACCATTGTCAAATCGCCGATCGCCGAGCTACATCCGCTACAGCCAGTCGCGAAACTACGACGAATCTATCGCCGAGAGCTGATCGCCGAAACTACATCTGTTGTCACCGTCGGCCGCCGTATCTACCACGACGAATCTATCGCCGAGCGTCAACCAGTGAGACGACCGGCTTGCCTTTTTCAAACATTGAGTGGCAATATAACTTCATCACCATGTTCCGGCCCGTCGTCCGTCAAAGCTTTGACGACTAATACCTGCGTGTCTCCTGCTGCTGCATCTTGAATCTGAGCTGCGTAATAATACTTCATCGACGGTGGAAGGACGAGAATCTTCTTCTGGATCCAGAAGCTAATAACTGAATGAGCTAGCCGCTGAACTCTGGAAGTCGGACAAACTAAAGGCAACGAATTCCTCAGTCTCTATAACGACAGTGGGCCTTGTTTGAATAAAGACCCGGAAGTGGGCCTTGTTTGTTTGGAGACCCGGAAGTGGGCCTCGTTGAAGACCGGAAGCGGGCTTTGTTTATCTGAAGACCCAGAAGTGGGCCTTGTTTGGATCCAATAACATTCTAATTCTACCGTGATAACTTGTAGGCCGTAAACAACTTGAATTTCGCGTACTTCCGCATCATCTAGAGACTTTTTTTTTTTTTTTGCTTTCTACAAAGCTTGTAAAATTTACGAAAATAAATATCTGTTACCAATTCCTTTTTTTCTCTTCAGCTCTTAGGATCCTGTCAACCTAGGCACTGTTTAGGTAGGGGAGGAGCTGCTCATTAACTTGTAGCGTTCCATTCTACCTTTTTCACGAAAGGAACGGATGTAACGTGACAATATTCAGGCAGAGTAGATTATGCAGCGGCATTGTGCGCAAACAAACGTTCACAAAGCTTTTAGTGCACTATAACTGATTCATACTGCCCTGGTATAGTTTATACTATTCTTTATTTATATTTTCTAATTCTATTTACTCATTTGAAAACCATGTTATCTTTTAGGAAATAAATATTCACTGCATGCAGGTTGCGAGCAGCCACTTCGTTCTGTGTAGTCGTGCGTTCTGTGTAGTGGGGGAGGCCTATATTCAGCAGTAGACGTCTTCAGGCTGTTGATGATGATGAGGATACGTTTTTTATACTAAAGAAATTAATCCTGAATTGTCCTTGATAAAATTATTAATCAAGCTACGGTGCAATCTTCCTGACAATAAACGCTTTGAAATCCGCGCAACAGATGAGACCTCACGCGTCGCACGTCCTTCTAAATCCCTCAGAGCCACAGTACAACAAATCAGCGGAAAGGAATTGTATGACACTATTTTAAACTTTCACGGTTGTTTACTACATTTTTAATAGTACTTACGGGATATTTACCGTGATTAGAATCATTTTTGAGTTCCCGATATTTCGGCACAGTTGTATGCACCATATCCCGTAAGTACTATTAAAAACGTAGGAATTATATAATTAATTATTCACCGTACATTATAGCTTTATTATGAGCTATACAAGTTTAAAAAATAGAGCTTATGGCGCAGTGGGACAACAATAATCCGTTAATAATAAAAAAATATGACTTTAGCACATTGTCACAGATTTTACAAAAACCCACTTTATATGAGTTTACCTACTGACATAATATAGTGCCACTGTGTCAACGTCGCAGCAAATAAAATAGAAAGTTACTCTCGCCTCGCTTTGCATAGACCTTTAGAAATGGATGCCTTGATACTTTTGCCACAGATTTTAGGTTTTATAGTAGTGTTTTGCTTTTGTACCAACTGATTGCGCGAGCCAAAGGTCTTTTCTAGAAGGTATATTCACTGTGGGTGGTTTCAAAATGTTGTTTTCTTATTATCATAATCATCATCATCATCATCATCAGCCTGAAGATGTCCACTGCTCAACATAGGCCTCCTTCATAGAGCGCCATTTTGAGCGGTTGCTCACCTTCGGCTTTCATCGGCTCCTCACGGTTTTAACCAGATTGTCGGTTCACCTAGCGCGTCTTCCGGTCCGCGCCTCTCGAGAACCTTTCTGCCCCATCGGTTGTCAGTTCTACGAGCGATGTGGCCTGCCCATTACCATTTTAATTTGCTAATTCAATTGACTTAATTAACTGTATGTATCTACCTAATACCGGTAATTGTTGGGAACGATACTCTCTTAGTTGTCGACAAATACGTCTATCTAGGGCATACTGTCTAATTGGGTAGGTCCAACTTCGACAAAGAGGTCGCCCGAAGAATCCAACTCGGCTGGGCAGCGTTCGGTAAGCTTCGACCTATCTTTTCGTCCAAAATACCACAAAGCCTGACAACAAAAGTTTTTAATCAATGTGTGTTGCCAGTGATGACTTATGGAACTGAGACATGGTCTCTAACTGTTGGCCTCATTACTAAGTTCAAAGTCGCGCAACGAGCTATGGAGAGAGCAATGCTCGGTGTTTCCCTGCGAGATAAGATCCGAAATGAGGAGATCCGCAGGAGAACTAAAGAAACCGATGTAGCTCTTAGGATTAGCAAGTTGAAATGGCAATGGGCAGGCCACATCGCTCGTAGAACTGACAACCGATGGGGAAGAAAGGTTCGCGAGTGGCGACCACGAACTGGAAGACGCAGCGTAGGCCGGCCCCCACTAGGTGGACCGACGACCTGGTGAAAGCCGCGGGGAGCCGATGGATGCAGGAGGCGAGCAGGCGCTCCCGGGTGGAGGCCTATGTTCAGCAGTGGACATCTTCAGGCTGTTAATGATGATGATGATGATGATCTACCTAATTGCAGATCAGATTGAATTTTTTCTATTATTTCGACTATTCAAAAAAATACCTAGTCAAGTTTATGTATATTCTGTAGCCGACATCTTCTTTACTGCGTCCGTGCGTTTGTATAAGAAATACCTCGCTCTAATAATAATAAACCTACCCCTGCATGCTTCCGGGTGTTGATAAGGACAAATTATGTGAGGGGAGATGAGGGTGTTGCGTTAGCCTTGATTATAATAAAAATAAATTATTCGGTGACATTATGTGATTCTTTGGACAAATATTTTCTCTTACTTAAGTTTTAAAAAGTGCCTAAGTGCCTTAGCGTTTATTTATATATGGTTAAGTTTGTATAGGTTACGCTACCTGCGCAGTAAATTTTAACAACATTTATAGAGTATAATACTGACTCTATATGCAAAAAACATTCTAATAGGTGGTAGGACTTTTCTGCAAAGTTCGTCTAGGTAGGTACCACCGCTTTGCCAGTTATTCTGCCGCCAAGCAGTAGTGTGCAAGCACTACTGTGTTTCGGTTTGAAGGGCATTGTAGCTAATAAAATTACTGGGCAAATGAGACTTATGACCTGATCTCACGGTCTAGTAATCTGATTACTAGACTGTGTGCTGTCTCAGGATGACGTGCGCAGTGCAATGTCACGCGATACTTTCGTATTTTGAAGTTCCGAGTGACACTGCAACTGTTATGGGCGGCCGTATTGCTTAACATCAGGTGAACGAGCAGCTCGTCACGTCATTTATTCCCATAAAAAATAAAAATTAAAATAAACATTAAATTAAAAAAACCTGACTCAAAAAACCTAAGCACACATTAGGGCAAAACCATCTCATCCGAAAAAAAATCCAACATTGATTCACCCGTTAGGGACTGCGTGGCGCGCCACAGAAAGATACACAGATAATGTAATTATTCATGTTAAACAAACACTTCAGTGCTTGCTTTGGGGGTTAAAATCCTAAACACTTTAGAAGAGAACCACTCTACAGTTTTTGATACACCTATTTAAAAAAGGGTGCACAAGATTGGATCTATAGGTAGCGCCAAACTCAATGGCGGCTGTGAAGTACGCTGCAAGGCCCCCACGCTGCACTCACCGCTTACCTCTTCCCGCGCACATCTAATTTTTGCTACTGCGCAGCGTTTTGTGCCGACTTCACAGCCGCCATTAAGTTTGGGGCAGACTTTTTTCTACCTAAAACATAAATATTGATAGAGGTGATTGCAATTACTAAACTGTCTACTACTGAGATTGCGCCAATTAGATTGGTCGACTAATGGTTTGCCGGAGAGTTTAATTAGTGTCCGACCTAACTAGTTGAGAAGTCTATTAACTACTACCTAACAAATATTATCTAGGGATGCGAGAGTTCCAATTACTCAATAACCGTGGTATTTTCTCAAAGGAATCTTTCAGATTTTTGGGGTTGACATCCTTTTAAACCTGAATTTGCGGTAACAAAGGAAAATACGAAAATAAAGTCCTAGAAGAGAATCGTACTTATCTATTATAAAACTTAAACCTAAAAATAAAACCTGAAATATACAACTAAAAAAATAACAAGTTAGCCTGAGTAATAAAGCCATATTGCCCGTAAAAAAAAAGTAACATAAACCAAACCACATTAAAATAAAAAAAATGGTGATCTGTATCAGCAGTGGGCAATTTATGCCCCAATTTATGTGGATAGGTCCCAACCAAATCCCATAAAACGGTTCTCACCTAATATTTTTTTGCAACTGAATGTAAAATAAAAATTTATGAAGGCATAAAAGTAGGTGAACAATTTAAAGTGCACCTATTTCCTACACTAGGCTCAAGCAAGACCCGTGACATAGGAACCATGACGCTTTCTGATACCACAAAATAAGTATTACTTTGAGCTCCCATCAAATGAGCTGGACGATGACGATGATGTGTCGTATTCCCTGCGCATTTGGTATATTACCTATATACAGTCTGTAGTCACGTGTTGTAGTCCCGCATTTCTGTGAGCACAAGTACTTGTTACTTCACGTGTCGCCAACAGCGTTGGTCGAGCGGTCGATCACGTTTATGAGTTGGGTCACGCAGTGGCTGAATTGTATAACCACTCACTCCAGCACACAAAACAGATAACCCCCACGAGTCAAATGATCTAGGTGGTAGGACTTTTCTGCAAAGTTCGTCTAGGTAGGTACCACCGCTCTGCCAGTTATTCTGCCGCCAAGCAGTAGTGTGCAAGCACTACTGTGTTCCGGTTTGAAGGGCATTGTAGCTAGTGAAATTACTGGGCAAATGAGACTTTATGACCTGATTACACAATGTAGTATTCCGATTACTAGACTGTGTGATGTCTCAGGATGACGTGCGCAGTGCAGTGTCACACAAAACTTTATTATTTTAAAGTTCCGAGTGACACTACCACTGTTATGGGCGGCCGTATTGCTTAACATCAGGTGAACGACCAGCTCGTCAAGTCATTCATTAACATAAAAAAAAAGATCTGTAGAAATCAGCATAAGGTCTTATCTCGAGAAACCATCAGCCGGATGTACTAACGAAAAAATTCTACGTCTGTGGTTGCCGAATGAACGATCAAACGGATCACGTCGCAAATTTCTTGTGTTTTTTCATATCGGTCGGAGAAGAGATCCCTATTTTTATAACAGCCTGCTGGTTTTTTGTATGGTTAAACTCGTGCCAACTTAACACATCACATACTGAACGCTTATTGGTTCATCGTCTGTCATCAACCAACGAGCGTACATTATTAAGGCCAGACACAGAGCAAAGAAACGCTTTCTCTAAGTGCGAAGCGTAATTTGTTTCATAGCTCTGTGAGGCCAGATTTCACCAAAGTAGAATAACGTTATTCCAAATATAATGTTCCGAGAATAACCGAGTTACACGAATATCACCCTTATACCACCGATTTTGAAGATTATTCCTTGGATACAATATGGTTACTCGACCGCTAGCTGCGAAAATCTTAAGGACTATGTGTTTTACCGCCTAAGCCAATTATTGTGTTTTAATTTTGAGGACTATAATATCTTTATAAACTTACCTTATCTTTTTTTGTATTTAAACCTTTCTTTATTTTCTTTTATCACTTTTCACAGGACATTTACTCTGCTGACGATATTTTCCCAATGCATGGGAGAGGTGAAGATACCCACGTTGTCCTGGTCGAAGGGACGAGGGTGTGGACTCACCTGGTTCCCTCTTTTTAAGCTATTTCCTGTGAGTATTATTTTGTTTCTTTGAGGTTTTACACAATCCTAAGTATTCCTAAGATAATTTGTAGACATGCTAAAAGTTGCTGGTGTAAACTTCATCATCATCATCAGCCCGTAGACGTCCACCTGCTGAACATAGGCCTCCCCCAGAGAGTGCCACCTTGAGCGGCTGCTCGCCTCCTGCGTCCATCGGCTCCCTGCGGGTGTAAACTTGCAGTGCCATATATTTAGTATTTTTATGGTAAAAGGTTAACAAAAATAAATCCCTGGGAAACACTAACTTGCGTAGCGATGGCATTGGCATTTACTGTACGTACAGGTCCCAGGTGCTTTTCAGGTGTAAAACACCTGCGACCTTCCTCTTGCTAAAACTTCAGTAGTTGTGCGTTTACACACGTACTTTTATGCATACAGATTGGACATGATATCCCTAACCCCATTTTAATAGCTTTAGAAAAGCATGTCCTGGTTAAAGGGCTGGATGGATGCAGGTTCAAATTAAGCTCATGACAAAAATAAAATTGTTCATTTAAACTAAAAATTAATCTGACTACTATGCGTATAAATGCAAAAGCTTTCTGAGCTTTCTCTTTTTCTCCAAATTAAGTTACATTATAGGCACGGCCTGCACATAGGCAGACGCGTGACCATTCTTCTTTCTCCAGGAGAGTCTCATGGCGAGAATTCTTACAGGTCCTCCTAACCATTATGATCATGTGGGCTGTCTGCGGCATCTTGACCCTGACGGGAGTCTTCCCAGAAGGTCATCCAGCCAGGACCGATCTGAAGCTGAAAATCATAGAAGATGCACCATGGTTCCGAGTGCCTTATCCAGGTACGTTATTTACACATTTACATCATCGTCAGTTAGAAGACCTTCATTGCCTGAATTCAAACTTCCCTTACAGAAAGCCACTCAACGGCTAACTTGCCTCTTGCATCCAACGACTTCCCACGGTTTGACCAGCATAGCGATTCAGGAGACCTCAGCGCTGAGGCTCAGCGCTGAGGCTCAGCGTCCAACCTCGATTCAACCAACTTTTATTTGAAAATAGAACGGAAAGCTCTCCCCTAGCTCATGCCTTTTGCAGAAACGATGACGCTATTTCCGTTCTATTTTCAAATAAAAGTTGGTTGAATCGAGGTTGGACGCTGAGCCTCAGCGCTGAGGTCTCCTGAATCGCTATGCAGATAGCCTAGCATGCACACCGGAAGAAAACGAAAGTGTATCTCACTCTAACTTCGCTATTAGAGTGAGACACATTTACTCACTACCACAAGCCTTGTCACGGTCTCTCACGAGAAAAGTGTCGAGAAGAGGTTCTCGCGGTGCTCATATGCAATATGTAAACCAACAGGACTTAGCTGAAAATCAGCGCCGCGTGTCATGCACACCGGCACAATGCTGAGCTGAGCCCTTTTTAACACCACATTCATTTCTCCTACTACTTATTTAAGCTTTATTTTATGTTCTCATTCGTGTATTTAGCTATAAGATATGTATCCACTTGAATGATTTTTTTTTCTTAATGTGAGTGTTAAATAAATGTTTTTTTCTTTCTTTCTTTCTTTCTTTCTTTCTTTCTATATGCTAGCCGGGCAGGTTCTTCTTATATCTAGTTGATGGCCCGCTCACGTTAAGTTTTCCGATTCACCTTGACAACCTTTCTTCTCTATCAGTTGTTGTTCTGCAAGCGGTGTGGCCTATATTTTTACTGAACTCTGATTCTTATCAATAACTAGTAAAGTTTTTTGTGCTACAGCATTATCTGGTACAAGTTGGTTTTGCCCAGGTCAATGGGGTGTTCCAACAGTGAGTGTGGCCGGAGTTCTGGGAATGTTGGCCGGAGTGCTGGCCTGCACAGTGGAATCTATTAGCTATTACCCCACCACAGCCAGAATGTGTGGTGAGTATTTATTAAAGATTTTAGTTATCCTTACAAAAATATTATCATTTTTCGTTTGACCGACTTTCATCAGGAGTTCTCCACACAGGGAATATAGATAGATAGATCTTTATAATGTATGTGAGGAGTTGTTTATAAGTATCTGTATACGGAGATATCACAAGGAAGTTGTGCCTAGCTACAAGCCTTTTGTTACCATGCTGTAACAAAAGGCTTGTAGCTGCCCCATTTCTACATGTAAAAGTGCAGTTGCATGCAGACATTATACAAACATTGCACCTGTTTTGTGTAACAAACTTAATTCAGAAGTAAAATTAAAGGACTTTTGTCGTATACACTGAAAACTAAAATTTTTGAATGGTTGGCTAACTTGGATTATAATTATGTGGAAAAACTTTTTGATAAGGTTATATAACTAATATATAATACTGATTAAATAATGTCATACAAATCAATTTCATGTACATAGAATTGTGAAACTACCGATATGCAATGCATGCATAATTTTCTATTGCCTAAAATCCGGATAATTTTAAATTGCTTAAAAATATTATACATACTTCACATAGCATACAGAAATATACCTATACCCACACTTTTACACAAACCTACATAAGTTACATTACATAATTGTATACACATACATATTATCACATACACTAATATATATTATTCACACACACCCGGAAACATATCCTATAAGAATACCTACTGACTATACATTAATTTTACTGTTAAGTAAATACCTACCTACTCTTAACCTACTTTAATAGACTGTACTCATAAGATCAGTTTCTGTTTTTCTTTAAATTTAGGCTAAGAGGTTTAACGATATACATTTTTCAGTTTTTTTTTTCACATACATAGATCCTGGACCCTAACTAGGATTCCCTGTATCTAGGGACCCAGGAACTACGAGGACCATGGTCCCACAACACCCAGGCACAGAACAAGTATTTGCGCTTTTTTTTTTCGGGCACCAATACTTGTCCTGTCGCGGGATTCGAACCCGCCACCTCCGGGTTATGAGCCGACCTGCTCAACCACCACACCACGGAGGCTGTATACAGTCTACTATTGTAAAACTAGTTCTAGATCAATTATGGGAAGACCCTGCCTTTTGCAACACTGTTTAATAACTAAAGCAAATGGCAGAGCTCACTTTTATTATGTAACATAATTACTATTTTACAATAAACTATTTGTATTTGTACAGATAGATAGATAGATAGATAGATCAACTCTTTATTGTACACTTTATGACAATTATATATAATAATATAATTATATGTGGATATAATTGGTCTTAAGTGTCGTACTTTAACGATTTACCTGTAAAAGTTTGCTATTTTATTACAATTCTACATAAGAAGTACTTTTCTATACACATTTAAAAACCCCCTTTCTGTGCTTCAGTATTTTTGCAACGTGGGCACGAAAGCCCAACTGTTGAATTAATCGCTCCGCCTGCCTGTGCCAAGTTTTGAAAGCACGTTGAATTTTATGGACCAGCAGACGCATGACTGAAATAAATACACCTCTTTAACCGAATTTTCATGTTTATCAAACAAACACATAATTATTTTGATCGCTTTTTCCAGCGCCAAAAGAACCCACCTTAATCAGTGAAAACCTTGCAAACACCAATTATTATTTCATTTATATTCAAAACCAAGTAGAGTCGCTAGAGACAAGAGAAACATGGTTTCCATGGTTTGTCAAATACAAACACATGGATCTCCTTCACCCGTAAATCTGATCCAATAATGTTTGCATACAAGCTCAAAAACGTGGTTGTTACTAGGGTAAATTTAATTCGTGATCTTGGGATAATTTTTGATGGTAAATTGCTTTATGACGAACATATTAATAACATTATTAATAAAGCATCTAAATCACTTGGTTTTATATTGCGTATGTCATCAGATTTTGTCTCTATTAAAACTTTTAAAATCCTATATTGTGCCTTCGTACGCAGTCACTTAGAATATGCGTCACAGGTTTGGAATCCTGCTTATAATATATACATAACGCGTATTGAACGAATCCAAAAGCGATTCTTGCGCTATCTTCAATTTAGAATCAAGACTTATCTCCCTGACTATACGAAAAGGTGTAAAAAATTCCATATGTTGCCGTTGTACGAAAGAAGACGCATAGCTGATATCGTCTACTTAATCAACATAGCAAATGGCACGGTTGACTGCCCTGAGTTGTTGGAGAGCATTGGCCTGAGGGTCCCATATGCATCATTGAGGAGGCCTTGCACTTTGCATGTTGCCGAAGGTAGTGGAAAAACCAACTACAGAAGAAATTCTTATCTAATAAGAGCTAGCAAGTGTTTCAACGACTTGACCGAGAGACATGATATTGACCTTTTTAATACCACTGCTAAACAGCTGAAGAAGCTGATTAGTAGTGCATTTTTTGATAGTTAAACAGTTGATTATGTTACTAAACAAGTGTATTTTTAGGTAGTTAGGTATCGTATATACCTACTTAATAAAGTTTGTTTTTTTCTGTGTGCGTCCGTCTTTCTAAGTGTACTTAATTAGTAATTCTATTACCTATTAATGGAAACTTGTAATTGGCCCTCTTTAATATTTACTTAACTATACTTGTACCTAGCTGTAAGTTTTCTTAAAATCTTAAAATAAAATAAAATAAAATAAAATCTACCAGCTTCGCTAGAATTTTTTGAGAATCTTCAACAAGAGCCGCTCGACACTGTAGCCATGGTTTGTGGAGCTGGCAGCGGTTAATGAACGTAGAATGACCACAGATGTAATTCCCAGAAGTAAGTAGACTTGGAACCAGCAGAACCAAATAGGCTGATAGTGATATATCTTTTCCAGCGGCACCTCCACCACCGCTTCACGCTATCAACCGAGGTCTCGGCACGGAGGGGCTGGGGACGATGCTGGCTGGACTCTGGGGCTCGGGGAACGGCACCAACACCTTTGGAGAAAACGTTGGAGCCATTGGAGTTACTAAAGTAAGTTATAATGCTAAGACCAGAAGTCTGATTCCTATGGCCACCCAAGCTGCACAGAGTAGAAGTACCTAATACCTAAAATGTTGAGTTAGTCTAGTGAAAACGTCAATAACTTGTATAATTTATTTATCTTTACACAGGTAGGCTCCCGTAGGGTGGTGCAGTGGGCAGCTGGCCTCATGATAATCCAGGGTGTCGTGGGGAAATTAGGAGCCGTATTCATCATCATCCCGCAACCAGTTGTGGGTGGCCTGTTCTGCGTCATGTTCGGAATGATCTCCGCTTTTGGTAATCTATTTCTTTACGTTAGAGGTACATGTCCTTTGAAGACGTAGTGTATGGTATGGAAACCTTCTTACGCCATTTAACCCTTTCCCGAGCCACTTTTGTGCAGTTACTTCCTATAACAGCTTCAATGTCATCTTCCCATCTTGCAAATGGTTTGAAGGCTATCAATAACTGATCAATGGCAACATTTAGCTAATAATAGAGTAGGTAATGCGGATTGCTAAAAAGCTACGTTAGAATATCTAGTGCTGTAAATACTTGCAGCATTAGATATTGGTTTTGAATATATATTGACGTGAGTCGTCGGCTTGTTTGTTTGTCCTATTATCAGAAAACGGTCCTTCTCCTCTTTAACAGTTGTGACTTTTGAGAACTAAAATCATCATTATCAACATGCTGAACATGTCCTTTGCTGAGTATAGGCCTCCTTCAGAGAGCGCCACATTGAGCGGCTGCTCGCCTCCTGCATCGGCTCTCTGCAGTTTTCACCAGATCGAGAAATAAAATATTTTCGAACATTATTGAACCACTTTCTTCAACCCCAGGACTATCAGCCCTCCAGTACGTAAACCTGAACAGTTCCCGGAACCTGTACATCATCGGGTTCAGCCTGTTCTTCCCGCTGGTGCTGACGCGGTGGATGTCAGTACACGGCGGAGCGGTGAGCACCGGGGTGCAGGCGGTGGACGCCGTGCTGCAGGTGCTGCTCTCTACCTCCATACTGGTGGGCGGCGTCTGTGGGTGCTTGCTGGATAACTTGATACCAGGTAGGCATAAAGGAATATGGTCATGGTCACGGTCATGGTCATAGTCGTAGCCATAGTCGTAACAGCCATAGCTGTAGCCATAGCTGTAGCTGTAGCCGTAACCGTAATCGTAATCACCATAGTACACTATGATCAACTACGTGACGATTAAAACCCATGTATAATTTCGCCAGGCACCGATGAAGAGCGCGGCCTGGCGGCGTGGGCGAAGGAGATGTCCCTGAAGGCGGCTGGCGCTTCGGAGCATGGAGACACATACGACTTCCCAATTGGAATGAACCTCATTCGCAGGTACCTCATGAAATTCATTCGCTTTGAATGTCTTATTATGCTCTATCTTATGCATCGAAGCTACTACTTCTATTTGTATAATGATTTCAACAATCACAGTGCTTATTGAATAACATGGCTGTAGCCATTAAACTTCCTAGCTCAGCGAAAGATTTTAGATTGATCCACAATTTTTTGTACCTTTTTTAGGCTTGCATTTTGACCACTGTCAGACCTGATGGTAAGTGACTACGCGGCCGACGATGGAACATGCTTGGCTAAAAGCGAAATTCACAATACCCCGTTTTTTCTAGGTGGAAATGGACATACTACCTGCCGTTCATGCCGACATATGAGGCTGGGAAGTTCACAGCTCTCTTCAGGAAGAAAGAAAGCTGATTCCAGATGTGGCTTCTATGGGAACGTTTGAGATGCTGATGGAGAATGGTTTCACAGGTGGAGATCAGCATCAAAAATGAGTAGGAAATGTTAAACGAACAATAAATAGATAGACTTTGATTGGTTTTTGTTTTTTATTTTTTATTTAAATACCAAGAGGCGCACTTTATCCGCAAATTACCTGTTTTATCACGGAACCCTTAATTTTATTTTACGGGATAACATCATCCATCACCAACAGTTGGAAGACATCCACTGCTGAACATAGTCCTCCTTACCATAGGCCACCTAGTGGTGGCCGGCCTACGCTGGAACTTCAGGTTAGTGATATCTACTCAAGGTGACACTGAAGAGGCCTATGTTCAGTGCAGTGGACGACTTCTAGCTGATGGTGAATGCTTGGGAGAACATCATCGGCGGTCGTCGCAGGACAGCATGTCTTTGAATGCCATGTCGGAAGCGCAGGAGCAGTCGCGTAACACTAAATGATCAGCAAAATGGAGTCCACAAACCGTTCGTCAAAAGCACAGAGCAAAAAAAAACGCTTTCTCTCTACAAAGCGCCATTTGTTTCATAGCTCTGTGGTCAAAAGAAAATCCAAACCTGTACCTAGGTAAAAAAGAAAGAAAGTCAAATCAAGAGTTTTTGTAAACACGGTCTTCAACCTCATTTGTAAAACTTTTTTGCCCCGTTGTTTGCAGCGAAAGCAGTTTATTAGCTCTGAATTTTTTATGCTACCCTGGTACCCGCGATGGAGCGCGCGGTTGCCTCACTCACGGCAAATTGCACAGTAAACTCTGTAGTGCAATACGACGTATTTTGCCTGTAAAAATGTACGTTGCAAAGGGAGGTGAGGTAACTTGAAAATGAAGTGTCATTGACACTGTTTTGTTACTATTTTAATCCAAGGCATAAAATAGAGCAACCCGTGGCCGCAGAGGATTGAGCTGAAAATGACGTGGTTTTGGTTTATTGTTGTAAACCCCCGACGTAAACAGAGAGGCCTTATAAGTTTAACGTGTGTAGGTATCTCTGGTGTATGCAGTGGCAGTGGGCAGGACAACGCGCTCGTAGAACTGACAACTGATGGGGAAGAAAGGTTCTCAAGTCGCGACCACGAACCGCAAGACGCAGCGTAGGCTGGCCCCCAATAGGTGGACTGATGATCTAGTCAGAACCGCGGGGAGGGAATGCAAGACGCAAGCAGCTACTCAAAATGGTGTTCTATGGAGGTGGCCTATGTTCAGCAGTGGTCGTCTTCATACTGATGATGATGAGCTATCTGTGTCTGTGGCGTAATAGCTCCCAAAGAGTGTTCAAACCTATTTCGTAAACGTATTCAATTTTTAATTTATTTCATAATAAATGCTGGCACCAAACGAACTAGTATTACATATTTAATTATTTCTTTGATGCTACTGATTACTACAATCCTTTACCTACAGGTTACAGACAAATAAATAAGCAGGTGGTCTACAAACTAATCACCCTGTATATTAGATAGTTACTACCCTTACCACACCGACCACCAAAATCAGAAAAATCTTACCGAAAATGAGAAAAGTATAATTTTCAATTTTCTCACTGCAACCTTTTTGAAATAGAACGACCGGACCCGACTAAGTAAGTAATATTAGACTGGTGTCCGTCCTCCCCTACCTACTCACATATAAAATGGAAAGTTATCTGTTAGTTTGTTTGAGTGTTACGTTAAAATTACTAAACTGATTTAGGTGCATTTTGTTTGTTTTTTTTTTTCATATACATTTGCTTACACATCAGATACCAATATAGGATAAAGATTAATGATTTATAGCAAAATAAATATTACCTGCTTAACCAACTGATTAACCTAATATTATTGTAGAGGAAGAAAATTAAATCATGGATTCCTAATTTCTATGTAGATGAGGTTCATTCTCAGTAGATCCATGGGGCAGATCCATGATGGACCTAGTGAGAATTTATTTTCTCATCGGATCTATTTTCGAAGACTTTAACGCAATATGTATCCAATGAGATTTATTTATTCTCAATTCATCACCCACACACGCAAAAAATAATATATTACAATAAGTGTACCAATGGGTGACCTTATCACTAAAGGCGATTTCTTCCAGGCGACCTTTGGAAGAGAATCTATCAATAGATAAAACACTTTTAAACAGGAAAATTATAAGAGTTCCTGCAATAAATATAAATAATTCGCAATTATACATCTTCATATGTAAGCACAGTATGCCTAGCACGAATATTTTGCCATTAGTGAGTGTAACGTTAACGTAAAGCAGTTGCATGGCATTTGATCAGCGCCCCATACAACTGCCTTACGTTAACGTTACACTTCCGCGTGCGTAAATATTCGTGCCAGGCCTACCTACAGTAAATGAATATGAATATGAAATAGGTGGGACTGCGGGTGAATCCGGGGCTTGCAATCTAGTCTAGAACCTATGTAAGCTGTAGTAATATTTGATGTTATTGGTCTAGACTGGATTAGGGTCCATATACAAGTCATTACATTCGCATTTAACAGCTTCTAAGTGGTGTAAATTACCTCTTTGTATTATATGTTACTATTTTTAGGGTTCCGTACCTAAAGAGTAAAATGGACGCTATTATTAAGGCTCCGCTGTCCGTCCGTCCGTCACCAGCCTGTATCTCAAAAACTGTGATAGTTTAGCAGTTGAAATTTTCACAGATGATGTATTGTTGCCTCTAACAATAAATAAATACTAAAAAACAGAATAAAATAAACGTTTAAAGTGCCATACAACAAACGTGATTATTTTGCTCGCTTTTATAGATAATGGTAAGGACACCTTCGTGCGCGATTCCGACTCGCACTTGGCCGAGGTTTTGTATAGGTAGGTATAGGTAGGCTTGCGTATGTCATATTTCCCCCGATGATTTGGTTGACGATGTACCACGATCACCTATAAGAAACCTGTTCACATACGTCTTTATTCATCATCATCATCAGTAACAGCCTAAAGACGTCCACTGCTGAACATAGGCCTCCCCCAGAGAGCGCCACCTCGAGCGGCTGCATCCATCCGCTCGCCGCGGTTTTAACCAAACCGTCGTTATTAGGTGGACCTCCTTATTAAACATCCCGATTATAGCGATTCAGAAACACAGACATGATATATATATTATGTCATGTATTTATTTAATTTCTCTTAACATCCTCCCCCAACACCTCCCCACACTCCCACCCAACCCAACATCTCCCCAGACCACCCAACCAACCCAACACACCCCCACCACCAAATCCCCAGTCTTGTAGACTAGACCATGTAACACAACCCCCCCCTACCCTCCTGCCCACAACCCCATCCTAACATCCTTACCCCACTCCCACCCAACATCCATGCGGTGGGGGAAAGAAGTATACAATAGCATCGGACCCCCACCAATGCATACCTCCGCTCCCCCCAAAAAAAAAAACTTGAGGAAGTCTCTAATAAAGAATGATCAAAGTGCATGAATTTGGGGAATCTGTTCATGGCATGAATAACGTTTTATTTCGATATATTCGAACTATTTCTAACTTGCATAACGATCAAACTTCCATGATGTGGGAGACAACTTTTAAACTTTACACCGTAAAATGCAGTTTTATAGTCAGAGTCAAGTGCAGGAGTTTTGAACGAGACTGGTGGTTCGATGTCATTTGAAAGACAAGTATTTATGCACAGGAAAAAAAGCGCAAATACTTGTTCAGTGTCTGAGTGTTGCGGGACCACCATCCATAGTTCCTGGGTCCCTGATACGGGGAATCCTAGTTGGGTACAAGATCTGTGTGTGATCAGCATCGCCGATTCAGTTTTGCACGATTTGTAAGATGTGAAAAATCGATGATTGTCGAGCGATAAAAAAGCGATTTATATGTGTAACTAACGCCCAAAAATATTGCCCAATGATCACATACATAGATATTGGACCCTAATTAGGATTCCCTGTATCTAAGGACCCAGGAACTACGAGGACCATGGTCCCACAACACCTAGACACAGAACAAATATTTGCGTTTCTTTTTTCTTTTGCACAACACCACAGTGGCTGTTATATCATTACAATAATAAAATAGAAGGCTAGCACCCATACACACTGTTATTAATAAGAGAGCTTCTTTCAACGAGCGTCATACTTGAAATTATACGCCGAACATTTGTTACTCTTCCATCTCTTAACCAAACATTTAGACAAAAGGGAACGCCGCGATTCAAAAACAAAGGTTGCTGCAGGGGCGTACTCAGGGCTTGGCTATGGGGTATTCAAATACATACTAAAGTGTCTATATTGCATCACATTAACAGCTGGAAGTTGTCCACTGCTGAACACAGGCCTCCCCATAACGTCACGTTAGACGCTTGTCATAGTGAGGGAGAGGAGGGGTTCATCATCATCATCATCATCAGCTTTAAGATGTCCACTGTTGAATATAGACCTCACTTTGAGCGACGGCTCACCTTCTGCATCCATCGGCTCCCCGTGGTTTTCACCAGATCGTCGGTTCACCTAGTGGGGGGCCAGCCTACGCTGCGTCTTCGTGGTTGCCACTCGAGAACGTTTCATCCCCATCGGTTGTCAGTGACGTGGCCTCACCATTACCATTGCACCTTGCTAATAAATTAATGCCCTCATTTCTGTTTGAAAGTCATCATCATCATCATCATCATCCTCATCAGCCTGAAGACGTCCATTGCTAAACAAAGGCTTCCCCCAAAGACCGCCACTTTGAGTGGCTGCTTGCCTCTTGCATCCATCGGCTCCCCGCGGTTTGAAAGTACCTCGGACTAAATAGCTGAGTCCCACTTTCCCCACAATTTACACGATCTCCTTTAATTTGTAGAATATGATCAATATTTTCAAGGTTTGTCGGTTCCCCCCAATAGCACGGTTTCTTGGCTACGCCCGGTCCCGAGAGCGAAATAAAAAGGTCGAGCACATGCTCGTGGAATACTGAGCGTGTGACGCAATTCTTTATCAAGTTTAGCACCTGCTCCGCACCTACCTGTACCTAAACACTTACTGACTGCGCCCCGCGGTTTCGCCCGTGGATAAAAAGTATTCCAATAAGTTACCTCCGTTCCGAATTTCATTGACATCCGCACAGAATTCGCCCTATTTACAAATACTCATCAACATCATCAACAGCCCGAAAACGTCCACTGCTGAACATAGGCCCCACAGAGCGCCACCTTGAGTGGCTTCTCGCCTCCTTCATCCATCGGCTCCCCAGTCTTCACCAGATCTCAACATGATCGGTATTTAATGATGCTATGGAAATCTGTTCCTGACTTTGTATATCACACACAAACTTTCCCCTTTATTATTATTAGTGAGAGTGTGATACTATGAATCGAAAGACGCAGCGTAGGTCAGCCCCCTACTAGGTGGACCCACGAGCTGGTGAAAACCATGGGGAGCCGATTTTTTTATTTATTTATTTATTTATTTATTTATTCATAAATGCTTGCACACTTACAGCGACGCCAAGACGTGTGACGAGCAATATAATTTTAAACTATACATGTCAATATCAATTACATAATAAGCATATTAAATCTAAGAATGAATGTCATTTATGATCTACCTAATAAAAACACTAAATAAAATAATTTTTCATGTCAAACTAAACATATTAATAGCAATAGTATAATGATTATAAACAAAACGAACGTTAATAAATTGACAGACATATTTTTACAAGTGTAGCCAGATTATCAGCAAATATGTCTACTGTCCCGTGCTGAACGAGCATGTCGCCGAGTAAAGAGCACGCCCGCGCTGTAGGTGAGTTGCGGGCACGACATGTTCGCCTGAAAGGCGTTGCAAATAGTCTGGGCGCACAGCGGGGTACGACCGTCGCGCGGAGCCGTGGCACCCGCAGTCCCACCTGACTCAACACAGTTGGATTGTCTACCGTATTATGTAGAACAGAGTAGTAGTGCACCACAAGCAGCAGTTTCCGCCTCAGGACCAGCGTGTCTAAACATACCATACCTGATACGAACAAAGACGGATACAGAAAGGGATAATACCCATAGGTTCTCTTATACAGCCACCGTGCAAACTTGCGCTGGATCTTTTCAATCATCATTGAATATTTACTCTCATATGGATCCCACACGACAGCATCGAATTCAAGGGTGCTACGGACGTACGAATTGTACAAGATCTTAGCAATTTTCATGTCACCAAACTGAGAAGCCATTCTCATTATAAAGCCAAGTACTCTGCTAGCCTTCTTGCAGGTGTTTGTCATCTGCGTTCGAAAGTCAAGTTTGCTATCTAAAGTCAGTCCCAAGTCACGAATTTCATTAACTCTTTCCAATGGAGCGTCAGGTAAACAATACGTAGTACACAATGGGGAGGGGGAGCGCGAGAACGTAATAACTTGGCATTTCGAGGAATTGAAAGGCAGACGGTTAGTAGCACTCCACCTAGCCACAGCGTTGATGTCCCGCTGCAGGGCCGCAGCGTCAGAATCGTCATTCACAGCGAGAAACAGCTTCAAGTCGTCTGCAAACATGAGGCACCTGGCAGTTACCACGCTCTTTGGCAGGTCGTTGACCATTAAAAGAAAGAGCGTAGGTCCCAGGGTACTACCCTGACTTACTCCTGACCGGGTGTAATACTCGTCAGATTCATGCCCAGCAACTCGAACGTACTGACTACGATTACCCAAATAGGATGGATGCAGGAGGCGAGTAGCTGCTCAAAGTGGCGCTCTGTGGGGGAGGCTTATGTTCAGCAGTGGATCTTTGCAGGCTGTTGATAATTATAATGATGAGCGTGATGTCATGTGAATTATAGGGTGATGAAGTCCCCACGGTTGTTGCGTTTTTCCAAGAGGACTCCTAATTGCCCTGGATGAAAAGAGTCCTATGTTAATTTTGGTATTATTAGCAGTCTATTTGCAAAATTTTATCCATATCGGTTGATCCGTTTTAGCGTGAAAGTCACACAAACAAACTGATAAACAAACAAACAATCAGAAGGGATATATAATACGTTCCACGTTTATATGCTGACGTAGTTTAGCCAAGTATGTAACTGGTCGGTAATCTGTGGTTGGTGAAGTAACTGGGGTGTATTCTGTGGGATCTATGACGATATTTCTTATAGGTCTTCGGGTTACGGAAACATTTAGGAAGGTGTAAAATTGGTGTTTACTATGAGGCTTTTATAGGTGTTTTATGGAAGTATTCTATTTTTTTGTGTCTTCATCAGCCCAATAAGTTCACGCTGTTGGGAACAAGCTGCGGTTCTTCTATCACACAGAGAGACGAAGGCCACAATCCTTAAGAGAGGGTAGTAGATGAATAATCATTTTCTCGAATTACCTAAGTATGTGATTCTTAAACATGCCGATTTCCTCGCGATTTTTTCCTTCATCGTTATAAGAAATACAAATTTTGCTATCATCATCATTAACAGCCTAAACACGGCCATTGCTGAACAGTGAACATATGCCTCCCCTAAACACGGCCATTGCTGAACAGTGAACATATGCCTCCCCTAAACACGGCCATTGCTGAACAGTGAACATATGCCTCCCCTAAACACGGCCATTGCTGAACAGTGAACATATGCCTCCCCTAAACACGGCCATTGCTGAACAGTGAACATATGCCTCCCCTAAACACGGCCATTGCTGAACAGTGAACATATGCCTCCCCTAAACACGGCCATTGCTGAACAGTGAACATATGCCTCCCCTAAACACGGCCATTGCTGAACAGTGAACATATGCCTCCCCTAAACACGGCCATTGCTGAACAGTGAACATATGCCTCCCCTAAACACGGCCATTGCTGAACAGTGAACATATGCCTCCCCTAAACACGGCCATTGCTGAACAGTGAACATATGCCTCCCCTAAACACGGCCATTGCTGAACAGTGAACATATGCCTCCCCTAAACACGGCCATTGCTGAACAGTGAACATATGCCTCCCCTAAACACGGCCATTGCTGAACAGTGAACATATGCCTCCCCTAAACACGGCCATTGCTGAACAGTGAACATATGCCTCCCCTAAAGAGCACCACTTTGAGGAGCTGCTTGTCCCCTGCATACATCGGCTTCCCGCGGAATTATGAAAAGAAAGAAAGAAGAAAGGAAATATGTTGTTTTGTAACAACTAAAGTACTAAAACACATAATAATTATTAAAAAAACTCAAAGAAAAATGATGTCACAAACTAGCTCCATCTCAGCGTTATACTGGTTCAGTTGAACCTGTAGGTATTATATAATAATAATAATAATATAATAATAATAATAGCGGACTTGTGGCGAGCCGTCGGTGAGTGGCGACACCGCGTACCCTGATTCCAAGGGGCTAAGTGAGTGGAAGTCGCAAGAGCTAAAAACCTAAGCTCCAGGGTGGAAGTATTAAAGGGCATAACGCCGCGAGTAGCGTTCAGTGAAAGTGCAGCACACCTCTCGACACCCTAAGCCACCCACACCAATGTTGCTTCCTCGGCACCAATATGCGGTAGCCACTACAGGAGGCCCATTTAGTGGGAGGCAAGTCATCACCTGCCTCAAACATTTTGATATGAGACAAAATTGGCAGGTGCCGTTCTCTCATTCCATAACCCAATGTCACCATCCATCCAAAAGTTCACCATAATAGCCCAGATTTATTTTATACCTTATACGAAAAATTGTCTATAATAATGCCAAACCATGCCTTGTCTGTTGTAATAATTAATCATGTATTCAAAAGGGCCTCTTGGTGTTAGCTTCGGCCCCACCAGTGCCTTCCAAATGTCCGGGCTAGACCCGAGAGTCTAAAGAAATAATAATAATAATAATTTTTATCTGGGGTTGAACCAACGCTATACATCCAAGCACTATAACTCGTTCCACACTACACAAAGGTTAACTGGATGAAAATGCTACTTAGCATTAAGTTCGCCTATGTACTCGATTTACTATTTTCTATCTATCTATCTATACATAGCTACAAAGTTTTTTATCATCGATGGTGCAAGGCTGAGCGGGATGGGAACCTACACAGAGCAAAACGGCATTTATTTCATAGCTTTGTGGGAATCTAGAATACCTAGATGCGTTTATTTCAAACAGTGTTGCCACACTGATTCGCCAAAGAAAGCTAAAGTGTCTTAAAAAAAACTAAAAAAGAGCTAAAATTTTTAGTAAATAGGAGCTAAATCAAGGAAATACCAATTTCTGTCTCAATGAAAACGATTCTGCAGCTTTAACGTGCTTTTTGCTCTTTATGTGATTCAATACGTCAGCCTTCTCGGGGTTTAACTCGCAGCAACAATGACCACAGTATGCTTTGGGCTTTTTATTACTCGCTTCTTTCAACCAATCTTGAAATGGCGACTCTTCAAAGCCAATCACTGAGTTTTTGACTAAAAAGCCATATAAATGATTGTTTCTATTAATATATCTACAACACAACACCACCAATCTGAGCCAATGCAATGATCATTCTGAGCCCATGCTCAGAAGTTGAAAGCAGTTTAAGTTGTAAAAGAAAAACGTACAATCAAAGGAGATAGTCCACTATCGGAGTTCGGAATACAATTTTAGGAAAATTCGCCCGTTTAATAGAATTCTATCAAGAATAGAGAATATCTTCTTTTTTTTTATGAGAATGAATGACTTGACGAGCTGGTCGTGCACTTTAATGTCAAAATTAAGATATTGTCAAAGACAGAGCCACTTTTTTGGCCACAACACTTTCTTTTGTTTGGTGTGAGCAAACTAATGAGTTTTTTTATTTATAATAATTTACGGTGGTGCATATTTGCCTAAAAAAAGTATGTACCCAATGAAACAAAAAGAAGCCAAAATCCTTCCAAAAAAAGAACTAAGGAACTAAAGACAATTTTTTAGAGCTGCCGATGTGAAAAAAGAGCTAAATATAGCTCTAAAAGAGCTGAGTTGGCAACACTGATTTCAAAGTCACATGCAGTACCAATAAGCTACGCTCTACTAGTATGATCATTAATGATAATCAAATCATTGATGCGATCACTTAATCAAATTGAATGTTGTCAAAACTCGTCTGAGCGTTTTCTTATCTCCAAGCTGCTTGTGACAGCCGCGGCGATGCCGTAGATTGCGTCTGAGGCTACGTCAAGCCATGCCTGTTTATAGTCATTTTGCCAATAACAAGACTTGCAAAGGAGCTTTAAGGAGGAGGGTAGGGTAGGAGGGGTAAGGTATTTTTTATACTACGAGATTATACAAGGTGACCTTGAATTGGTATGTTATCCCGTAATGGGGAGACTGGGACCATGATACCCTACAAGTTGTGAGAGCCTTACTTGAAACTGGGCGTTTCAAAACCTCCATGGTAAAAATAAATCCACTCGCAAAATTGCACGTGCGATCACTACGAGAGTTAACCAGATACTATACATTTATTTCAAAACACAAGTCGTTAAACTCATTTATGTGCACTCGGTCAAGGACGAAGTTCAACCACCCAGCTGCGCTAAGGCTATTTTCGAACGTAAACTTTACATGGCATTTCTTCAATGAAAAACTATTAATTTAGTAAAGTCGTAAAAGTAACATTGTCAACCTTGGGGTGTAGATTAACCCCCTTTCGGGATAACATTCTAATTCAAGGTCACCTTGTATTAGTCCTCCTCTTCCGCAATGGTGGTTATGCTTAACTATTGGTGGAAAAACAAAGGCTCTAAGAAAAAAAAAATTATGACATATCACACAGCGCCATCTAGCCCCAAACTAAGCAAAGCTTGTACTATGGGAACCAGATAACTGATACAATACTTAGATACTTTTTTGTTTGTAAATATATACATAGAACCCAATATATCACCCAAACACAGAACAAACATCTATGTTCATCACACAAATGTTTGTCCTGGGTAGGAATAGGAATCGAACCCACAGTCCTCAGTTCAGAAGGCAGGGGTTACTACGAACTGAGCTATCGGGCCTATGTCCAGCAGGGAACGTTTTTAGGCTGATGATGGTGATGACTGCTTAAGGCTATCAATACTAGAATCTGGAGCACTGAGCTTACATAGCTCATTTTAAAGACAAAATTATTATGACGATAAAAATGCCAGTTTATAAAACAATTTCCCACAATGAGCTTTTTGAGCTTTCTTGCCTTTTCCAATATAATCCATTTTTATACAGTGAAAAGCTTTTATAGCTTGTACACATACTTTTTATCTGATTTGAAGTAGGCTAGCTTGAGTATTTTTACAATCATGTACTGGGGCCGTACTGTGAGCTCTTAGCGCGATTCAAAACAGAGCCTATATTGGATCACTTTGTTTTTTTTTGTATAAAGATTTTGACAAGCGATCCAATATTGGCTCGGTTTTGAATCGCGCTAAGAGCTCACAGTACGGCCCCAGAGCTTTTTAAGTTTGCTTTATCTACTTGTGTTATCGACGAGATCTACGGTGTAGCATACGCCGTGTAGTATAAGGTTACGGTATATAGAATATGGAAAATATAAGCTGTAAATCCAAGAGCTGGTTGTTTAAGCTGCAAGCTGCATGGTACACTCGTGCACAGTGTTTACAGTTCGGCGCACGCAGTTTAACCTGTTGTGCGCGGTAGTGCGGGATATCGACCGGCGGGCGCGGCAGTCTGGGCCCGACCACGCCCGCGACCGCACGCGTCTAGTGGTGCGTCGAGCTGCTGTGAGTGTGCCCGCGATGCAGGTGCCGACCGCCGGCTGGAACCAATAAAACAACTTCAGGTAACCATGCACACTTTTCATCTCTCTTTTTTTGTGAAAGCTTTCAGCTCAATTAATGAACTAGCTTTTAAAATGTGTTCCAAAATAGGATTAAAGTTCAACACTGACGTTTTAAAATGTGTGCGTTATATGCATTTTCGTGCGAGATCCGGCTTGTATGGGTTGGATCGTAAATAACTATTAAACTAAAACTGGATCGATTTATTCTAAGCGCAAATAGTATGCCATCCGTCTAATGTCGAAACAAAGGAGCTGTCAATATCGAGCGTTTTAAACTAGTGGGTAGTTCTCATTGTTTGCGCTATTTCTGTATTCAGGTTCACTACGGGTTTGTTATTTCTTTAACCTATGTTAGTTTACGATGAAACGTTGTGGTAGGCACTAGAATTCTCTTGAAATCGATTGTGTATCTGCCATCTTTTTGCTTTACATTGGGGCATTTCTTTCTCTTAAGCTTCTTTAAAGCTTGATAGATATTCTTTTCATTAATTAAAACACAAAAATGTTTAAAGGGGATTAAATTCTAGTGGTGTTTTCTGCTAGAGTCTACCTACTTAGATTTAGAATAATAAAAATGGTTTCGGCGTGAACGTGCAGAGCGATTATAAAATCAGTATTAGACATATTAATAATAAATATGATATCATGTCTAAAAACAATAAACAAATAGTTGCGAAAGGACACATCCGGCGTTTCAGAATGTTCTGTAAATATTTATATCCGCCGCATTGGAACAATATCCCGTTCATTTATTTTATCCGGAAACATTAACCGGTTACAGCCCAATAAAACGTTTGTAACAAGGCGGGCCTTTGAATTTTAATAGTTTAAAACAAAGATACGTTGTACACGAGAGAGTGAATAAACCGTTCTGCGACTTGCTTCAATTTGTCTTGTCAAGCCCAACTCATCACATTGTCTACCAATTTTATACCACTTTCTATAGTACTGAAAATTCAGACCTTATTGAGCCGTAACGTACATAAAATATGTATATACCTATATTATCTGGATATATACTTAATTAGTTATGGTCGATGAGACGTACTGGTCAATGGCTCATGCCGGTATTTTCTAGGCAAGGATGCTCCATCGTCGACCGCGTCGTCAGGTCGTCACCTACCATCAAGTGGGCCCGTGGTGTAATGTTACCCTATCGATGATAAAAAAGGAAGGGGTCTAGTCTCCAGTTTGGTGACGGTTACAACCGTATTATCAGTGCTGTACTTTACAAGAAGTAAACAATTATGAATCCTTTGAATGAAAATTAACAGGCTATTAATGTTTTTATGATTTTACTGTTTTCTTCACGGTGAGTTTTTTTCACCAATAGTTCAGCTAACTAATGGTTAAAAATTGTAACCAAAAATTCTTATTTTTTAAATATTGGTTACCTGAAAATCGGGAAATAGGAAAAATCCACCCTAAATATTTTAATGATTTAACTGTTTTTCCGATTGTTTTGCAGCCATGTTAGACTTACAAAATAGATAGCGGTTTCATAATGGGTTTAGATAATTGTCAGGAAGGCAATTTAGTTTTGTTTTTAAATTTTGAGGGAGAGAGAGAGACAGAGAGAGAAAGAAAGAGAGAGAGATCGGAGAACTGAAATAATCTTTGATAAAATAAGCGAAGTCACTTGGAAAGTACTATTTTAATAAATTACCAACGTTTTCTGGATAAACCAAACAAATCGGATATATTTACAGCTTTTAACGTATCGTTTTGTAACGTTTCAAGTGTGTGTTGTGAAATATTCATATGTTTCGTATTGCAAACAGAAATCCCTATGGTGTTTACGCAGTAACCTCAGACTTAAAAAACAAAGATAGACTGAAAAAAAAACAGCCACGATAAGAAATACCAATTCAAAATTCTTTACCAGGATTATTGAGCACGTGTCGGCAGCATACGTCTAATCTAGTAGGATATAGTAATATTAGGATTATCTGTGGATATAGAAAGATAGACAGTGTCCGTAGCAGTCGCTATTAGAAGCAACAATGCCAACTTGATACCACGATGCGGGCGGAGATAGTAGTTGTGTCATACGTTACTATCTTTTTTTGTTGCTCCACATTTTATTTCTAAGAGCGTTATCTATCAATGTTCATATATTTGATCTATGGAGATGCTTCTGGAATATTTCTATGCAATGCTGTCATATGGCAGATTATTTATAAGGGAGTCTTACTATCAAATCGTCATTATCAGTAAACGGTCCTCGTAGTTCCTGGGCCCCTAGATACAAAAAATCCTAGTCCAGGATTTATGTATATGATCGTTACACCAATATACAAAAAAGTAGATACTGGTGGTTAGTTTTAAGAATGAATGAATTAATGGCTCTAGCGAATTAAAATTAGCTAGCCCGTGCGGGTAGAATATCCTTGCCGATGTAAAAATAGATATAGACTAACAATTATATTAGTCCCTACAAAATACAACCCGTAGACATCCGTAGCTGTACAGCTACGGATATATAGGAAGTTATAGTTAAAAATTTATAAACCAAGATAGAAATAGGAATACGTTAGGTTTATTAAATGCTTCCTGCTTTTATTTTCAGCTATAGATCTTAATTTTGTACGATCCTAACTAAGAAATAAAAGTTCTAACAACTCCCTACTCGTTCAATAGTAGGTAATACTTTTGACTTAGCCCATACTGAGTATTATGCTATCTGTGGTGTATCTAGCTCGAGGTTTTTTTAAGCCAGTTTTATCAGAGTAATGTGTCTAAAAGTAAAAATTGTTTAAAGATTGGTTCTAAACCTAATGCCACTTTTCCTAAAATCTAGCAGGATAACCTAATGCGTATCGGTTATCAGCCAAAGACCGGCCCGCAGCTACTTGAGCTTGCTAATTCAGTAGGCCGTGTCGACGACCTTTCTCTGTTGCACTCCCTCACTCGATCTTTGTACGAAAGCTTTCTTTCACCTAATTACAAGTCCAACCTAATTGGGTTATCAAAAAAAGGAAGAGTCAGAAATAGCTGCTTCTTGCCCGGACGCACTAATTAAGAAAAATGAATGAGTACATAAAGAAATGTAATGAATAAGATGAAAAACATAATCATGATGTATCAATTAACTATATACTTGCGCAACTGGATTGAATAGCATATATCTGGGTTCTAGGTAAATGGTTACGTAGAAGAAAAAATAGTTATTCTTTGTAACTGTTTACGCAACTTTGGTTACTGAGGCACCCGAATAGGTGTCAAATCCATTCAGCACCACGACGAAGGGGTACAATTTTACGAGTGAAGAAGACATGACATGCATTTTTCAGTTCAGTCTAGAACTTTACTGACCATAGAAGGGCTCACTACGCCAGAGTCAGACCAAAACAAGTTCTAACTAGCGCCTCTTTGAGCGGCTGCTCGCCCCCAATCCATCGGTTCCCTACGGTTTTCAGCAGATCGTCGGTCTATCTAGTGGGGGATCTGCCTACGCCGCGCCTTCCGGTTCGTGGTCGCCACTCGAGAACCTTTCTTCCCCATCGTTCAGATCTGCTCGCAATTTGGCCTGGCCATGTCAACTTTGCTTGCCACGAACCGGACGACGCAGCGCAGGCCGGTCCCCACTCGGTGGACCGACGATCTGGTGAAAACCGCGTTAGCCGATGGATGCAGGAGGCGAGTGGCTGCTCAAGGTGGCGCTTTTGAGGGAGGCTTATGTTCAGCAGTGCACGTATTCGGGCTGTTAATGATGATGATGATGATGATGTCAACTTGCTAATTTTAAAGGCTATATCGGTCACTTTAATACATACATACGGAATAACATCATGCGATTACATAAAAAATTAAAATATGAAGTAAGTAATATGACTGACATTTGCAAAACGTATGCGTGTAGACGTAAATTGACGTAATAGATAAGCCAAATAGCTTCACGCTTGTGGTACAGTCCTGCTATCTGCTGTGAAAGCCCCGAATTATCGGTTCGGCCTGAACAAACATGGTTGTATTGTTATCAGATGTCCTATTCGTCGACTTGCTGTTGCATGTGGCTTCAATCGGTGATCGGCAGTTTTATTGTGAAATACACTATCGCTTTGGTTAGTGGCATAAGCCTTTTCATTTTGAGTTGATATTATAGCTGTTATGAAAAGGTTATCGTAGTAAACTATTACGACTTTTTGGTTCTATGTGAAAATCATAACTGAGAATAATTTTACTGAAAACTATATCGATAAAGCTTTATGTTTTTTTGAGTAATTAAATTTTCAAAACACGTGGTCACTCTAAAATTGAAACTCTTTAATTCTCTAATTTTTTTATATTGTACTGTAGGTTAAACTTGGCATGAGAATTTTTAAGCCAGGCTGGCTTGGCGTCTGTTGTTACGACAACAACGGAGACTGACAGCTAAACGTGCACTCCTAGTAAGCGCGGTAGCTATCAGTTGTTAGTTGCACTTTTTGTTATGGTCCCCCATCCAAATCATGACCATTCTTGTTTTTCTTCCATTTTATAAAGCTGTTAAAGACAAACAAACGCTTGGTAATAATCATTAATAATAGTTACCTATCCCGCTACTGCATATTGTATTGGTAGCGATTCGTGATACGGACGATAAAAGGACAGGATAATGTGGTCGTCAAATACATCGAATACTAAAAAACGGTAAGCTTTGATTTTTATTGATTGTACGCAATGCATTGATTTATTTTTAGCAGTTAGTGAACCGACCGAAAATCCAACCTAAAGACTTGTTTATTCCTGCATTTATTCAGCGTTTGATGGGGTATTATTAACTTCAGGGATCATAGTCCTCGTAGTTCCTTGGTCCCTAGATACAGAGAATCTTAGTTAGGGTCCAAGATGTAGGTGAAGTATATGATTTCAAAACAAGGTCAACAGGATCTTTATTGAATTTGATTTTGTTTTTTTTTTTTTATCATCGGTAGGCTAACATTTAACCACGGCCTCACCTGGACGATGGAGCATGCTTGCCTAGAAAATACCGGTTCACTCTAGCGTAATGTTCTTTTATTTTTAATGAACACAATGCAATGCCAGGAATAAAAATAATAATCAATTGAAATAACGCTGTTGGATTACCTAAATAAGTAAATAAATAATATATGAATAAATAAATTGTGAAATGCAGTAGAACCATTTTTAGCCCATTTGGCCGACAATCTGGTGAAAACCACGGGAAGCCGATGGATGCAGGAGGGGAGCAGTCGCTCAAAGTGGCGCTCTCTGGAAGAGGCCTATGTTCAGCAGTGGACGTCTACGAGCTGATGATGATGCCTGTTTGAAATGTTTTCATACGTGAACCCACTTTAGTAAAAACATGATTAGTTAAAGGGTTGTTTGTATAGATTTCAACGCAAACCGGCTAAACTAATTTCGTCAAAATCTTGTACATATATTATTAAAACTGTCAAGACTGAAATATATTTTTTCATCTTGAATAACTAAGTGTTCTCGAGGGAAAACGGATAAATTGAGTGAGCCACGGGGCGACGCCTTTACTTAAACTTAAACAATAATTTTCCACGCAAACTCGTTATCCTAGACTTTCAAAATAACATGATTTTTATTAATTTGGGAAGATAACGCCTTTATACCATAAACCGAGTCACTTAGTATGTATATCTTACGTATTATTTAATTATTAAGACCTTATAAAGTCTTCTTCAAGCACCTTGAACATGATCTCTTTTGATCGATTACATCTGACGGTTAAAGAGTTTCCGGAACGTGACTCTTGAGTTTGCCAATCACTTGAATCTACCTTTCCCAGCCTCGAACTTGATACTCGCTGCGATATTAACAGATGGGATCGGATCTCGATCTGAAGAGCGTACGGAACCAATATTACTTAAGTGGCGCTCCCTGGGGGACCATGTTCAGCAGTGGACGTCTTCACGCCGTTGATGATAACATTTTCTCTCCTCGCTGATCCTCCGTATCCATATCAGCTAATAGGGGGAGACGAAATCTGGAAAACAAAATCTATTGGTTGTTTCATATTTCTTTTCCTCTCGCCTCCGCTTTTGTGGACTCTGGACTTTAAACATGTGCACCGTTTTTTTTATGCTATAGGTAGCAAACAAGCATACGGCCCTCCTGATGGGAAGAGGTCACCGTAGCCTATGGACATCTGTAACACTAGACGTGCCACTGATGCGTTGCTTACCCTGTGATAATACTCTTTTGACCCTCCTTTTAAATTGCTGCATGTTGTAGTTCTGGGGAAAGACCGCTGGTGGAAGCTCATTGCGCAATAATGTGTGGATGAGCTTTTTCACGGTGGCGAGAGGTGCGATGGTAAAAATGCGATGCCGGTATCAGGTCGAATAATTCTTCAGAGCATTTCCCATTGTAAATACGGCAAAATATACAAAGAGATCCAATATCTCCCGTTACATTAACACATTTTATAAGCCGTGTAATGATAAATGGTAGCTGTCAGTTGAAACCGATGCGTCATTTCTCGCGCCATTACCGTGCGTCTGTCTGTCTGTATCCATCCAAAGTACCAGATTACGGTGCAGAAACGTTTAGACCCAGCTTGTATGCTTAAGAAAGGATTACTTAAATAATATACATTACTGACACATAGGTATTGCGTATTTAACATTATTATTAGGGCCAATTTTAAAGGCTTTAGTTGACAGATCTAAAACTACTAAAACTGTTGCTGTTCTTGTCAAATAGACGGGAATGTAAGAGACGGATATACTTTTTGTATTTTAAATACTGTTAACTAAAGCCTTCAAAATTAGGCTTTGTATCGGTAATAGTCACTCGTTATTCGCGAATTTTCTAGGATAGCACCCGGCTTGTAAGGTACACCTTCTTCCGATAATTGTTGTAAGGTTTGGTTGCAACACTTGTAAATATAAGTGCGTTTTCTTGCTTTCACTTGCTTTACGTATTCTTCGTACTACTATTTCACAATTTTCGAAGACTTTTTCCGTAGCTGATTTCGACATCGATTAGTGGGGTGAATCGCCGCCAGTGCTTGATAGGTATGTTATTAATTAAAACACACCAAGTATGTCGCGGAGTTTTATTTCACGCATTTTTTCTAATGTCTATTTTATCGTAAGTAAGCCATCTCCTCGTAGGCATTACAGAGTACATTATGTCCGCCACGCTGTCGCAGACCGCTAAGGCCACCGGCAAAACTGGGATACCACAACTACTTTCTATTCCTACTACTAATTAATAAAAGTGGCAGTTTGGCTTGTTACAATCACCACACTTGGCAGACGGCTTAGTTTTTTATTTTTTTTTATTTGCACAAGATAGCAATGTGCCGAGGAAAATGCTTCATCCCAGCTGGGCTACCACAAGCTAATACAAAACCATCATGTTTCATGGCATTATTATTTCAAGGTTACAATAATATTGCTCGAATTCGTACCATGAACTTATAAAGTATTCCTGCGTGTGAACGAGATGTCTACATTTTTATATGGCGTTATCACTGTCGCACGTCAGTGTCAATATGATCTAAAGGTATGACATGACAGTTGTATTTGAGTGAACGATTTAACGTGACGTCATCAAAACTGCTCTGGCTCTGCAACATTAAAGTATTCTTACTTTTATGTCATTTATCAATGTATTATTGAAATAACATTGAAGTAATAATGCTATAAGACCTTGTGGTGACCCCCCTGGTATTATTCTCTTAGCCTCTTTTGTCCTTATTTTTACAAGATATCTATCGATGAAAAGATGATATACACCAGCCGTTAAAATGTTGCTACGCATTTTACATTATTCCCTTGACCGGCTTTTACAGTACCCGAATAAATAAATAAACATGTCAAACATGTTACAAGCATCAGCTTTAATTTATTTAATTATCAAAACAACGGAAGCGCTTCATTAAAACAATGTAAGAGGTTCGCGTTGTTCATGCATAATTTAATTAAAATATAAAACGGCAAACATTTTAAGTGCACTTAAAATTAGAGCTCGCTACGCCGTAGCTGGGGCCGTAGCGTAGCAACTACGCCGTAGTTGTCTACGGCGTAGAACATATTATCCCCGACGACAACATTACACTCATCGCGAGCACGATTATTACAACAGTCGAGCATGGAACGTATACTGTATTACATAGGATCGCTTTATGAGTAGCAATAATATGGCGGTTAAGTCGACTTTTCCATTTTTAGGTACAAATAATTCATTATAAAAGAAATTATAAACAGTGTACAGTGGGTGGTGCATCGAAACCCCAGATCGAAACTAACCATAACAAATCTATCACCTCCGGGGGTCAACACAACGTCTTATAGCATTATTACTTCAATAATACTTTGAAAAATAACATAAAAGTAAGAATATTGTAATGTTCTTGACGCAGAGCAATTTAGATGACGTCACGTTAAATCGTTACTCAAATACAACTGTCATGTCATACCGTTAATCATGTTGACAGCGACGTGCGACAGTGATAACGCTATATAAAAATGTAGACGTCTCGTTCACGCGCCGTAATACTTTATAAGTTCATGGTACGAATTCGAACAATATTATTGTAACCTTGAAGCATTACTGTCACGAACCATGATAGTTTTGTATTAGTTTGTGGTAAGGCTGCAGTATTAATTTTTTTTTTTTCAATTCTGTTAATGTAAAATTGAGTTGAATGTTTTGAGAAAATCAAAACATTCAATTCAATTCAATTCATCAAGAATGTTAGATCAATTTGGGAGCTTTCAGCCTTTTAAATACCATCCGTAGACTGGCATTTTCGCAACTCACAGCGGTTGATGTAAAACCAATGAATACTAAAAGTGTAAAGTAGATTTTATGTTACTGGAAACGGGGAGTTTTACATATTTCATAACGTTGGGATTTAACGCTCTATCTCGGTCAAGGCTAGATATTTTATGACTAGCCCTTTATTACTGGATGGATAATGACAATATACTACTTAATAAACCACTGGCTTCATAGCTCAGTTGGTAGTAGCACTGCTTTCTAAAATGCACGGCATAGATAACTGTTTTATCAACAATATGCTAGTATTTGAATCCGCAGGTATACTCGTTATGTGCAAGCTGCAATATTATAAAATTTTGCAATTTTTTATTATTAAGAGAGATGGTAGCGTTTTTATTACAGCGCCAACGAAAGATCAGCGCTGGTCGCTGGCAATAGTTGTATATTTTTTTGCTTTTAACCTACAACTATCTATGTACCAAAGCGTTGATTATACACGGTTTGGTTATTTTATAGTTATACACACACACACTTTTTTTCTGGAAATAAATTATTCTTATTCTATTCTTTTCTATATTGTTTATTACAATAATAGGCATGATGACTAAATTGTTTTTGCATAAATCAATAATATTCCTCAAAAGATAAACATTTGTGAAATAAAATTAAAATATCTCAAAAAATGATAAAGTTACAAGCATTTGAAAAACCGGAATAGAAAGAGATAGCTAAAACGGCCTATGACGTCAGAGCAAAGTCGTTCAAAGTACCTCAATACTAAGTAGTAGTAGCTTTACATACAATCTCTTTGGCATGTGACGTCACAAGTGGATTTTTCATAGTAACTGTCCATCTCCTGTCCAAAATCTTAAAAAGCTTATTACTCCGTGATTTATTTACCGATTTTACTTATTTTTTCAATTATCGCATTCATTTTTAATCTTCTTTATGAAAGTAATATTCATTGTTCATTTTTAATAGTAGTCATCATGCCTATTATAAATGCTTATATTGAGAGTAACATAAGGAGTCTTGAAGCGTGTCCGAACCTCATTACCATCACCCAGCGTGACATCATCCCCGACGTAAAGCCTGCGTTAACCACCTCTTGGATTGCTTCATGAGGCACACGTAATTACTGGAAAAATACTGAGTGGAAAGCCTTAAGATGGGTTTTCACTTTAGCTTAAACACTGAATTAAACTAACTACAAAGAATTAAATAGTTAGTGAACGAACAACTAGGTGGACCGACGATCCGGTGAAAACCGGGAGGCCGATGGATGCAGGAGGCTTGTAGCCGCTCGAGATGGCGCTCTCTGGGGGAGGCATATGTTCAGCAGCGGAGGTCTTCAGGCTGTTAACGATGATGATAAACGAACAAAGGCAAACAATCCAGCACAACGCAGAAGAGAAAAGTCCGATTCGATACACCATATAAAGAGTAGCAACAAGAATTTTCACAACGACGTCATTTCACTTTTTTGTGAATTTTATTTCATTTATTACTATTTAGATTCTTGATAGCTAATGTATTTGCAATTAAAGTTGTGTTTGATATCACAGACTATATTTTTAAGGAAGGGGTAGTAGAGTGATTCAAAAGTAAATAGCGGTTGTGAAGTCGGCGGGAAACGCAAATATTAGATGAGCGCGGGCAGAGTAGGCGGCGGGCTTGCAGCCCACTTCACAGCCGCCATTACCTTTCAATCACACTCTACTGAGTAAAAGTAAGCTACGCTAAGCAGCATATATCTAATAGGATACAATACAAATAAATAATAAATTAATGTGTGGACATTTCACACAGCGCCATCTATTGGGCCCAAAGTAAGCAGCATAGCTTGATGGGAGCCAGATAACTTAAGCAGCAGGCCTCCCCATTTCACGCCACTTTACCAGGCCAAGCCACCTCTAAGCATGATGGCAAATCCTGCCTATAACAAGCATCATCATCATCACCTTACCACCTTTATTTATTTACGATTAAATAAGTTCATTTTATTATAATTCCAACGAATAGAGGTAGAGAGAGAGGTAGTTGTAAATAGACGTTCCTACCCCGCGGCCTCGAGTGATGTAACTCGGAGCTATGATCAATATTTCAAGCCCTCGACGAAATAAAGGGTTGTTAAAAGTTTACCCTCAGTCTGCGAGTTTTGCTGTTTGTTAGTCTGTGGTATTATGGCTCGCGTTACATACAACTATGTACTTATGATATCATATTTTTAGTAAGTAAAAGACCTATGTTAGTGTATTTGGATATATAACAAAGCTCTACCCGTTGCAAGTGAAAATAATTTATAAATAAGAATTGACGGGCCCGATAGCTCAGTTGGTAGTATCCCTGCCTTCTGAACTGAGGGCTGTGGGTTTGATTCCTACCCGGGACAAACATTTGTGTGATGATGTTTGTTCTGTGTCTGGGTGTTATATTGTATTCTATGTATGTATTTACAAACAAAAACGTATCTAAGTATTGTATCAGTTATCTGGTTCCCATAGTACAAGCTATGCTTAGTTTGGGGCTAGATGGCGCTGTGTGAAATATCCACACATATTTATTTATTTATTTAAATAGCGGGATTTGAACCCGCACCTGATTTCTGGTTGTTATATTTTAAGGAAGTATAAAAACAAAAACATCTGCAAACATAATCTGACGCATCTGAGTATTTTCTTAATTTTACGCGAATTTTTTACCTCGGGGAGTCATGGATGCATTAGGCAAGCCACTGCTCAATGTGACGCTTGGTGGATATCTTCAGGTTGTTGATGATGAAGATGATTTTTGTATTTGGAAGCAAAAAGCTCTCATCGATTTTGATCGTACTTCTTTAATAACTCCAGTTCCAACTTTGTTTATGGTATCCGAAACAATGCTACCATCAGAATGGTGGGCATGGTGCCAATGGGGGCATAAATATGGACTGTAAAGGGAGGTCAGCAACGGCCAATGTACATTTCCAAATGTATTGCATAGTTATATATCATGAATAAGTTAAATAATATTTTTTTTATGAGAATGAATAACATGACGAGCTTGTCGTTCACCTGATGTTAAGCAACACGGCCGCCCTTAACAGTTGCAGTGTCACTCGGAACTTTAAAATAATACATTTTTGCGTGTCACTGCACTGCGCACGTCATCCTGAGACATCACAGTCTAGTAATCAGATTACCACACTGTGTAATCAGGTCATAAAGTCTCATTTGCCCAGTAATTTTACTAGCTACAATGCCCTTCAAACCGGAACACAGTAATGCTTGCACACTACTGCTTGGCGGCAGAATATATGGCAAAGCGGTGGTACCTACCAAAACGAACTTTGCAGAAATGTCCTACCTCCTAGTAACTCAATGATCCGTACATTTGTGAAGTGTATAATATGTTTGTCTGTAGTCCTATGGCCACAGACCTGCACGTGCACACTGAGCGGTTTTAAATTCCTGCTTATTCCAGTGTACTAAGTAGCTTATAAAAACCGTGAAGTGCGTGGATCAGTGTGAAATAAATTTCTTAGAAGTAGGTACCGTATACGGAACTATTGAGCAAGAGTCTCAATAGTTCAGTTATGGAACTACTTTCACGGAACTTCTGGGAAAAACGAATGGCTAGCGTAATATACGTGCTCATCATCGTTTGTTTTGATGCGTTAAAGTTGAGGATATAACTAACTATACATCAGAGTGTAGTAGGTATACTTAGGTATTATGCATTTTATTTGCGGTATGACACCTTTATTGAGACGTTCGATGCATCTCGTAAAACACACATTCATATTGCAATGAAATTCAACAAAAAATTCCATAATGAATAAAACAGAAAATTTTCCCACATCTGCACTCCTATTCCAAATCCATCGACAACGTTTCGATTCGAAACTTACACTATCCGTCTCCTTCATCTACATTTAGAATGAAAGAGACGGAGAATGTAGATTTCGAATCGAAACGTTTTTGTTGGGTTCAGTACGATAAAACCGGCTTATTCAATCATCTTAATTTCAAAATTGGGGAGGTTTTCTGCCCACGCCCAAATATCTTCTGTGCAAGGTTCTTCTACCAAACAAAAAAATAAACGTATATTGGTTAATTTTGCCGGACAACACAGAACGTTCTTGTTGTTTTTGAAGTCTCTAAAAAGAACTGAGTCGCAGTGCTAAAATCAATACTGTGACTGTTTTATGGACACAAACACGATAGGTATACTTGTAAAACCGACGTTGCTTCGTGGAAAATGCTTGGAAACGCAATAAATAAAAGGCAGGCAACCCCAGGGGGTCACCACAACGTCTTATAGCATTATTACTTCAATCATACTTTGAAAAATGACATAAAAGTATGAATATTGTAATGTTGTTGACGCAGAGCAGTTTTGATGACGTCACGTTAAATCGTTCACTCAAATACAACTGTCATGTCATACCGTTATCACTGTCGCACGTCGGTGTCAACATGATGTATATGAGTGAACGATTTAACGTGACGTCATCAAAACTGCTCTGCGTTATCAACATTACAGTATTCTTACTTTTATGTAATTTTTCAAAGTATGATTGAAGTAATAATGCTATAAGAGATTGTGGTAGGCCCCATGTTGAAACTCCAATAAACGTGCCACTAGAAAGCCACAACAAACTAGCAAAGCAAGAAAACTTAAAAGAAACCAGCGGAAAGCTACTTCCATTCAAGTTTTCTTTTCAGTGTGTATCAACTTTTAATTTAACTGGCAAGTTGTTTATTTAAGATTTTCTAAACGTTTTCGCTCGTAGAACTTACAACCGATGGGGAAGAAAGGTTCTCGCTCGAGTGGCGACTACGAACCGGCAGACGCAGCGTAGGCCGGCCCCCCACTCAGTTGACCGACGATCTGGTGAAAGCCGATGGATGCAAGAGGCGAGCAGCCACTCGAAGTGGCGCTCCCTGGGGGAGGCCTATGTTCAGCAGTGGACGTCTTCAGGTTGTTGATGCTTATCATAAGGAGGTTTGCCATAAACACCATACTTGGCAAGCTGCTTGGTGATCCCAGAAGATTTTAATATACCGAGGTGAATGCTGTTGTAAAAATAGTTTACTTGAAATGGATCGGTTGACTTTGACTCCTCAACACAGCAACAAATTGAAAACATTCTGTAATCCATTTGCAATCAAGAATACACAGTTTTCTGTCGCATATGTTTATATCCATGTATCCAGTACATGAACGCGATCAAACAACGACCTCTCGAGGGCTTTGTGCGCTAATTGATGTGCCACTCGAGCATTTTAATTGATACAGCTTCAACTGAAATTCCAATTCCCTTTTGTTCTTTTCTCTTTTGTTGATGGTACGTCTCAGGTGTGTGGGCGTTGTGTAAGCTTTAGTATTTTGTCTCTGATTGTCAGATCACTTTTATCGTAAGTTATACAAAAAAAATACATTTTGTTGCTTTTTCTGCTATTATATAAACTTGTGGGCTATTTCGGACTATTTTGAAATGATGTACTAAGTTACAGATGCATCCACTAGGCTCGTAATGTTTTGACACTTTTCACCCCAGACAATAAATATCACAGATTACTGAATATGTTACAGTTTGGTCTACTTCATTCTTAGCCTGATATGTTTGTGTCTTACTAGATTGTTACGGGATAAATTTACCTAATTTGATCTAGGAAGTATCTGCAATCTCTGAAAAAACCCAGCATATTGGTGCAGCCGTTTTGCTATGAAAACAAACAAACGAACGGAAAAACACTTCAGTTTTATAATATTAGTAGGGTTGCGGATATGTATTTATAATCAATGGCTTTAAGTTATTATGAAGATAATGGTGAAATCCAAACAATGTTAGCCATGACGTCATCAACACAGGAAATGTCAAAACCGTGCTTTTGTTTCCTGACTCACAAACCAATTCATTTGCGTTTTCTGATCCCCGTCTTTTCTTCACTCGTGACTCAGAATAATATTTTTACTTGTTTATTCCTTTACGAACAGTAATCGGAATTGAGACTCAGTGTACACTGAGATATTCAAGACAAGTTCGACGTCATATTATGAAGAGACAGGAATTCGTGAAAAAATTAGTAACTTAGGGATTTTTATGCACGTGTAAATGAAATATTTTTGCGGCATTTGTGTAGGTAGTTGTATTGTAGTTGTATTTCTTTAAAATATATAAATGTGGAATAAATATGGTTGACATATTTTTAGTATATAATAGACATTATCTTCCTGCTAGTTTCCCACTAGGTGGAACGACGGCCTGGTCAGAACCAAGGGGAGCCGATGGATGCAGTAGGAAAGCAGCCACTCAAAGTTGCATTCTATAGGTAAGGCCTACGTTTAGCAGTGGACGTCTACAGACTGTTTATTTATGATAATGAAACATATAATGCCATCACCTGCATTTTATCCATTTTCTCAAAATTACTATTTTTTTTTTTTTTATAATGTGGACATTTCACACAGCGCCATCTAGCCCCAAACTAAGCATAGCTTGTACTATGGGAACCAGATAACTGATACAATACTTATATACTTTTTTTTGTTTGTAAATACATACATAGAATACAATATAACACCCAGACGCAGAACAAACATCTATGTTCATCACACAAATGTTTGTCCTGGTTAGGAATCGAACCCACAGCCCTCAGTACAGAAGGCAGGGATACTACCAACTGAGCTATCGGGCCCATTTTACCTCAGCAGCTCGAACAACAACCCTTTGCTGCGAAAATCAGTGTGCAAAATGGTATTTTGCTCACTGGGTGAGACAATGGTTATTTGTGCAACAAGAGAGCAAAGTTGATTTTTGTTCGAATGCTAATTTTGAATCCCGAGCAAGCGAAGGATTCTAATATTCTAATAGAAATGTGAAAAGTTGTATGTACTACTCGAGAGCCACAAAGTTTTTGCATCTCGTGCCTTAGAATTCCTCGCTCGCTCAGGATTCTAACTTAGAATCACTCTCTACGCTCGTGATTCAATATCTATCCTTCGCTTGCTCCGGATTCAACATTAGCACAAAAATCAAAAATCAACTTTGCTCTCTTGTTGCACAAATAACTATTTCATCCCGGAAAAGTAAGGTTTGGCAGGATAACCATAAACTTGCATCCAAAAACTAAAAAAATCGAAATCTGCATAAGTATCAACAAGATCAGACAACGTTTTCTTTTATTATATTACTAAGAATTTATGAGGTTCAATGTAGTTTGAATTATGATAATAGCACATGCAGTAACTTTCGCTAACACAAAAAGGCAGTGAGTGTATATTACATCTCAATTTCGTAACAACATCAAATAAATCATTGCAAATTGAAAACATTTTGGGCGATAAATTCCAAAGTAATAAAACTCACGAATCAACAAAACGAATATATCAAACGGCGCACATTTCACTACTCACTACTATAATAAAATAAACAATGTTAAGACATGCAAGTAAATCATAATGTTTCTTTATCACAGTGACTAAGGTTCCTACAAAATGATACAAATTGTTTAGCTTGGCGCTTGACATGGCGCCCGATATTAATAACTTAAAAGGCGATTTTTGGCAAAAGAATGCAACTGACGTTCATAATTCACACAGTAGTCTTCGACATGCGTCACTAATCTTTTTGGTTTTGATTCATTCATCTACCGAAAGACTTTCCTTTCCTGAACAAAGGCCTCAAATAAACTGCAATTCCTCGGTACCATTTTTCCCAAACCTCTCGCTAATGACGCTCAGTAATTATGTGAAATATTAACCAATTGCTGACCACTTGCCTACACGAGTCTTTCTTTTTCTTTTAACCATTTCTTTTAGTTACGTAATGGTAATATCGGCTCATAATCATTGCGTTTAGTTCAAAAAGAGGGTTACAGTCGTTAAAAACCTTTGTCTCTTTCAGACAAGGTTTAATCGACAAAGACAACGTTATGGTTGCGTCATCGCTCCTCTCGCGTGAAGCTTGTTAACTGCTTCCTGCTAGTTAAACTGTAACTAATGTGTTCACCAGAATATTAATGTTCATCGTGATGTATGACACAAATTGATACATTGCTTACACGAGCAACATTAAAGAAACTAGATCAAATGATGATGAGAAAACTTGCTATAATAATCTGCTAAAGCATTTACTCATTTTATTAAAACATGCACCTGTATACCCTAATGTAGGCACGTAGGACGGCGTCCTTCTAAGGTAGACTGACGACTCATCATCATCATCATCATCAATAGCCTGAAGATTTCCACTGCTGAACATATAGTCCTCCCCAGAGAGCGCCATTTTGAGCGGCTGTTTGCTTCCGGCATCCATTGGCTCCCCGCGGGCTTCATCAGATCGTCAGTACACCTAGTGGGGGGCCGGCCTACGCTGCGTCTTCCAATTCGTGTTCGCCACTCAAAAACCTTTCTTCCCCATCGGATTGACGGCACTGATTACTTATTAGTCCATGCAAGAGTCAAATAGCTGTTCAAAGCGCATTCAATGTCTAGGTATAGTTATAAAGCAGCCAAATCCGTAGCAGAAATCTGCTTTGGGCGAATCAGGCCAATTTTAGAAGGTACGACTGGCCCGTTGTAGGAATCGGTTTTGGGATGCCCATTTCTAATAGTGGACATCGCGGGCAAGATATTGAAAGAGCGAGATGTATCCTAACCGATTCTGTTTCTATAAAGGTCGGTTTGATTGTAAACGAAATATTATTATATCAAAATAGGTCGCATGGAGTGATTAGTAATTATGAAGATTACACCATCATTACCAGTTTTAGAAATAAATTATAAAAGAGCGGGTCTTAGATTACTTTTAAAAAGGAAATAGCTATTATCCGCACATAAATGAGTAAAACTTTGTCTACGTTTCGCCCTCTTTTGAAACTCGGGGCGCGGGGAATTTTAAATATCTCGCTAATGGATTCCGAGGGATTATTACACGCCTTTGCGAAATTTTTCGGTTTCAGGGACCGTGGTGAGCTGGTGATATACCTACTTAAGGTATCCTAATTATTCGAGAGTTTGATAAAATTATTATAAACTTATTCCAATTCACTAATAATCCGGTTAAGGTCAAATGTTTAATTATTGCCTACGCTGTACTTAAGCACAGAATTATATACCTACCTAGTACTAATAAGTACAGTAAACCCACACACAAACACACACAGTGATCTTACTGCATTATAAGTATAAAAGGAATCGCTTTCTGCCTTCCCTCGCGTAACGCCTAACATGCATGAGTAATTTCAGTATGTTATTTTAAAAACCACGAAGAAAAACAAATCATCTAGATAAACAGGACAAAATTTATTTTATTAGTGTGACATGGTGTACAAAAGACAATGCTTTCCTGCTGATTTTAAAACATAAATACTGAATCGATTTCGATACTTCGCTAATGAACAAGCGTAGTTTGTTTTAAAGCCCCTAATATATTTTGTATTGTACTCTGAAACATGACAATATTCATTCAATATTGCCATAATGGTGAAACCACAGACAAGAGTAAATCGATCAATATATCGCAAATAAAGCGATCTGATGCCACGATACGGCAAACGATGGATTGAATCGTCAAATTAAATTGGGTACTCCAATCCGGTGTGTAAAAGTGTCTATACGTTCAGGTTTATTTTGAAGAATGTTATTGTTGGATGGATCGTCGAATGGGATTAAACGGTTACGGATTTTTTATTACATCGGTAGGTACCTACTCGATGTTTTAATTATAAACTTATAGGTTGTACTCGAAGGTTTGCTACATAGAATTCAACTTCGAATCATTCCTTTAACAGTGCAAGCAATTTTTATATTTTCAAATCAATTTTTAGATTTTCACTGGTTTTCTGTTTGTGCTTACATGCAACTTTATAGTTGGTTAGTAGACTTGGTAGCTTAGCGACATGTGCCTGTAACGTGTGAACACTCCAAACAAAAGGTAGACATTTTGTACAAGGCTCTATATTTTTTTTATTTGTTTGTGGATCGCTTTTACCAACATGATTATTTGTGATAACATTGGCTTTGCTAAATAATTAAATATTAAATTAATTTTAGTGTCAAATAAAGATTTGTTTTAATCGAGATATAAATTCAGAGTTTTCTTAAAGAAACAAATTTCCAAATTAAAATTAAAGAATCATGCCCTTTAGTTATTGGACCATTTTAAAGTAATTAATATGAAATTCCTTATTGCTAGTTACTGGTTATCATTGAGTTTTCAAAGTCCTAACTTTACTCACACACACTCTAAGCTCCAGGCCAGGTTTTGAACCCAATCTAGGTCACGAGGGTCAGCCTCGTATACATCGATCGCCGTATTTATAACGCCGTTGTCTCAGGTAATAACATTTATCAGGATTATAAAAACTGAAACTGAAAACTGAAATGGAGCCTTAATATTCGTTGGAAACAAAAGTACATTTTGTTTCATTTCTTAAAAACAGCGACCATATTCTAGCGTGAATCAGTTTTCATTTTATCCTATGAGCTAAATTGGGTTTTTTTTATTTATGAGAATGAATGACGTGACGAGCTGGTCGTTCACCTGATGTTAAGCAACACGGCCGCCCTTAACAGTTGCAGTGTCACTCGGAACTTTAAAATAATAAAGTTTCGCGTGACACTGCACTGCGCACGTCATCCTGAGACATCACACAGTCTAGTAATCAGATTACTACACTGTGTAATCAGGTCATAAAGTCTCATTTGCCCAGTAATTTCACTAGCTACAATGCCCTTCAAACCGGAACACAGTAGTGGTTGCACACTACTGCTTGGCGCCAGAATAACTGGCAAAGCGGTGGTTCCTACCTAGACGAACTTTGCAGAAAAGTCCTACCACCTAGTAAAACTCTAGGTAGACTCTAGGTAGACATAATATTGATCACGCGGTCGTTGGTCGTTAAATTTCAATTTCGATGTAGTTATTAAAATGAGCGCTATATTTTGTGTCACGGTTACACACGACCAGCGTGACCGCACCATTATTTACAGATTTAATTATGATATGAACACTGCAATCATAGATGCACTAAAAGTTCAACTTGGTGGAAACTAATCTGGGTTCTAGAATTAACTCCTTAACAAACATCTATGTCAGGCATTATGCCGAGGAAGGTTTTTTTAACGTATAAATATGCCAAAATTTGCCTACAACTCACCTGATGTTAAGAGACGACGATGCAATCGTAGATGTAGGACGATGGCTTGTTAGGAGGAGGCGGTCTATGTGAAGGAGGCAGCAAACGGACTGACCGAATGGCAGAGTTATACTTGGTTATTTATAAATTAATATAGACCGGTCATACAGAAACTATTGTCATCGCTAGAGTGCTCTATTCCACTATGATCATCTGGGTGATCATAGGATACTCACCAGTGTCCAGTATCCCAACCTAAGACGATCTAAAAAGTGGAATACTCTTTGAGTTCCGAACCAACCAAAATATTCACAAATAACACAGAAGCATTCAATAACATAGACATAGATATCTTGATTGAGGGAGCAAGGCGACACCACTCACTCCCCGATGGTATCCGATGGTTTGTGTAATATATTTGTCACTGTATCACCAGCCTGTGAGAGCCCTTTGCACGCAAACACAATGTGGAAACTGAAATGGATAAATCTATAGATATCTACTCTGCAGATTATTTTAATCGTGTATTCGGAATCGGAATTTTAGATTTGTATACATCACATCACATAATAACAAAATCACAGTTTCTCTCTCATCATCATCATCAACAGCCTGAAGACGTCCACTGCTGAACATAGACCTTCCTTCACAGAGCGACATTCTGAGCAGCTGCTTGCATCTTGCATCCGCCGGCTCCTCGTGCTTTTCACAAGCTCGTTGGTCCATCTAGTAAGGGGGCCGGCCTATACACTGCGTCTTCCAGTTCGTAGTCACCACTCGAGAACATCGGTTGTCAGTTCTACGAGCGATGTTTGTTCTAGGTATCTAACTATCTAGGTACTGCCTCGTAAAGTCAAACTAATACGAGAGTAGAAACAATAAAGGTAACCAACGCGTAGAACACTCAACAGTTGATCGATATCGCGTGCTCTTATGTTAAACAAAAATTTATTACCTAAGGGTTGGATGACTGTCATATTTTCTAGTTAAAACCACGGGGAGCCGATGGATGCAGGAGAGGAGCAGACGCTCTATAAGTGGCGCTCTGTGGCCTATGTTCAGCACTAGACGTCTTCAGGCCGTTGATGACGTCGATGAAGTTATTTACATCCATTCTTGATACAAGACCTTAGATTTGATCTATTCGAATACGTTAAAAGAAGGGTTGTTTAAAGTTCAGCATAGCGATTCAGGAGACCTCAGCGCTGAGGCTCAGCGCTGAGGCCTCGATTCAACAAACTTTTATTTGAAAATAGAACGGAAATAGCGTCATCGTTTCTGCAAAAGGCATGAGCTAGGGGAGAGCTTTCCGTTCTATTTTCAAATAAAAGTTGGTTGAATCGAGGCCTCAGCGCTGAGCCTCAGCGCTGAGGTCTCCTGAATCGCTATGCAGTTTTATCATGGTTATTTATTTAAGCAATAAAAGCTAACCGAACAATGCACGTAGGTACATAAATTACAAACATGTGCAAAGACAACGAGTTAAATTTAGCGCGGCTGGTTTACATCTCGCTCGGCATTGTAATGGCTGACGAGCTGAGTCATAGGAAGAGCATGGGATTGAAAAACTCTCGAGAAAACAGAAGCTGTTTAACGAAACTGCACCGTGGTGGAGTTTCTCAATCTTAAATAACCAGCCAAGTGCGAGTCGGACTCGCGCACGAATGGTTCCGTACCATTATCTATAAAAACAAGCAAAAAAGCACGTTTATTGTATGGAAGCCCCATTTAAATATTAATATTCTATTCTGTTTTTTAGTGTTTGTTGTTATAGCGGCAACAGAAATTTTTCATCAATGAAAATTTCAACTTTCTAACTATTACGGTTCATAAGATACAGCCTGGTGACAGACGGACAGACAGCGGAGTCTTAGTAATAGGGTTTTTACCCTTTGGGTATGGAACCTTAAAAAGGAGGAGTTCTATTTTTAATGTTAAGGATGATGATAGTCCATATTAACTTATTAATTACCGTTTAGTAGGTAATCTATGTTCGACTAAAGCAACCTCCGATATTAATGACACGAGTGATTGTCATAATTCGAACAGTTGATAAGCCGATAAGCTCCCTGTAATGTGCATATCAGATAAGCTATAAGGGAAGTGAAATTATTAATTTTACATTAACTATGATCCAGAGGCATTGCTGTCAGAATTGATTTTAGCTTATCCAGAGTTTCAGGTGGACCGACGATCTGGTAAAAACGGCGGGGAGCCGATGGACGCAGGAGGCGAGAAGCCGCTCAAAGTGGCGCTCTCTGGGGTAGACCTACGTTCAGCAGTGGACGTCTTCAGGCTGATGATGATGATGATGATGAGTCACGATATTGTGCACGGCATCTAAGAAACGATCTTTTTTACTATTTTGGTTTATTTTTTGTACTCGGTTTTTCCATGGGTATATTTATCTCTTTCTGTGACAAAAAGAGAAAAGAAATAATTATAAATACACCTAATTGATTGAGGACTGTCCGATTTCGATCCGAGTTCAAAACAGCAAGCAGCCCCGAGATATTCACACTCCAAAATTGTGCATAATGTTCTTCAAGTTAAGACTGAGTAGATTAAAATCATTTAAAACTATAGTCACTGTTATAACGAAACCATCAGTACTATTATAATAGTAGACAGAAAAAATATGTCAAAAAACACAATGAATCAGTTAACATTTTCGACTCACACAAATAAATAATGATGTATTAATAATTGATTGAATCAGGCGTTACCTCGCGGAAGTTCATCTTAAATACAAAATGAAACAAGAATATCTAGTGTAATTCCGCTAAAATTAAACTAGAAGATTATCTATATTGAGAAAGCTGCAAGGGATTGTTGCTGGTATATGTATGTGACAAAGTATACGAAAAATATTGCACAATCCCTTGCAGCTTTCCCAATATAGATAATCTTATAGTTTTATTTTAGCGGAATTACACTAGATATTCTTGTTTCATTTTGTATTTTACATTTGCAAAATAACGTTTGATAATTTATCTATGAAACTATGAAAGAATATGAAAGTGCTTTTATATTGTTTTACAGGTACCTATTTAATTAAAATCATTTTTTTTTATATCTTTGAAAGCTTTGTTGCGTAACTTAATTGATTATCAAGGCCGTCCGTGCGGATTTCCAAGGTTTAACAAGTTGATGAATTGTTACTTAAATACACACAATGGTATTTAAGTAACAATTAATTTATCCTTTGTCATTGCCAAGTTTCCATTTCCTCTTAGGGCTTTGAGAGATCCCACAGCTACCTTTCAAATACCCCCACAACACCAAACTCCAAACTTCCTCTCTTATTCGTAGCCTTCACTATAATCGCCTGACTTTGACGGATTTCCGAACGCGGACAATTGATTGACGATCGACTCTTTCGATGATTGGTTCAAACACATCCAAGAACTGCAAAGGAAATTGAGCCAAACCAGAAAACATAAGACTTAATTTAAAAATACAGTCGCACTGGATTTAAAACTTTAAAACAAAAACAATATGTAATTATGAAATAAGCAATACGTACTCTATTACTTCTGCCGAAAGTTTGGATTTCTTTGCAAAAGTTTGATGCTGTTTGGAAGTTAGTTCGCTTTCATCAAAGGTTAAGCGGAGAAATTGGAAGTTTGACAGATGTTATGAGACATCAGAGGAAAACTTTTTCCCTGGCTTCCTTTCCGATCATCAATCAATAATGCTCCTTTGTTCTTTATAATCAATAGTCTGCCAGTCGTAAATATCGCTTCACTGATAGGAATAGCTTCCCTTGATGTCGGCCATTAAGCTTGCTGTACAATTTAGATACTCAAAGTAGTAAATTCATTAACTGTCATTTTATATTCCAATGAGCGCTTATATCGTAGTAGTCATAATATTTTATAGATATAGGTTGTTAGGAGAACCCAGCTTACTGCAGAGACAAAAATACATCTAGTAACATTTGCGGTTTCACCCGCTAGTTTCTCGTTTTTCCACAGGAACTTTTAGTTGTCCGGATAAACTGTATTCTATATTTTGTTCCTGTTAATATAAGCTATCAGTGTGCAAAATTTCATACAATTCGGCTCAGCCGTTTTAGCGTAAAATCTAGTCAAATAAACAAGCAACTTTTTGTATACTTTTATGTATTTTAGCACAGAGCTATGAAACAAATGACGCTTCGCCTCTATATAGAGACGAAATTAATCATATTATTGCTGCCGAACTTCGGTACGGGGTACTCTTCTGTGTCAGTTTGATATTATAGGGTAATTTCGCTAGTTTCCGACCACTTAGTGGAGTTGTCAAGTTTAGGATGCATAATAAAATGTACCAGTATCATTTTTTGACTTGATGCTACTAAGCTACGTTTCAAATATTATACTCTATATTTTTATCAGATTATCAATCATTTTTTAGAATAACCCACCCTTTTATAATATCTAAACCAAAGGCTAATAGTGACTATTTTGCTAGTTTTCGATCAGTAAATTATATTTACGACCACTTTTTCGCTAGTTTCCTACCACTATAAATTGAAAGACGTAGGTGCCTGACTGCCTGTGGTAAATAAATGATAGAAACAATGATCAGAAAGGCTTCTTTAGATCCTCTGTCTTGTATTTTCATGATTTCTCCAGCTTTGAGGCACTTACTCATATAAAAAAGCATGATCTTTTTTCTTACTGAGACCGCCAAAACTTATTTAAGGATATGGCTGAAAAATTCAGCTATAACAAAAAAAATATTGGCTAACGTAGTTTATAAACATAGTAATGTTTACAAACTAAATACGCTACTTTTTTTTTTGTAATAAAGCCAGCCCACATTACACCCTGGGCGAGAAATATTCAATGATGGTTCGATCAGTTGGTCACGCCTATTTTGCGACCAGCAGCATTAATCGTTTTTTTTAATCGTGTCTGGTCTAATTAGTTAACCTTACAAAGTAATCGACTATTTATGTACTTTTATATGTAAATAAATACGTATTTATAATGTTTTTGATATAGTTTGCTTTTGCGGTCGAATAGCATTTTTCTGCAGCTGGATCAGTTTTCGACCACGAGCGATTTTGGGTATCTGAAGTTTTTATGCCAGATGGTGGATAAACGTGGTCGAAAACTGGCAGTTAAAATAAATGTGCTTTTAAGCTTCAAAGCTTTAAAATAGAATTGGGGATTTCTCGTATATTTGTTACAAAACTGCCCTATTTGGACATAATTGTGTAGGCATAATATATTTTAGAGATGTGTTCACCGCAAGCTTTTTATTTTTTATATTTTTTCATCAAATGTACATTAAATGGTCGGATATAGGAAGTGGTCACAAAACCGGCGAACTTACCCTATGGCAGAAGTACCGATAGTGATGTAATGCGTTGGTTAACCTTATAATTATCGATACATCGATAGTTTCTATTATGCCATCCGGAAATTTGTTACAATAAGTTTTAAATGTTTTCAATTTATTTTGTGGTTAAATTGACTTCTACTAATTAAACTTTTAATATCTTTTATGTTTATTAGGTTTCCTACAGATCCTAATATAAAAGATAAATAGATATTTGCAACTGGACAGTGCAATTAGTTTCCTCAAAAACATGATACGGTTTGCTCTCAGCATTTTGAAGCTGAATGTTTTATGAAAATGTATAACCATATACGTTTATATTTTGACGCTATTCCCACATTGAAACTCTATCCTATTTTTAACGAGGTACTATAATTTCCCCCCACTAGGTGGACCGATGACCTGGTGAAAACCGCGGGGAGCCGATGGATGCAGGAGGCGAGCAGCCGTTCTAATTGGCTCTTTCTGGGGGAGGCTTATGTTCAGCTGTGGACATCTACGGGCTGATGATGATGACTATAATTTCTCTTATCCGCATTTATTATTTGATGAGGACATTATAATTATGTGGCGTGCTCGCCCATGAAAGAGTTTTCATGTAGCCTCCATGGAGCTATTAAAAAAAGAAGGAGGGAATCCCGTCTGATCCGAAACTGAAGCTCCCTTAGGAAGCCGGAACGCTTCGTACGTACGAGCGGAACACGCACACGCTCACATCATATGCAGCCGGTCGCCCTACTTTCAGCTGACACACATATGTAATATGTCCGCCATTTTGGGCTTCAGTTCGATGTCAATCAAAACTCAATCCTTCTTTTTTTTATTTCATCCATGGTAGCCTCATAGAAAATCATTGCTCTTGGTTGCTAAGGACAACTGATCTCATTAATTCTACGTAAGAATCTACGTCTTAGTCGATATTGAATGAAAAAATTCACTTGCTTTTTATTTTGTAAATAGCTGTAAATTAAAATATACATCGCATGGTGAGCTGAAAAATTACCTTTATTTACTGCCAAACTAAGGACCTACCTTCTATTAAATAAGTGTTTACCTACAACACCTCAATGATACTCAATATTATTATTATTTTTCCTAAAAATTCATCTGAAAATTATATTTTCAGATGAATTCTATCAAAAAGAAACATGACGCAACAATACTGATGAATCATCAGCAAAACGTGTTACCTATGTATTTGGAGTTTTAATATATTTTTTCGTTTTATAACTTGTTATGTTTCTTCTATTTCGGCATATTTCAAACTTTAGTTTATAGATATAACTATACTATCACATATCAGCCGGCAGACGTCCACTGCTAAACACTGCCTCCCCCATAAATCCTCACTTTGGACGCCTATCGGATTTGCTTATAAACTTAATCTTTATAACCATAAACTGACGATAAACTACCTCTATACTTACACACATTACATTTGCCATAAAATAGTTGAGAGGTGGACTGTATAGCCGTGACGCGAACATGACGTACCTACCAATACCAATACATTCAATTTTATTTATTTTAGATTTATACCGGTATGTTTATCGGCTGGCCATTGTCGACCCAGAATAGAGTATAATAGAATAAAATAACACTATTACACATAGAAATACGCACAAAAGGCACAAAAGATATAGGTAGGTACTACAGTGTACCTAATGATACAATCCGGTAAGAGACCTTACCGCGTACTTAACTCATATCAAACTATCGATAAAAATATATCGACTCAACCCACAGCACGTTTTGCTGACAGCAGTGGCACTAATGACAAGACAATTGCTATATATGTCATCTGCGCAGGTAAACCATAGAGGTTTCATTGTAATACCTGACACGCTTGAATTGTATGAGAAGTGTCGAAAAGGCGCCTCTATGTAGAGGGGAAGCGTTTTTTTTTTTTTAGGGGAAGCGTTTTTTTTTTTTTGCTCTGTGTATTTTAGTATGCTTATGCTTTTGTTTCACGTTTTACTTACGTTTTTATTTAGTAGGGATTCTAATTTCTTGCGATAACGAAGTGAATAACTGCCACAGCTCCTCAGACCTTGCAAATGGATTGTAAACCTTCCCTTATCTAAGCCAACGCCATCAACAAAATCAGACAAAACAACAAAAATTCTCGTGGCTTCGCTTCCATCACAAGCTCCTGATATATTTATCGATCAGTTTACCGCCAGATATATCAGCGACGATCGGCGTCAAACCGTCTGTTTGTTTTAACTGCTTTGTAGCCGTTTTATTTGACGTTCGCGACTACTTGGCACCCAATGCCAAGGTCTTATAATATGCATATGTTTCCCGTATATAGCTCCGAGAGAATTGGGAAAATCAAAATAAATAGGAAATAATTTTAAACACACACATGCCGATAAGTTATTTATATTTTGATATTAAGATTTCTTGTTTTGAATTCAAACACTGCACGAAAGATGTTTGGATAACATTGGTATTGCGGAAGAGGTTTATTATTGACGGGGCGCGTTACTGTTGGCAGCTTCGAATGGCAAAAACTTAAAAAACCCACAGCAGTATAATATTATTTGAATATAATTGAATAAAATAGTCCCGAAGCCTTAAAACTGCCTCGACTTAAATCAAATTAATTTCTAAGTTCTAGTTTCTACAACAAATGCATACATAAACCTATTCCTTTTCCATAACTGACTTGGTCTTATTTGATAAATAAAAGGAGAAAATAAGACAGGTTCCCTAAAATGAACCACCTGAATTAGGTGAAAAGCACACAATATATCGCGCCTCCCACTAGGTGGATTGATGAAAGCGAGGCGAGCAGTCGCTTAAGGTGGCCCCTCTCTGGGGGAGGCCTATGTTTAGCAGTGGACGTCTTCAGGCTGTTCAATAAATAAATAAATAAATCATTGTATGTATGTATTTACAAACAAAAAAGTATATAAGTATTGTATCCGTTATCTGGTTCCCATAGTACAAGCTATGCTTAGTTTGGGGCTAGATGGCGCTGTGTGAAATGTCCACACATATTTATTTATTTATTTATTTATTGTCACTATCAACACAAAAAGAAATACATATCAATAGAACAGTTTAAAACAAGTAGGTAGGTTCATTACATTCATGTTATAGAACAATGTACACTGTTGATGAGTATTTTACTAGAAAGTAAAAAGGTGCTCGAAACGTTAAAATCTATTACTTTATTTGGGTAACTACACGACCAAATTGTAAAAACATCGCGCGTACTTGCTTTGAACGCACTAACCTACTTTTTTAATCGGTCGGTTAAACACAGTTTAAAAGTACGACGCCTAAAAGTAACCGGCGGCGGTGGAAAGCTAATTTGCATGCTGCATAATGAGTACATGTTTCCAGAGCGAACTGCTGTGGTGGAATAATTTGATCAGGAATTATGAACAAGGCCTTTTTAGTTAGGCAATTTTGTAGGAAAATTAATACGAGATTGAGCTAGTTTGTATTAAATATTGAGATTAAAACGTCAAGTAATTAAATCAAATAGGATAAACTTAGCACTTTTACTTATCAAAACACTCATGATAGAGCTACGTATTGTTCTAGTTATAATGCAAGAAGCTATTATAATAAACTAGATGGCGTTAGTAATTGAACATCGTTTTCTGAATCACGCAAGTGTTTGTCGCGCGCATTCACAGTGTTTACCAACGGGGTTTAATATTAGTATTATCATCTATGCCACAAATGCTGGACATAGGCCTTTTTCCACTTTTTTAGTATCTCTCATACGGTCGCGTACTGAGGGTTATTAATTTAATGAGTGCGTATATAGAAAAATTACTTTAGTTAGCGTTATTCTTCCATGAGTGAGTATGAAATAAAATAAAGCAGTTTCTATTAGATTAAAAACTTTCTAATCTCAGTGTTGTGTTATGTGTTCTCCCTTGACCACAGATTAAGAGGGTTCCGTACCCTATTACTCAGGCTCCGCTGTCCGTCTGTCACCAAGCTGTATCTCAGCATGAACCGTGATAGTTAGACAGTTGAGATTTTCACAGATGATGTATTTCTGTTGCCGTTATAACAACAAATAAAGTAAGTCAGTTGTATGGGGCGCTGATCAAATGCCATACAACAGGGGGGCAACCACAACGTCTTATAGCATTATTACTTCAATCATACATTGACAAATGACATAAGAGTAAGAACACTTTAATGTTGCAGAGCCAGAGCAGTTTTGATGACGTCACGTTAAATCGTTCACTTAAATACAATGGTCATGTCATACCTTTACATCATGTTGACACTGGCGTGCGATAGTGATAACGCCATATAAAAATGTAGACGTCACGTTCACACGCAGGAATAGTTTCTAAGTTCATGGTACGAATTCGAACAATATTATTGTAACCTTGAAATACTAATGCCATGAAACATGATGGTTTTGTATTAGTTTGTGGTAGCTCAGCTGACTTACGTTAACGTTATACTTACTCCCGCGTAAATGTTCGTGCTAGGCCATAACTAGTATATCATATTGTGAGAAACAAGAACAAGCTAGTATTTTGTCATGTAGAATGTTATGTTTGGCGCGACGTCTCCGTCGTTATCAAAACGCAGGAATCCGAGCCGTAAACAAATCGTAACCGGACCGACATTGTTAACCACATATCGGGGACTTGATACCGGTATCTTTTGCCGTCTTAAATTGGACTTTCCGGCGTTGATATTACGGTCCTTGACTATCAATATTTTTCCCAAATAAGTGCCACTCACCCAATTGCGGTTGGCATTTCAGCACAATTTTATGGTAATGTTACCCAATTTTAAATAAAGCCTGTATAAGCGATGTCGGATAATGGCTCAAGGAATTCTTCTAAAGCAGGGAATTAAAGAAAAAGATATCTTCTGAGGTGTATGTTTTTCAGGAAAATCAATGACAGAGTACAGGGCCCTTACCACAAACTAATACAAAACCATCATGGTTCGTGACAGTAATGCTTCAAGGTTACAATAATTTTCGAATTCGTACCATCAACTTAAAAAGTATTCCTGCGCGAGAACGAGGCTTCTACATTTTTATATAGCGTTATCACAGTCGCACGCCTTTGTCAACATGATGTATTTGAGTGAACAATTTAACGTGACGTCATCAAAACTGCTCTGCGTCAACAACATTACAATATTCTTACTTTTATGTCATTTTTCAAAGTATGATTGAAGTAATAATGCTATAAGACCATTGTGGTGACTCCCCAGGTCACATTCGTAACGTTCTAATTGAAAAACTTTATTTTTTATAAAAGATTGAAGGCGGCGCCGGCGCGTCGGCTACAGCCTGTTTGGTATAATAGTATTTTAAAGTCAGTGTGTTAACGAGACCGAGTTTTCGTCAATCTTCCGCTCCCCAATATACCAATGACGTAGCTTAACATTCTTCTTTATACCTCTCGCTAAAATTAAAATCATAACAATCGACACGTAACACTGCTATTTTTGTAGCTATAACTGTTATAAATATAGCTGCTATTTATAGCTGCTGTTAAATAATGTTATGCCATCAATGCGAATGAATGTTCTCGTGTGAAAGAAAATTTATTACTGTTAAATCGCACGCAATTGTTGTTTCTTTTATTTTTAGGTAGTAAACTTATAGGCCTTCTACACGATCGCACAGTGTGGGAATTGATCTCAAAATCGGACACCCTCATTATTATTCCAAAAACAGGCAACAGTTAGTGTTTAAAAAATACAAGTAGAACTCCCGCGTGCCAATTCTCATTAGTTTTGAAGAAAATCGATCGCAAAGTCGACCTTTTTTTTTCCGGGTAAATCGTAAAATAATTAACAACTATTTATTCGTTCGGGTTACAAATAAAAACTCATAAGGGCTAAAAGAAGCATCAAAAATCCATGTAATGGTTGTATTTACCACTTGAAATAATGGTCAGGGGCATCGTAAATTACATTTGTTACGTTTTCGTTTTTTAATTTTCACCACACTATACCGCTGAATTAGCGTTTGATTGTGAGATGAATAAACAGCTAATAATCGTCTCAACCCATCATAAAATAACTAGCTGCTAATCCCGCGGAAGTTCGGAAATATCAGACGTCCAATTTTTGTATCAGGGTTGTCACTTACAAAGATATCGAATACCCGGGTAATCGGTAATACAAATTTAGTAAACCAAAAGATTCTTAAATTGTAGGAGACTATGCAGTTATCATTTAAACCTCAATTTTACTATACGAAATTAAATTTAGATTTAAGTACATAAATAGATATTAAGCATCCCCGGGCGCGTTAAGCGTTTATATTATAGTGTTTCAGGAATCGTGATTAATCAATTGGCGATAATTCACTTTTACATCATCATCATCGACAGCCTAAAGAAGTACGTTTAGATCATAATTTTTTCCACCAAATCTAGTACTTTTATTTTCCAATGAAGAGCTATATGTGGTATGGGAAGCGGTCCACCCTCGTTAGCATTCCCTGCGTGACAAAACCTTGTAATGAGGAGATCCGCAGGAATTAGCAAGTTGACATACCGATGGGCAGGTCACATCGCTCGTAGAACTGACAACTGATAGGGAAGAAAGGTTCTCGAGTGGTGACCACGAACTGAAAGATGCAGCGTAGACTCGCCACTATACGATGTCCTTTACTCCAAAAATATCACACACATAATAATCTGTATTATGATATTCAAATGAAACGTAACTTTAAAAAAATCCTTTTAAACACATTTGCTCAAAAAATGCATTTACGAAGCCTCTATACATTGTTCGAAAGTTAATTATGACGCACCATACAACGGACCGTGCGGACACATAGGTGCTCACACCTAAGTACCTATTTTACCGCCTCCTCCGTTGTATGGCACCGTGCGACTTCCATGATGGTCACAGATTAAAGAGAAAAAGTAGATTTTTTTTCTCTAATCTGCGAAGAATTCCACCAAGGAGTTTCACATTACGAAATTAAATAAGCTGAATGAACGAAACTCCATGGAAGCGCATTTGCTGAATAAGTTTGTCTCACTTTAATTCTAAACCGAAAATGAAACTAATTCTAATTAGTTATAATTTTCACCACACGCAGGTGGCAGCATTTGCATTGTAAATTCGAGCCATTTTAGACCATTTTTTCTTCTTCTTATGTTATAGCTCCACACATCAGTTTATTTAGCTAGAGTCAAGTATTGCAATACAATTTTTCATCGTGTTATAGAATTATACACGTAGTTAAGTCATAGTCCAGTCTAAGTTATGCTCTAGTAGAGTGGTGGTTAGTTGGTAACTGTACCTACTAGATTTTCACATTAGATTACAAACGTCAAAGATTGTTTGTTGCTACTTTCCCACTAATAAACAAAATTTGCTTCAGTACCTGTGGTAGTGTTTTCTCACAAATGTGTTGAAAAACGTTGTATGACACACGGGTGGATATTGGTTTTTACAAACTCGTGACTATGGTAAGCCCTCGACTGCGTCTCGGGCTTACATTTGTCTACTCGTTAGTAAAAACCAACTTACTGCCCTAATATCATAAATAAAGTTCTTGCATAAAATTAAATCCTTATTGCTTCATGCAATACGCACTTTGCCGTTTTAGAAAATAAAAGGTATCCTAAATATAATTCTGAAAATTAGCTATAGCCATACTGAATTTCAGCCAAATCCATTCACTTACGCGCGCGTAAATATTCGTGCTAGGCCCACAGTAGATCCAGCGTGATGCGAGTTTACAGACAGACAGACAAAAAAATCAGGTTTTTTCAGGTAGTGGTTTAAGTCCTTTCTAAGGGTAGGCAACGCACCGGCAATGCCCTTGGTGTTGCAGATGTCCATAGGCGGCGGTGACCACTTACCATCAGGTGGGCCGCCTGCTTGTTGGCCACTCATTACATAAAAAAAAACGCGGGACGCAACTATACCGCTTATAAATCATTTTTAAAAGCTCTCGCCGTCCAAACATGTCAACAGTTGCCCCGAGGAAGGCGTTAGGCCGGCTGCATTAGTTCCGCGCCGGACGTCCGGCCCCGTCCACTGTCCGGTTACCGGTACGGCACCGGTATGTAACCGCCTTTTGTACCGCAATGCGATACTCGTTACATTTATACAAGTTGTATTCAAGGGGTTATAATGCGGTTATCTGACCTACTATACAGGGAAATAAGTTGTCTACATATTGACTGCGAATTTAAGACAGTACTTGGATTATTTTGCTCACATTTTGCACAATTAAAAGGTGTACGAATGTTCGTATATCTGTCGTTCTTAGACAATTACTATCATATTTTTCCAGTTATTGTAATTTAAAAACCAAAGTAATAAAAAATAAACAACTGAATTGAAACCTCCTTTTATAAGTCGATTGAAAAGTTATGATTCCCACCACCATAATTGTCATCATCAGTCTGAAGACGTCCACTGCTGAACATAGGCCTCCCCCAAAGAGCGCCACTTTGAGCGGCTGCTTGCCTCCTGCATCCATCAGCTTCCCGCGGTTATGACCAGGTCGTCGGTCCATCTAGCCCTAGCCTAATACGCCATGATAATAATGAAACGGTATTAAAACCTGATTTAAACTGATTTACCAATTTTTTTAGCTTCACGTTAAAAGTAGATTTGTCTATCACTCCGCCGTTCTGTCAATCCGTATAAAACTGTCCGCCCGTCCGGCAGCCGGACGGCTTTGTTTACCGCTGCGTCTGGTATACCTACATGTTACGTCATAAGAGACGAGTGACGTGTGAGTTTATTTACCTAGCTATCTACCATAGTCAAGAAGCTTATATTCTAAAAGGAACTGGGGCGTCACTACAACGTCTTATAGCATTATTAATTCAATCATACTTTGAAAAATTACATAAAAGTAAGAATATTGTAATGTTGTCGACGCAGAGCAGTTTTGATGACGTCACGTTAAATCGTTCACTCAAATACAACTGTCATGTCATACCGTTAATCATGTTGTTTTAGAAGTTTTAGACGTCAAACTCAAATTGCTTATTAGCCAATTTCTATGGCTAGATTGTAATACTACTAGAGTGCTATATTAAAAGTACTCTGGAAAAAAAAAATGTTGACACCGACGTGCGACAGTAATAACGCTATATAAAAATGTAGACGTCTCGTTCTCGCGCCGGAATACTTTATAAACTCATGGTACGAATTCGAACAATATTATTGTAACCTTGAAGCATTACTGTCACGAACCATGTATTAGTTTGTGGTAGTGCTGCTGGAGCACGCATTGCAAACAATGCTTTGAACACAGAGGTTATTCAAGCACCCTTTACAGAATATTATGTATTACATCTGCTTCATTACTACGTAGTAGGACTTTTCTGCAAAGTTAGTTTAGTAGCGGGTTCCATTTGAACTAGAACGAACTTTGATATCGCCTTCTCTGGCCTAATTCTTTGGCGTTCTTGGCGTTTTAGCAGCAACTGGCTGGACCCACCCTTTGTAGACCACCGCGTTCCCAATTATTCTGCCGCCAAGCAGTATCGTACAAACATTACTGTGTTATTTGAAGGGCCATGTAGGTAGTAAAATAACTGGGCAAATGAAACTTTATGCCTGATTTCACAGTCTAGACTATGTGATGTTTCAGGATGACGCGCGCAGTGCAGTATCAGTGCGTTTTATAATTTTAAAGTTCTGAGTGACACTGCAACTATTATGGGCGGCCGTGTCGCTTAACATCAGGTGAACCGCATGCTCGCCTTGTCATTCATTCTAATAAAAAAAAAACACTAAGGAGAAATTATATGAAAAAAGATTAATACGATGTAAAGCCACCAACAACGTGCGCATGACCCGCGACTGAACACACCTATTGTTTTAAAAACCCTTCTAAAACAAAAGTTTAAAAATGTTTTCATCTGAACTTTGCGCCTTTGAATAAAGCGGACGTTGAACTTCCGGAAAAAAGGAAATGAAAATTATAATCTTATCGCGATCGCGCGTGACTTCCTGTGATTAAAACATAATTAATTTGGGGGTAGAAACGCAATTTTGGTCCCGAATGGTGTTCTTTAATTAGGAGTAAACGTTTAGGTATTGTAAACAAATGGTATATAAGCAGTATACAAGCTCAATCTACAGCAAGACCAAGTTGAATTACTCCTGGCAGACCTGTGGGTTGGCCCCGGGTAAATCATCTGCCTTAAAAACTATATGGGTCTCCGTTTATCATAGTTAGGGCTGTCGGGACACAGTTTTACACCCAGTACGACAACTTCATAAAGTGTCACAGTAATTATGGCGTACTCGCCCATACCTACTGATATATTAAAGAGAAAATTGGTTCGTTTGTCAAAATGGCTGAACCCATTTTTTTATTTACTTACAAATTATATGACAAAATAATGTACTAACTTCTACTTTTCTGCTTTATTTTTTTGGATACAATAAAATGATCCTAACATGAACCTGAATCAATCCGCATTAAAAACATTGATCAAAACAACAAATTTGTAACGAACTAATTTTTAGCTACTCCAAAATGGTTTTCATACAAAATGATTTAAATCGTTCTTATGACAGTTTTCCCGTAAGTATCTCATAAGGATTCGGAAATACCCATACTGGCCCGGATCATAAAATCATACTTTATTTTTTATGTACTTACTGGTATAATACGTAAGCAATGGTATTTATATGCGCGTTGTACTTATAGGTACCTAACATTTTATTTTTCCTATTTATGTTTTTCACGGGTCGATTATATGATTTTATTTTATTTATTTATTTTACAAAATAAGTACCTAGAGAAAAGCACTTGCCAATATTATAAAAAAAAATTAATAATGCTTTTCAATCACTTGACAAGATTATAAATCTTACTTTGAAAGTGAGCACTATCTGCTTACAAAAATATCGACATTACATCTTGAAGATTATCTACTGCGGTTACGTTAGCTATGGCTACGGTACAGAATACCCCATCCCTTGGGGGTAGCTATCCCGAACACTAGTTCCATCCGGTTATATCTTCCCAAATTTATGGGGTCCTATCTGAGGACTGGAGCTTAGGTTGCTTCCCTAGGGGTCCGTTACAAATATCTGCTTTACTTTGACGGTTAAAAATAACGCAGAAATTTTTACAAATTGCAATGAAAGTTTTTTAAGTCAGGGTAGTTTGGATAACTTCATCATCAACAGCCTGAAGACGTCCACTGCTGAACATAGGCCTCCCCCAAAGAGCGCCACTTTGAGTGGCTACTTGCCACTTGCATTCATCATGCCAAGTCGTCGGTCCACCTAGTGGGGGGCCGGCCTGCGCTGCGTCTTCCGGTTCGTGGTTGCCACTCGAGAACCTTTCTTCCCCATCGGTTATCAGTTCTGCGAGCGATATGGCCCGTCTACTGCCACTTCAACTTGGCTGATTCTCAAAGCTATATCGGTGACGTTATTGGGGATCTCCTCATTTCGGATCTTCAGTCGCATGGGAACGTCGAGCATAGCTCTATCCATAGCTCGTTACGCGAATTTGGATAACTTACTTTTGACAAAATTTTAGTACCAACAGACAACTACCCAATAGTTATATTGAGTAGGTAGTGTAGGTACTTACCTAATCACCTGCATATTAATAAATACTTCCTGTACGGCAATGAACTGGACAGATCACTTTGATCTCGAAATGTATCTTAACGTGAACTTTGCATGCACTGGGTGACGAGAAGATAGCCAAATTAATAGAAAACTACAAATTTCCGACAACAAACTACTGTAACAAGCTCCCTCATTAGCGTCAATATAAATAAACAGGTCTGGCGCGAGCAGCCCAGATGTTCCTTGTTCATAAACTTTAGATTCCTTAACTATACCTATTTATACTATGTATGTACTGTATTATGCAATGCCCATCGTCATTTGCTGGCAGAAGTCTCTGGAAAAGGGATCCCCATATACTGCACTTTGGCCAGCTTGCTTTTGTATCCATCGGCTCCCTGTAGTTTTGACCAGCGTCCCTATACAACTAAACTAGCAGCGCTGCTGACGCGCGTCTGCCGCTCAACTGCTGTCAAAGTTCATACAATTTTGACAGCGGTTGAGCGACAGACTCGAATCCGCATTAAAAACATTGATCAAAACAACAAATTTGTAACGAACTAATTTTTAGCTACTCCAAAATGGTTTTCATACAAAATGATTTAAATCGTTCTTATGACAGTTTTCCCGTAAGTATCTCATAAGGATTCGGAAATACCCATACTGGCCCGGATCATAAAATCATACTTTATTTTTTATGTACTTACTGGTATAATACGTAAGCAATGGTATTTATATGCGCGTTGTACTTATAGGTACCTAACATTTTATTTTTCCTATTTATGTTTTTCACGGTGTAAGAACCCCCCCTTTACTAACCCCCTTATTTATCCCCCCTTAATTAATAATTATAATTGCATCTTTAATTTACCGAACTTAATTACCTAAGTTTAAATTATCCTAATAAATTGAAATTAAATAACCGCTAACAATAATCAATATCGATAGAAAAGAACCTAAAATTAACCTAAGCTTGTTGTCTGTTTTAAATTTGTTATGGCCAAGTGATCGTCTCCTAATAGTGGTAGAACCCGTACGTTGTGATAATGTAGTAATCCAAATCCTTTTAAAGTAATGAGACAATTCCTTACTAACACTTAATCAATACACGAATAATTTAATAGATTAGAATATCCATTATCCTACTATTCACTGCAATCTAAACGTAAATCCCCACAAAACAACTCATATTAACCTAATTTAGAAAACCTGAAGTACTTCCTATAATTGAACTTCTGAAACATAATTCAAGTGTATATTTTCAGAATCTTTAAACGAATACTACCTAAAAAATATAAAATTCCCGTTTGTTACACTTTCACTATTCGACCCAATAATTCCCACTAGTTACAAAAATGTTATCATTTCTACCGGAAGTGCTTACAACCCATTCTACCATTTTCTTACGCCTATTTTAACCATATTAACGAAGTCATGATAAACCACTTCTGCTTATCATGACGCTGTCTACTGAGCCCCATTTCCTAACTATAAATTAATGCAAAACCTAAAGTTTCTGGTTTATTAAATTCCATCTACGATGATCGTCTAAAATTCATTGCCCTTACTTTCCTACGTTATGCTCTATATTATGGATTAATAAATAAAACATAAATAAAACTCAAATTATTTATTAAGAAAGTTATTTCAAACGATTATGAATTTAGAATTTACTTTACCAAAATACTTTTATTGAATTTTAGTACTCAGAATATATAATTAAATGTTAGAATTATTTTGTCGCTCATAACTAACTTTGAGTTTTAAAAATATATCCGGAAACTTCGATTACTCCTGATTGAGAAGAAGCCCAAAGAAACTCCTCAGGGTTTATTTTTTTATTCTTTCTTTTTTTTTAAATTCTTTTTGGTTTAACAATATTTGATTTTACAATAATTATAAGGTCGAATTACGATGCTATATAACATTTTGGAAAACTGTAAATTTAGAGTTAATACATCTATCGAGATTAAATACTATTATCTATGAGATATACATGACCTTTTTAAATAAGTTTCGATGAATGACAATCAGACATGTCTTGCTGAATTCTCCTACAAAGAAGAGCCCGTAGGTTATGTATTATGCGCAAACTCGCCGTGTGGAACCTCTGCTCCTCTCTCGAAGATTCACCGACATGAAATGGAGATTAATAATGTTGAATAAAAACTCAGGACATTTATTTCGGAGTAATTACACAATGAAAATAAGTTGTATGCTGAGCTGAGCCGGGATCTGTTTCTGACATCGTGCAATATCGCTTCAGAATATAATTAGTATATTTATATAAGTTTCTTATTTTATGTTCCGTGTTATATTGTTCCTTTTGCGATATTGTGTGACGGAAATAAAGATAATTTCGTTTCATTTAATTTATTCCTAATCGTTTCCATACCCGTATTTATTGATATTATAATAATATTATGCATATATTATGTATACTATAGACATTGAACCGTTTATGAATTCTCAGGCTGACTTTGCTTCTCCTGAACTTTCATAGAAATCATCCATATATCTAAGACGTATTTCAGTATAATGAAATATGCTACAGTTATGTTTGATCCGTAGAACAAAGTGTATGTATTGTAAGTTGTAAATATATTATTGATATCAATTATCAACAAGACGTTATTCTCATTCGAATTTATACAATTAGCTATCCTATCCGTGTGGTAAGGAGTCACTAACAAGGTACTGCTTATGCTTGACCCATATAAATACGAAGGACAATAATTACTTTTTGAAAAATATTATAAATTTGTTGTAAAATAAAAGTTAAACTTTATTGAAAATTCATTAAAACAATGTCAAATCTAAACTTCACCAAACTGAACTATGCCCATAGATTTGAGATAAATAAATATATTGCATCTTATCTTATAAAATCTTTGCCTATCTCGTCCCTCAACATCATCATCAGCATCATCATCCCGAAGAAGTCATCATCATCATCATCATCGCCACCATCATCATCATTGTCATCTTTATCGTCCTAAACCCATGTCACTCTGTGCAGCCTTTAGTCTTCCGCTTCCATCGGCTTCCCACGGCTCTGACCAGGTCAATCCTCATCATCATCATCACCTCCATCATCCTGAACCCATGCCACTCTGTGCAACCGTTAGTCTTCCGCTTTCATCGGCTTCCCATGACTCGGACCAGATCATCGATCCACCTAATGGAACCATCCTACGCTGCAACTTCCAGTTTGTGGTCGCACTAGCTTGATTGAGATAAATACTTATTACATACTATGGAAGACTCTATTCTAAATTCCAAGTTATTACGTAATAGACGCATAAAAACATAACCTGTTTTGAAACTATAACGATATTCATACACAGTCACGATACTTTCTAAAACCACTAGAGAAAATAAGATTTCCTCCTCCTCCAAGTTCCTGCTTCGTGAAAAAGCATTGTATCTAAAATAGTATGATTTTTTAATCCACTTTCGTGAGGTTTGCTTCAGTCAACGCGTGAGTATACGATCTCCATTTCTTTTCCGTCCGCTTCACCTGTGGCAACTAAAGGATTACCTACCTACTTATGCAGAGTCTGTAAAACAATATTATCCACTAGAATGGATAGCAACATTAAACACGGGATATGCAGCAGTCAAAGTTTCCAGTTAGAACTAACTCATAAAAAGATTTCAAAACAAATATTAAATATTAAATCCTCCTGCCATCATCAAACCTTCCGCCTAGCGGTAAACGTCCACGATGATCTTATGTTACTATAAGTATCTACACTCAAGATCATCTAAACCCCTGCTGGCTAGGGAATATGCAGAGAATAGCACTAACGTTCCCTACTGTACATTAAAACCACCTGCCATCATCAGACCATCCGCTTAGCGTGATGTCCACAACGATATTGTCCTACAATAAGCATTTTCACTCAACATCATCCTACAAGGAAAGCTCTACGCATTCCGTTCTGTACATTAAACCCTTCTACCATCATCAATCCGCCCGCTCGGCGTGTTTCCCACGACGTTCTTATTCTACACTAAGCATCTGCACTCAACATCAACTTACAAGGAAAGTCCTAAGCTCTCCAGGGAACATTTTCATAACTGACATCTCTAAATCTTGGGTAAAACTAATTACTTTGCAAATACTTGCTACGAAATAATGTAATAACTTCCCTCAGTTGATATCGGTTTATATCAACTTCTTGATTCATATTTTCCTCCGTTAGGTTTCCATAATTCCTAGACCTCTCCACTCCTGTAGTTAATACCTATCTTTGTCAATCTTCCTTTTCGTTATAAATTTTGGTAATTTCTAATATGAAAAGAAAATCCCCCGTTTTTCCTCTCTATTCCATTCGTAGCACTGTTCACACATTTTTCTGAAAAATAAAATCAGGATAAAACTATATTTTTTTTGCCATCTTTCCTTTTCATTTTTCAATCACCCCTCCCATCTCCCAATCTGAAATTCCTTTTAAAACCTGTGACACATTTTAGACTGCTAGCTCGCGATTTTAAGTATGAACCTTATTAGTGTGAAATATTATTAAAGAGTTTTTATGCTTTCTAATATTACCTCATTTTACGTTTACATACCTACTTTTATACCTATCTCTGTCCTATACCAGTTAATGCAGTATTGAACGAATATTGGCTTTACTTTTGGATTTTTATTTACTCGTAATATGATTTGATTTAAATATAACTAGAATTGAGACATATTTTTAATATTTGTGACGTCACGAGACACCCTGGATCGTTACAACGGGTCGATTATATGATTTTATTTTATTTATTTATTTTACAAAATAAGTACCTAGAGAAAAGCACTTGCCAATATTATAAAAAAAAATTAATAATGCTTTTCAATCACTTGACAAGATTATAAATCTTACTTTGAAAGTGAGCACTATCTGCTTACAAAAATATCGACATTACATCTTGAAGATTATCTACTGCGGTTACGTTAGCTATGGCTACGGTACAGAATACCCCATCCCTTGGGGGTAGCTATCCCGAACACTAGTTCCATCCGGTTATATCTTCCCAAATTTATGGGGTCCTATCTGAGGACTGGAGCTTAGGTTGCTTCCCTAGGGGTCCGTTACAAATATCTGCTTTACTTTGACGGTTAAAAATAACGCAGAAATTTTTACAAATTGCAATGAAAGTTTTTTAAGTCAGGGTAGTTTGGATAACTTCATCATCAACAGCCTGAAGACGTCCACTGCTGAACATAGGCCTCCCCCAAAGAGCGCCACTTTGAGTGGCTACTTGCCACTTGCATTCATCATGCCAAGTCGTCGGTCCACCTAGTGGGGGGCCGGCCTGCGCTGCGTCTTCCGGTTCGTGGTTGCCACTCGAGAACCTTTCTTCCCCATCGGTTATCAGTTCTGCGAGCGATATGGCCCGCCTACTGCCACTTCAACTTGGCTGATTCTCAAAGCTATATCGGTGACGTTATTGGGGATCTCCTCATTTCGGATCTTCTGTCGCATGGGAACGTCGAGCATAGCTCTATCCATAGCTCGTTACGCGAATTTGGATAACTTACTTTTGACAAAATTTTAGTACCAACAGACAACTACCCAATAGTTATATTGAGTAGGTAGTGTAGGTACTTACCTAATCACCTGCATATTAATAAATACTTCCTGTACGGCAATGAACTGGACAGATCACTTTGATCTCGAAATGTATCTTAACGTGAACTTTGCATGCACTGGGTGACGAGAAGATAGCCAAATTAATAGAAAACTACAAATTTCCGACAACAAACTACTGTAACAAGCTCCCTCATTAGCGTCAATATAAATAAACAGGTCTGGCGCGAGCAGCCCAGATGTTCCTTGTTCATAAACTTTAGATTCCTTAACTATACCTATTTATACTATGTATGTACTGTATTATGCAATGCCCATCGTCATTTGCTGGCAGAAGTCTCTGGAAAAGGGATCCCCATATACTGCACTTTGGCCAGCTTGCTTTTGTATCCATCGGCTCCCTGTAGTTTTGACCAGCGTCCCTATACAACTAAACTAGCAGCGCTGCTGACGCGCGTCTGCCGCTCAACTGCTGTCAAAGTTCATACAATTTTGACAGCGGTTGAGTGACAGACTCGCGTCAGCAGTGCTGATAGTCTTATCACGTAAGGTTAGTAGATGGTGACCATGTGCTCTCTTGCTCGCACTCACGGGCTTGTAAATTGAGGCGTGCACGATGGCAGGTGAAGTCCATGTTCAGAATAGTTACGCTATAGGGGTGCTGGTCGTTGGTTTAACTAGGAGAGGAACTAAGTCTGTGCTGCGTCTCACTTTCTTCTTCATCTTTTACTAACTTGAGTAAGTAGTGTCATCTATTCCGAGAATCTTAATAATCATCACAAATAGCACTATCAAGTTACATTAACACCAACGCTGTCTAGATAAAGCCTCCCAATTCTAAAGATTCCAGGCTGTTCTTATCAGTTAGCTTCAGAAATCTGCGATAAACATACATCTTACTTACAAACAACTTTACCTCTTTTTACTATTATAGATTTTCGTATTCGAAGTTTCACGAGCATTCTTCTATGTTTACATCACCGTTCGGAAAACAATAACATCACAAATTATTCTCTAAAACATTCAACATCCGCCATAATTATATTTTAGTATTTAAAAGCTTTCGCCGAAAATAATAACAGTGAGTATTCAGTAATACCTAATTAGATGTTTTAATTAGACTTTTTTTATATAAAATATTTGGTACTCAGACCAGATATAGAAAGCTCAACTTTATGGCCTGTCACAATACAAAAACTTAAATCAAAAGTAAATATTTTCAACAGCTAACTAAACTCTCGCTCAATTTACTTTTCAAACACTTTTAAAAAAATCTCTTTATACATGTTTCAACAATTTATGCTATTTTCCGTATAGACTCTGTGCATGCGATGCCGCGATGCCACAAACCCATTAACCCCTAGACCTTTCTAAATTGCCAGTTCTACAAACAAGTACACTGTTCAGTCGATTGTTTTAGTTTTCTTTCTTGGGATTTAATAAACTTGGAGGTTAAAAATTAACAGAAGACTAATTCAGTCATTGCATCTTGAATTTGGACTCATAGCAGCCTGCGTTACAATATTAAAATTTACAGAAAAAAGTACATTATATAGAATCTACATGCATTCAGTGTGGCAACTCTCGCTATTTCCGTACTGCCATTATTGCGGGAGACTGGCGAACGATGGAGTGAGGAAATCGGGAAATATGTGTAAAGTGATTGGAACTAATGTGCGTCGGTCTGGCAAATAATTTAGTGAACATGACTCAAGCAAAAGCTGAAACGGCTCTTGTTCGCGGATTGTGCGTTTTGAAATGACTTTTCATTCATTTGTGATTCTCAACCGTAGGTTAAATGATCGATGTGACATATTAAACACATTGATTTATAATATTTTTAGTTTTTGACTGTTAAAAGTGATGAAAATAACTTATTTGCAATCATTTATTTCACAAATCGGCACTGCAATGCATGCTGTGATAGAAAATGACATGTATGAGTAAAATTATGTAATTAGCTACTCGTAACTTCTTTACTAAATATCAACAACAATGTTTTTTATATGTACAAAAAATTTGGATTTGGTAATTCTTACTGAAACGCTTTGCAAAAGGCGAGGTCACATAATAATACAAAAGATGTTGCTTGCCATCTTGTATATCCACAAGCAGTAACTCTTGATGGTAGCATAATATTGTCCTATACACGGTAAACACTTTTTAATATTGCAACACAAACTGTGCAAGAAAAAAGCGAGCAACTTTCACAACTTTGGTACATTTGTGCGGCAGGACAACTTTAGGGACCTCGTGTTTTAAGTTGGCAACATTAAACAAGCCTCTAGAGTCAGGGAAAATTTACACTTGATATTAATAAAGAAGGATGGCAACTTTGGACACTTCAAATATCAACTATCGGCGTCTAACGATTTGCTCTTTATGTAGGTATAAAAGATTATTATAAAGTCCGTTGATAGCTCGTGAACATAATCCTACAAACACGACTCACTTGCGCGGGCAGGGGGCGAAGTAACAAAACGAGACAAAGTCATACGAAATTACATAGGACAGAGCAGGATGGAACAAAAGATACATTGGGTGCCCCGTTTCCTTTCATAGGATTAGTGGTTGAAATACACCACTAATTATTGTATGAGGGGAAGTTGTATCATTGATCAACTGGATTTATAGGCAATGGGCTGTACGCTGTCTGTCAATCACTCAAAACAAATAAAAACGAAAATAAAGAAAGATAGATGACATAAATTAAAGATAGATTTATTATTTCTAATATACCTTTTAATAATATAGCGGTTATATATTTGAGCCGTTTTGTTGAGACCCTGGGTCCGTGGGGACCGGGAGCTCACCGCGTTTTCCAAAGTCTATCAGAGCGCCTGGTCGATGTGACGCGTGACCAAAATGCTGGCGCTTATTTGGCTCAACGCATCAGCATTGCAATTCAATGAGGCAATGCTGCCAGCATGTTGGGTACGTTACCTACTATGGGCTGGAGCGTTTGGACTGCCTATAGGCCATCGCGGTCTATTATACAGTCCATATGTTCTTTGTAGTAGATAGTGTAGCTAGTTTAGTTTTAGTTTAGTATATTTTTATTATTGTACTACTTGAATAATAATAAAAAGCTTGAATAATAAAGCTACATAGCCCGTTAAAAAAAAACGATAATAATATAACGATTTTAATAGCTAGGACGGGCCAGGACGAACATAGCCAAGGTCTGACTTCTACTATGAAGCTGTACATTCCTAAATTATTTGATCACGCAGGATGTGGGTAGTCAGCAACTCCGCGATGGCTCATTTCCTGTGTTTTCATGATTTTCTCGTTATATCTTCATTCATGAAACAAATGTTATGATATTCGCGTTTTTTATTTGGCGCAAAAACATATGCTCATGAATGAGTGACGAAAGATTTTATAGATTTACACGAAATATTTTACTCTCATTACACTGACGTGGGCGTAATATGTTACGGATTAGAAGTGCTGTTTTGAGGAGGATTATAAAGTTCCTTATATCTTGGCTCGCTGCATATAAATAAACAATAGATTTATGATTGACGACTATAAAAAGAAAGAAATAAAAAATTATGTGCCTTTAGTAGTATCAAGTACTAAAAATACATAACTATTAACAGAAATATTATGCAATACTATGCATGGCTTGATTTAGAAAAAAAAGACCAAAACTTAACCCTTAGTTACTTACGCCTAAAAACTCTCTTCGATAATCATACAAAATACATAAAAATCAGGTTTTTTATATGGGAGACCCCTCAAATATTATTTTATTCTGGTTCTTAGTACCTATAACGTTGTTATAGCGACAACAGAAATAGATATGTCACCGTCTTTTTGTAAAAACCGTTTGTTTATAAAAAACGCGGTTATTTATAAACAGTCAATTTATTGCAAACGGGCAACGTATCTCACAATAAAATGGTCTATATTCAGTTATTTATAACTAATCGACATCACTTCGTTTTTTCGTAATTGTGTACTTCTAGTGTGGTCAAAACTAACCTAACACTCCATTGCACTTGCTTTGCTCGTCACCGCAACCTATTGGTTAGCCACTAGTGACTCTAAAAAACAATAAATTACCGCAATAATTACGGGTTTGTTCACAATTAAAAGCTACTAAAACCCGTTTTTTTATAAACTCTCAGCTAGGCACCGACTGTTTATAAATAATCGAAATATCATCCGTGTAATTGTAAGACAGATTGTCAGTTTGCAATAAATCGACAGCTTATAAATAACTTAATTTCGTTTTTTTATAAACAAACGTTTTTTATAATAAGACGGTGACAGATACATCATCTGTGAAATTTTTTAACTATCTAACTTTAATGGTTCATACGCGGAGCCTCAGTAATAGGGTTAGCTTTAACCTTTGGGTACGGAACCGTAACTGTTTAAAAACAAATAATAATTACAATGTGTTTTCTGCCAACTGCCTAGCCAACTAGCATACTCCATCTAGTAAACAAGGCGGAGCGAATCTTTCCCACTTCCACATTCATTTACTTTGCACCAACTTTCAAAGACCCGTATCTTTAAGTTTCAACAGAAGTCTCGGCTCAGTAATACCGACTATTGTCTGTCTGTGAGGACTTTATCAAAGGAACAGCCGCTTTGTGTCTCTGTTGTGTTTATAGTTGGGTTTCTAGTTAAATAGTTGAAACTAAACAATTTAGTGGCGTTAAATAGGCGGTTCCGTTTGTACGTTGTAGGCGTAGGTGCTTGTAGTTATTTTATAGTTTATACAATATACAAATCCAGACAATATAATACCTACAGTACAGATGCCTCATCCCATACAACGGAATAACGCGGGCTATTTTACGAATTATTTTATTTCTGCATAACGCAAGATTATCAAGTGAGAATTATTGCGTGTTGGCGAAGTATTGGGCCAAATGAATACACTGGACACTAACTAGTAACTCTCTAGACACGATTACTACATTTTTTTCAAGTTCGGGCTATTTTTCGTTTGTACCTGATGGGACCCCATGGTTTATAGTTAAATGTTGAATGAGATGAACTGTAGTGTCTAGTGTGGATATAGCCTGTATTTAGATAATATTATAGTTGCCTGTTTTTTTCCATGAGCGCAAATGAAAAGTATCCTACGTATTAAGCTAGGTATAAGCTATGTACATTCCAAATTTCATTAAATCGGTTTAGTAGTTACCGAGATAGAAAGTAACAAACATTCACACACACAAACTTTCGCATTTATAATATTAGTGGGATTATAGGATAGAAGATGGTTTTAGTGAGTGGTAATCTTAAATAGCCCGGCTACAACCTCGCTGAAAGATTTCCTCCTCGTCAACAAAAAAACTACGATCTAGGTCTTTATTCTCTATCGATTCCTTACTTCGAAACCACGCGAATTCCTTGTCTTACATAAGAAATCTGCAAAAGTCTATTCTCTATGAACCGAAAACAAAACCGCGCGAAATGAATTTGGAATTGGCGCAATTTGAACTGTCTTAAATCATATGTTTTACCGAGACGCGTTCCGAAACATCAACACAACAAAAGATATGACCACTTATGTCAATATATTTTATTCAAAATAAAGATAACTTTAATGTAAAGTGAAGGTATATCTAGCCCTGACACGATTTGAACAAGACACGATAACGACGTGGTTTCGTATCGTGTGGAATCTGTTTCCATAGAGAATAACCGCCTTGGTGAAAACCGTGGGGAGCCGATAGATGTAGGAGGCAAGCAGCCGTTCAAGATGGCGCTCTGTGGGGGATGCCTATGTTCAGCAGTGAACAACTCCATGCTGTTGATGATGAATTAGAAAAAAGGTGTTTTTCTATTTATCTAGTAATATATAACTTGTGTATGTAACTGTGACGTCATACTCACATCATAATAGTCTATTTCGTCTGATATCTATTACTTGAACATGTTCGTCTAGACAAGTCTAGTGCCGATAGTCGTAGGCTTAGTGCTACGAAAGTGCTACGGCGTAGATGACAGACCTTGAAGTGTTTACATGTTTATGTCATGGACCAAATAGGGGAATTTTTCATATTGCCCAGCTACTTAATAATAATATCATAATACTTGATCCTCCTTTTTTAGACAGAATATGTTGTATGGTTCACCAGTAGGTTCGTTAGGTTCACATGAAAGAAACTAAAAAAGTTCTAAACAGATTAAAACATTGATCCATTTGATTTTTTTTCTAATAGGCATGATGATAAAATTTTTTTTTGGTAAATTAATTATTATACTCAAAAGATAAACATTTGCGAAAACAAAAATTAAATATCCAAAGTTGCAAGCATTTTAAAAACCGGAATAGAAAGAGGTAGCTCAAACGGCCAGTGACGTCAGAGGAAGATCGTTATAGTACCTCATTACGAAGCTGTGGTAGCTTTTCATACAATCTCTTTGGCATGTGACGTCACGAGTAGATTTTTCATAGTAACTGCGGGGGTGCTCTGTTTCGCGAGAAAGGGACAGGAGATGCCTTCTGTTCTACAGGAGGCATCTCCGTGATTTATTTACCGATTTTGCTTATTTTTACAATTATTGCATTCGTTTTTATCTTCTTTATGAAGTAATATTTACTTGTTCATTTTTAATAGTAGTCATCATGCCTATTATGTACTATAGTTTAATGCAATAAAACGTATACTTTTTATTTAACAAGCTTACAAAAGAAGCTTTATCCACATCTTGGTGGTTATCCTTCGCGATTTCGATTCATCTGATCCCAAAAACATGTTATCAAATGTAATTTATCGTGCAGAGAGAGCCCTTTTGTCCTCAAACAAGACAAATAAAACCGCTGTATTTCCAGCAATAAGCCGCGAGTACCAGGGGCACATAGATACTAGGCGTTGACACCGGAATGACCGGTCGTTGACCTCCCGGGAAGCGGATTACCGGATTTGAGCGTTATTGACTGTACATGTACCATGTATGTTACAGCGTGTATTCAGTTTGTTTACCCCTCTCGGACGCTGCGCTCCTAGTATTTGCACTTTCAAGTGCTGTTTGAACATGTGATTGAACTTGAAATGATTGAACTTGTTTATTTTATTTGGTGCATATTATTAGTAGCGTTACTAATCACATTGAAATCTGTCTAAAAACTTTATCGTAGCTATAAAGAACATAACATAGGTAAAGAATGTTTGTCTTCTTTTTACGATACTCAATTACGAATTCAACTGGAAGTGCAAAAAAATTCCAATGATAAAATGTCCAATGATAAAATGTCCAATGATAAAAGTGTCCAATAATAGAAATGTCCAATGATAAAAAAGGCAAATGATAAAAAAATGTCCAAAAACTGACTTTACACCTTATTGTATCGGGACCCTAGATTGGGATCTTAGTGTGATTTTGGAATTGTTTGTTGGGACAAACAATTCCAAAATCACACCAATAAATAAAAGCAGATTGTACCACAATAAAACTTCATATCTAAACTTGTGATCACAAAAATGACACCAAAACCCGACGAAAATATCTGCAGGAAACAGAAATTGCCCAATACAACCCTACAAGGATGCTGCTATAAAGCTATCTGAGTCCACGGGATACTGCCAGTAAGTTACCGCCCACCCTTCATTACGGTAATGGGCGGAGGCGCTCTTGAGGGCCCTCGTTGTAACAAGAACTTGTGAAATGGTTTAGCTATGCTAGGTAATAGAGCAGGGTTACATTTTTTTATACTTACGGCTTATTATTATAACTGTCAAAGATTAAGATAAAGTTAAGCAACGTTCGCTGCGGTCACTACTCTGTTGGATGACCACTACAGCAAGTGTTATTTACAACTGAGCGCTACCGTGCTTTGGAGGGCACGTTAATAGTCGTTAAGCCAATATGGAAGCCTTTGGGTGGGCTAAAAATTCTGACATCAGGGCTGACCACTTGCTTACTCGAGAAGAAGAAGAAAGATTAAGATGGTAGTAAAGAGCCGATATTTCGCTTAATTAAGTTTGACATTTCAATTTCGGTAAAATTATTAGTTCATTCACCATTTCATCGTTTGTAAATCATAACTCATACGAAAAACACGACCGTATCGTTATACGAAAATTACTGCTATACTAATGAATAAATAACTCGCTCCAGCTTGCTTTGCGAGGTTTTTGACATTTAGTACTCCCTATGAAACGTTGGCTGTTTGCTTGTGTAGATTTTAACCGAAACAGCTTAATTCATTTTGATGAAATTTTACACACAAGTCATTCACATAAGATTTTGCTTCTCAGAAAATTAAGACTTGCCGCGAGGAAACGGATGTATCGAAACTGAAACTATGGGCGCCACATTGAGATTCTTTTTTTCGCTTTTATCTAGTACAAATATATATATGTAATGTATTCTAGTGCCTCATTCCGTGTGAAGGACGTCAACCAATTTCAGAATCCTTGGCCACGATTCTAATCGTAAATTAAAACCTTCGGTTCCATCGTAAACGAAATCACTTGACAACATCTGCATTCCTGATATTGAAATCTGTATAATCGTGTCCTGATTTAAATCTCGCACATTCATGCTCGCCTGGTAAACGAGAGCACGGCTCTCCACGCTCCAGTTGAGTCGCATCGCGGAAATTCGAGCTCGCTTTTAGCTTTTAGTTTAGCTCCGACAATATTCTGCTCGCCTGGTACTTACATAATACGCGATAAGCCAGCTAAGCTGATTTTAGCGTGCATTCGCACGGAAAAACGCTGGCCCTCTTTTATTTGCGAAACGTACCAAAAGTTTGGGTCGAACATAACTTTGGTAACAACAATGTTATCTAATTTAAAAGGTCACGTCCCCTTTATGAATATGAAATTGTTGAACTTTCAAACAACTTGGAGATACACAGATGCTGTGCCAAGCAGAACATACGAAGCAAAGATAAATTATGTTAAAAGAATAACTTTCAATACTTCTTTCAAATTACCAGTTTCATCAAACATGACGACAGCTGTTGTTCCACCATCAACAACATTTTACAGCCTTATTTTTTAACACCCAACGATCACATACATAGATCCTGCACCCTAACTAGGATTCCCTGTATTTAGGGACCCAGGCCTGTCGCGGGAATCGAACGCGCCGCCTCTGGGTTATGAGCCGACCTGCGCAACCACCACACCACGGAGGCTGTCTTGTTTGAAAACTAATGTCAAGGTTTCTGTCTGTGTTTAAAAATAGCCGGCAGTAATGTGTGGTGAGTTGTCAGCACGCGAACAATAGTCTAAATACACACTCTATTTGCTAACATAAAATATTAATTTATAGTGAACTAAAAATAAAACTGGACACGTATGAATTCGCCAGTAAATACGCGTCCGTAAGTAACTTTAGATTTTGGCTGGTCTCTATATCAACTTTATGACGACAACAACACCCCAATAGGCATGATGACTACTGTTAAAAATGAACAAGTAAATATTACTTTCATAAAGAAGATTAAAAATGAATGCAATAATTGAAAAAATAAGCAAAATCGGTAAATAAATCACGGAGTAATAAGCTTTTAAAGTTTCTACAGGAGGCATCTCCTGTCCCTTTCTCGCGAAACAGAGCGCCCCCGCAGTTACTATGAAAAATCTACTCATGACGTCACATGCCAAAGAGATTGTATGAAAAGCTACCACAGCTTAGGAATGAGCCACTGCCCACTGCACGTTTAAGCTATCTTTTTCTATTCCGGTTTTTAAAATGCTTGTAACTTGGTCATTTTTGGGATATTTAATTATTATTTTCACAAATGTTTATCTTTTGAGGAATATAATTAATTAATCCAAAAAATAAATTTAGTCATCATGCCTATTCAGTACCCATCGGAAAAGTCAGACTTGAAATCTATATTCTGTCTCTTTTATGTACAGTCAGGATTTATCTTGCAGGAGAGAGTGCGCATGAATTATGCAAGCATGCTTTATGATCAAGCTCAGCGTATAGGCTGATGATATTGAAAACCTGGGGCGTTATGCATTCCTAGTGGCAATGGTAATCATGTGTTTTCTTGCTCGCACTTATTGACTTGTAAATAGGCGCGTACAGGATGGCAGATGAAGACTATTACCAAAATAGGTGTGCTGGTTTTCTGTCCATCTAAAATCATCTAAGAATTTTTCAGAATACATTAATGGCCCCAAAGTAAAAATCTTTCTAATAAACTTCTAGCCACTAAATATGTCTTTGCTAGCCGACCTAGAACAGCTCTCGGGTCTAGATATAAACATACATATAAATGTATCACCTGCAGTCATTCCTGTTCCGCACACAAACAAACAAACCACTTGATGTATCAATCAATCAAACTGGATAATTTAAATACTGGAGCGAATTATTCAAATACACAATGTAGAATACCTGATTTTTCTATGTTAATGTTTCTTTGAAATAATCATTAACAGATTCTGGAAAATCAATTAGTATAACAATTATGAGAGATCAAAGCGAAACCGTGGAGTGTTCGTTTGAAATCTTAGAGACTTTTCTCAACATCCAGAGTATTTGGAGACATAAAGGACAGACAATTAACGACTCAGGGTGTTTTTTTTTCACCAATACATATATATATATATATACAATACAATATAATACATATATGCAATACATTATAACACCCAGACACAGAACAAACATCTATGTTCATCATATAAATGTTGGATAGGAATCGACCCACAGCCCTCAGTTCAGAAGGCAGGGCTACTACCAACTGAGCTATCAGGCCTGCCAGTTAAGGTAACCGATGGTTAAAAACTCTAACAAAGATCATTGGTTAGAGTTTTTGGTTGGGAAAACCCCACCCTAAATAACGCCCCTGACGATAGAACTATCACAAACTGATATAAACCATCATGTTTCATGGAATCATTTTTAAAGGTTACAATAATATGGTTCGAATTCGTACCGTGAACTTATAAAGTATTCCTGCGTGTGAACGAGACGTCTACATTTTTATATGGCGTTATCACTGTCGCACGTCAGTATCAACATGATGTACAGGTATGATATGACAGTTGTATTTGAGTGAACGATTTAACGTGACGTCATAAAAACTTCTCTGGCTCTTGTCAATGTATGATTGAAGTAATATTGAAATAATAATGCTATAAGACGTTGTGGTTGCCCCCTGGTCATAAAGTCTCATTTGCCCAGTAATTTCACTAGCTACAATGGCCTTCAAACCGGACCACAGTACTCAGTAGTGGGTGCCCACTACTGATCGGCGGCAGAATAACTGACAAAGCGGTAGTACCTACCTAGACGAACTTTGCAGAAAAGTCCTACCACCTAAGTTGCTCGATAAGCCGAGAGGCTCGGATCTGGCTGGAGGAGTGCCAATATCAACAGATAACTTGTTGCAAATGCTTGTCTGCCTGTGGCACTTGGCACCAAGCAGTGCCACCTGTCTCTGATACTGATAGGTACAAGTGAGGTTTGTTATTTGGTTAGGATTTAATATTGTTAGAAGAAGCGAGAGATTTATTTGGTTTTATTTTTTCGAAATTACCCTTTTTTGCCAATATTTCTGTACCTACATTATAAAGAAAAATACGATGCAGATCGTTTGTAAAACGCATAACAGCGCATCACTTGAGATTGCTTTAAAAAAATATTTTTAATCTGTTTTTATGGAAAAAATATTGAAAAGGATTCCCGGAGAAACTTATAAATTTTGATACAAACTATAAAATTAAAGTTTCCTTTACTGCAACACATTTGGGTTCGTCCTAGAGAAATAAATGCGAACATCAGATCTATCAAACTGTAGTGCAGACGAGTATAGCGGTTAACCATAAAATAGTAGTATTAAAACCATAGAAATATAACGAATTTTAACTCGGTGATTAAAACAATAAACTGTTCCAAAGAGCGCTAACGTAAAATCCGTCAAAGGTTTCAATGAATACCATCAAAAGCTTCGCGATAAGCCAAGTGCCCATCGATATCAGTACAAAACACTTACTATGAAAGTGGCCATCGAGTGGAACCGCGGAACACTTGTAGCTCTTCAACACTCTATACACTTTCCGGCTTATAGATTTCAGATTGGCAAGCCCGTGGTAAAAAATAATTAAGTACAGTTTAGAATTCGCCCATGCAGTTGCAGTGCTTGTGTAATAGTTGCAGTGCTTGCATAAGAGTTGCCGTGCTTGCATAAGTTTTGCAGCGCTTGCATAACAGTTGCAGTGCTACTTAGAACTTAAAGCATTGCGTGATACAGCACTGCGTATGACGTCTCGATAATAGACAGTTATACTGCCTAATAAGTATTAAGAACAGTTGCAGCACTTGCATAATAGTTGCACTGCTGGTTACATAACATTTACAGTGCTTGTATTACAGTTGCAGTTCTTTTATAATAGTTGCAGTGCTGTTTAGAACACAAAGCGTTGGTATTCTTTTTCCTTCCTCTATAGCTAGATGTACATTTACCACTAGTGATATAATTCTTTTTGTGATTAAAAGAATGATGTTCTGCATCCATCCAACTCTAGAGCGACAAAGAGAAACAACAGACAAATTCTCATCACTATAGTTACGTAACGTTTATCTCAAAACGTGCCAACGTGGGTGCAACCACGACCAACTAAATATAGTCACTTGATAAGGCAACGGATATCAAACCTTTTACACAAATCCATTTTTCGCGGAAGCACGGCATCAAAATAAATGTTGTAAATAACACAATTTTTAATGCCAGTAATAACATGAAGACAAGATGTGCCTTTTCATTATCATCATGAGTCAGAAGACGTCCACTGCTGAACATAGGCCTCCCCCATAGAGCGAGATACAAATATATTGGAGCACTTTACTTCGGAAAGCTATCAAATATGTACACACATGTTTGGCGCTCGCATGTTTTACCGGTACATTAATGCTAAAAGGCGCATTAGTCACTATACCTTGCCCACCAACGGTTATTTTGCAAAACATTATTAATTTAAGTTAATGGAAACCCACTTTACCTACTGTGGTCTGAAATAGTGGTTACGTTTATGTAGTCGATAAAATTTTTGAACCGACTCATACTCAAATATTTTTCAAGTTTCTCGATTTTCTCGCAAGCACATCTATCTCAACGTTATTTATCGATAAATGTTTTTTAACCGCGTCTTCGTCAAATTCTCAATAATTATCTCTCGTGTCCTTCGAAGCTGATAAAAGAAGACGATGATGGATGTCCTTAATTCTAAAGGATGGCTATGAAAAACGACCACACTTTTCAGTTTGCGATTCTACGTTCTTTTAATGCTGTTACAAAAATAATTCTGACATTCGTCTGGAGAGCAAGAAGCTATGTTGAAATGAAGATAGAATGTATAAAAGTAATTAAAAAAACGTGTTAGGGGCTGCTGTACCTATACTATAATCCTACCTCATACCTCTATATATCTCTCATAAACCTACTTATCTCCCAAAGGTGTCTACGTTGATATAAATGTCATTAGTTTAACACAATCATAATTTCGTTTGTTGGTTATTATGGAAGATTTAAAAACTTAAAGAAAAAAATTTAATTTAGTAGGTTTAACCATAAAATGTAGGCAAACATAAACTGCGCGTTCCTACGTAAAGTTCGAAGTCATACATAGACGTCATTTTTAATCGATGTTTCGTGGAATTACCTACTGGTACTTTAAATGTTGCGATTAGAGGATTACTATCAAGGGCGGTTTTAACTTTATCTTGCATTTAACTGCATAGATATACATCGGTTTAACTGCAAACATATTTTTATGCAAAAATTGTATTTACCTAGAACAAAAATAAACCTATGACGAATGTTATTCACGAATGATAATGTTTCAGTTAGTCACCTTGCTAATTTTATTTATATATATTATGTTTTAAACATAAGAAACTCTAAATTTATATCTTTACCAATATGTAACGTAGAGGAGTAGCCGTCATTCCCAAATATTTTCCAGCTTAGAATGCTTTCGGCATGCCAAACATAATCAGTCTTCAATATTACCTCTACATTCGCAACTACCTACTCCTCACTTACATAAAACATAAGCTCCTCCACACACTCGCGATCCTACCATTCAACGCGGAACTAATTTCCTAGTCGTTTATGACTAAAGGTAGAAGGTACGTTATAGAAGAGGATGGATCGCTAGTGTGTGGGGGTGTGCGGCGGCACGGGTGGGCGTGCGGCTGCCCGAGCCGGCCGCGCGCACACTCTCACCCGTGCCGTGTTGCAGGATGCACGCGGTGGGGCTGCACTCGGCGCTCGCCATCCGCCGCGAGCGCAAGCGGCGCGCCGAGCAGCAGCGCGCGCGCGAGCGTCGCTACTCGCTGCAGTCCTCCGAGTCCGGCGTCACCTCGCCGCACTGCTCCACCGGCAGCCTCGAGCGCCGCCGCTACCGCAACACGCGCGCCGCCGAGAACGAGGTCGTCTCCTCCGTCGGCATGCTGCACCTCGGCGTCGTCTTCCTCGTCCTTGGCCTCTTCCTCGTCGCCAGCGGCTGGCTGCCTGACGACGTTACCTCCTGGAGCAGCGTCGGCTCCGTCAGCTGGTTCAACGAGCTCGTCTGCTCGGGCCTGTTCGCGCTCGGTGTCGGCATTTTCCTGATTATCCTGCACAAGTACCTCACTAAGAGCGAGGAGGATGCGCTGGAAGATTACGTGCAGCGGCAGCTGACGCGGTCGCGTTCCGGGCATCGGCTTGAGCGCGATGCGGAGACCGGCGGTATGCATACGAAGCACGCGCGACGCGCGCGAGCCTCTGAGGTTCTGCCGGAACCCGTTACCGAGACTTACACGGAGCCCGCTGAGCGCGCGCATGGGTTTGTAAACGCGCTGGCTGCTAATGGAGATGCTCTGCGTGACTCGCCGCTCGAGCAGATCGTGGAGGAAGAGTCGCTGGCTTCAGAGTCAGAGCGCCGGCTCGGCCGATTCAACCGCGACACCTATTCGGGTGCATCCGTGCCGTGCAGCCTTAGCCTAAGCCCTGGATCACCATCCGATACGCGTGAACTGCTCTCCGATGGCCGGTATATGATCATGTCGCGGATGTGAGTGACTCCCGACGCGTACGACGCGGTGCCGTCCGTTGATCCTCGCGCGAATGTCTCCACGGGGTAACTCGGCCGCGTTCGAGATCATGGAACCATTGCAAGTTGTCGTTCCTCTTGCATCGCGTCATTGCGTCCCCGTGAACTTTGTGAGTGTTTGTGATTCGACTCGTACTTATTTCAATGATTCTGCCGTTCCGTTAACCGGGTATACTGCGCGTGTTCTGCTAGTTCACCCTCGAGTGTGGCTTGGGCGGCGCTTACTGGTTCACTTTGAAATGCTTCACTATTCTATATTTTAACCGATGGACCAACTCTTTGGTAGAATTTAGCAGTAAGCGGTATCGTGTGAGCGGGTTTACAGCTGCACCGTAAAAGAAATAAGGCACTGGGCACTGCGTACGGTCGATGAGTTCGCGTGACGCGACGTTTTAACATTGCCTTATACTTACAGCTTTTACTGATGTGCAGTTGTAAATAAACGAAAGCTGTGTATAATTAATTGATTACGATTGAAATTCCGCATGTATTGGCTTGAGACTGATTGATAGTTATACTGTTCTTATTATACCTAACAATTTTTATAAGATATTAGTACATGTTCTTTGTCTTATATGTGTACTTATAATGTATTTATAAATCAGTATAAAATGTAAAATCACGTTTTCTTTACACAACTGTGCCAAAATTGTACTGGCACTGTAATCTATTCTGTTATGCTATAAACAACAAATTTAATGCAAAAGCATTTTTCATAACACCATGGTCTGATATGAAATACAATCAGTCGCCAACTTATTTAATCTCGTCTCGTCTTATTTCATTTATGACATTAATTTAGTTTTAAGACCTTAAAGTCAAAACTAGAACAGCGTATTTCATGGAAAACAGCACATCAGTATAACATGAACCCAATCAACCAATTTCAGGAACTTGGCACACTCAATGCATTAAGCATCAGCCGCTAGTAATATTGCATAATCGAATAACAAAGCTCTCGTTATAACTAAGATAGCGTGCACAATGCAGTGTCATTCAAAAGTTTATACAGTTACCCCTAATAGTATAACGCTGCATGATAGATGGCGTAGTTGGTCAGTGTTTTCTTTCGTTTTGTCTATAGGCGACGGTAACTGCTTACCATCAGGCGGGTTCGTCAGCTAGTTTGTCTGTCTGTGTTATAAAAAAATCGTTGCTTATTTCAAACTCTATAGAAGAAATAAAACACAGAATAACTATCACGAAGAAAATACACACAAAAAAACCCGATAGAAAATACATTTATTTTTTCTTGCTTTGTGCTCGTAACGTTAGGCGAACGATCAACTCGTTATGACTTTACTATACTTACATTTTTTTAAATCTACACTACGAACCAACACTGAAAATGCTGTTCTAGCTTTGATGAGTATTTTATTTATGGCTGTGAAAACGTTTCCAAGATACTTGTCTAGTCAAATTAATTGCATTTAAATAGTGAAATGATATTAATTAAGCTTACACAACACGAGCTTAGCTTTACAATGCTCAAACGTAATTGTTAGTTTATATCCTTTCCATTACTCCTCTCTGTAGTCCTTTGTATCTTATGTAAGCTTATATTGAGTGCTGTATTTGATAAACTTTGGTTCAATGTTAGAATACATTATATTATTATTATATTTTAATAACAATCGTTACCTACTGTGAAATGAGCAGAATTAAAATAACTTTGTTTGAGTAAGGTGTATTGCCTACCCAAATATATCTGGGATTCTGGGTTGCCAATACTCAACAAAACCTTTTTTTTAAATATGTTATATTTGAAATACGTACATGGTTTATGCCATGTATGTACCCAATTCTGGTTCAATTAAGTATTCTTTTAATAAAAATGTATGTCAAGATATTACTTAAATATCAACCAACTAAATAATTAGAATATAAAGAAAAATTTTTGAAAAAATTGAACATGAGATCATTCGAGCATTTATAAATGGAGATGGCAAGGCAAGGCCATATAATTATGACCAGCAAAGGGGTACCGCTGGTCATATGGCGCCACTTGGTCATACACATTATCATAATAGTAAGTCTCGACTAAGGGATAGATGATGCAGGATCTAAATCCGTTCTTGCTTCAAAATTTTCCTTTAAATTGAATTGCTTTGAATAATAAATCTGTAATTAAATATTTTTTAATAAATCGATTGTGAATATGATCGGCTATCCATTTTTATAGGCCTAAACAAAAATAATATTAAGTACCTGATATTTTATTTAGTTCCGATATACACGCTTGTATATAAATAGTTTTATTATAAGAAAATACCAAGTTTATCAAATATCGAGTACTGAATATTATAATATCTTCTCCTAGTATTTACCTCTTATCAAGTGCTGTCTATAAACATTGCCTTATTAAGAAAAATATTTCACATTTTATTGATAAATATTATGTATACTAAGAGCACAATTTTTCGATAATTTAATAATGTATTAGTAGTCAAATATTGCTGGGAAAGAAGTTAATGTAAACTTTCTGGTGATGTGTAAATGAAATTTTTTTCTAACATAAATCTAGTTATTATGATAGTAATAAAATATATCGAGGGTATCTTGGTAAAAGCCGACAAGTGAAAACAGAACAGATAAAAGAAAATCTTGAGAACGTAAAATTAAAAATAAATACGTACCAGTGAATTAAATGAAATCTTTTTTTATCAGGAGATGAAGTAATTAGTACCTTTTTGACGTAAATAAGTTTTTTCTTTTTGGCTTTTGCCAGGTCCTGGTACAATGACTGTCGCTTCAATGTTTAGACGATGCTAGCTTGCTAATGTGTCCGTGTCGGAGAGATCTATTAAGTGAGAAAGAAAAGAAATCTCTAAAATTTTGTTACTAATACAGTGTGGACTAAATAAAATATATGTTTAATAAAAAGGTAATGTGTTAAATAATGTGATCAAATAAGTAAATGAAGTTTTGATGAAAAGAAAAAGGCGAGTGAGAGTATTGCAAACAGTTGCAGCAGCAAGTGCAAGCCTATCAAAGGTAAAAGAAATGTAAACATGCAACATACTGCCGAGGCATCCGAACAACCAAAAGTAAGAATTTATACACTATTTAGCACTTTACAGATGTCTTTGTCTACTCTATTCCAGTATCTATGTATGACCTTCCGACATTCTATAATATTTTATTATGTCGTAAGGGAATTCAGTTTTTTTGGTAAAACGTGAAGTATCTATGTTGAAAAGATTTGGTCTTAGTTATGGAACGTATGTAACTAATTATTGAAATTTTGATCGCACATAATTAAATAGATGATAATAGTTATTATTGCACATTAATTATGAAATATCTTGTGCCTATACTACTTTTAAATTTAGGTATTTTTGATAGGTTAGTTCTGAAAAATATATTGGTGTAAGTCTCACTTGTACATACTTAGGTCATTTATTATCACATCTTCTAAAACTAAAATTTATGCGAAAATATTTAGATACCAATATTATTGCTCTGCCGTCGATATCTATTAAAGACGTAAGCCCTCAAATGATTTATCGGTGTAAATATTGACTAAATACAAAAAAAAATCAAAATGAAATAAAAAGGTTCCTACGTCTTGTCCAAAGCTTGTATCATAATAAGAACTGAAGTCTTAAAAAAATTAAAATATTTGCTAAAAGGAAGACCTTAACATTAAAATCACAACCTGGCAAAATACAAATACTGATTAAAACTTATAAATATAAAAAATGCAAGTACAGGTATTTGATTATCTGGGGTACAACTAATAGAAAAATCTGAAATGAAAAAGTATCTACAACAAGTATTTTATGATATAGGTACCACAGAATACAAAACGTAAGTTCTCGCATTGGGGTTGAAAAAATGCAGAGTAATAGCAGAAATCATAACATGACTTTATGAAACTATGTAAAAACTTGATGGATTGAGGCAGCAGTTATTTATATAAAATAACTGTCCAGGGCCCTGACTCTGTGGTACATTCACATGAGTTTTGGGGTAGGTACGGGTAAAACGAACAAAGAAGTTGAATGAACAAGAATCGAGTCTCAGCAGCGTCTTGGCTAGCTTGTAGTGATCGAAGCAAAATGCTTAACGCTGAATACTTAAAACTTTGTCGAAAGTTTTCACGCAAAACATTAATTGCAATTCTTGTAGATGCATTAATTTTGTAGTTATTTGTGTTATTGTCTAACGTTTTGGTGTTAAAGTAAGCTCAATCATGTTAATGTGATTTGATAAACAGTTTCGGTGTCGTGGAAACTTTTATGAACGCTTTTGCGCATTTTTTAAACAAACTATACACTTGTATTGCACATAAATGTATCTATTAGATTGTAATTCGATCACAAAGTAATTTTCTTATTCAATGGTGCCATATATTAATATAATATTTTTTAAATCAATCAACTCATTTGTAGTACAAATACAATCATGTTACGTTAGTAAAATTTATAAAAATTGTTCCAGTTATTATTAAAATGTTTCTTCACTTATAAAAACTGAAATAAAATAATGTATTAACTTTTTGAACTTTAATCTATTTTACACGATTAATAGAATTTATTAAAAGCAAGATTAGCGGTACTTTTACTTAACAAGTTCAAAAATCTAAGTAATTGAAAGGAGAATGGGCAAAATGCATCCGGGTAGTCCAAACCACCAATACCCATGCCATGTGACGTATGGCAATCAATATATTGTCATAAAATCCCAAAATCGTTGGGGCATGAGTACATTGGGACAATGTTCAGTTGATGATTCTTACACTTTTAAACATTTCCAAATAGATTTTGAAAAATAAATCCTTTTCTAGGTACTCAAACCAATGAATAATAAGCTCAATTAATCTGTAGATTACGCTGAGCAGGCGATACTGCTATAAAAAATCATAAATACGGGCTCATGTATTTTAAGACCCAACGATGCTATATTATTACGTCGCATGTGTGTATTGATGGGTTGAATCAATTTGTCTATTCATCTTTTTAAAAATTATACAACCTGTAAAAAGTACTGATGACATTTATATCTACTTATAGAAACTAGATTTTTTTAGTATTGATTCTAATATAAAAGTTTTATTGTAAGCAAAAGTGACGTTCATTATGCAAATCGTAAAATTAGCAATTTACTGTGCAAACTATTAAAAAATCTGGAAACCCCATTTTGAATTACAAAATAACGGAATAAAACTGAAAATAACCTTGTTTATAAATTAGTTATTCGTTTGACCCAGTTTTAATTAATAATATTTACAAAGCTTGGACACTGTAAAGCTGTACTACGTCAATGGTTGACTATAAATTATGTATCACCGTCACTTAAACGGTGTGACCAGCCGTAACTACAAAGACTGGGGGTGGTTTTTTTTTGTCCTTAAAATACTCATGCATTGGTTTCAGTTTGTTTTCAGAGCAGCACTAGAATCTAACCGATCTCAGTGGACTAATGTCTATTGATATTTTTCATTCTAAAATTGAAAGTTTTCTTAATAACTATGCACATAAACTATGCATTGAAAATTGAAACTGGCAAATCCATTCTTACATAATTATTTGTGTTTCTATCGGTCGCAAATAAATTACCCCGCGTACGACATTGCCCCAGTCTCCCCTTGTAGCCGTAGGTAATAATTATGAAGCAATGCAAGGGTTACCAGTTTACCCCAACTAACCCACCTTATTCTAAAATACGGTTATGTCACTTTAACTTGCAATAAATATTAAATCCACAAACCATTCCACTTTAGATAGGTATTTAATTTCACTGGATTTTGAAATTACACTTTTATTATTAAGTACAATAAAGTTATGATCATAAATTAATATTGTTTTTTCTTCTTAAGTCTTAGAGAATTTAACCACTGCGATACGTTCAGTAATGATCGGTTTATCTGAGAGGCTATTGTAGAAAAGGTGATCAAGATTACTATGTAGGAAAAAGGTTTTTGTTAACAAGTCTTAGGTCCTGTAATATCTGACGCTCTTTTATCCAAAACTTACCTACTTAGGGCCAATTTCACCGTTCGTATGACAGAACGAGTTCAATAGAACCAAGTTCTGAATAAACGGATTCAAATGTTCGTTTTGATCACATCATACAGATTTCACTAGCAAAATGTTGATCACGTTCATAGAAACCAAGTTTAAGACCGCAGCTATATGCGTATAGTACTGAAGACAAACGTCATGTCTGTGATGTTTGACAGCGTTGAGGCGCTTAAAACCATGTAAACCATGTAAACCATCTAAACGTGTTCAAGTAAGCTAAACGCCAAAGCTCTGGCGTTCAGAATTTGAACTCGTTTAGGCTCTAACTGCGTTATGTTTATAATGGTGAAATGCAAATCGTAGATCTGTAACACGCTTGAACGGAGTTTAGCTTGAATTGATCGCGGTGAAATCTGACCTTACTTTATGTTTGTGCAAAACTGAACGTAACAGTTTGTAACTAAAGTTAAAACAACTTAACATATCAAATTAACTAAACGAGTTGTTTGCGAAATCGTATTACGAAACGCGAAGTTTGAGGAAACCTTATATGGAACCAAGGTTAGCTTACACGATGCGAGGTGAGTTTAGTTCTGGCATACATATTTTTTTGCTATTTAACTCGACCATAATCATCCGCCGTATGGTTCCTATATGAGAATAGAATCACCCCATCCCTGCTTATGGGCAGAATTCACTAAATAATATTTTCTGCGGATGCTGTTGGAGCCGGCAAAGGGAATATGCATAACCAAATTGAGCATGTGGCTGGAGGCGCACACTGCATACCTATAGGTACCGGAGCTAGTGAAATCACTGGGGAAACCAAACTCGTTAATGACCGAAATTGAAAACCAGAGTGACTTCACACTAGCCCTCAGGAAAGCCAGCAGACTGTCGATAAAACCGACAACCTGGAATTTTTTTTTAATTACCCACTTGAGAACAGTTATTTACCTAAATCTCTATGTAGATATTTAGGTAAATGAATGTAAACTTCTTGAAGTGTCCGCTCAAATTAGGTGCATAATTTACCATGCGAATGAAAGTGATAGCAATATTCGTATTGATCGACAAGAAGAATGCGTGCAGCCCAGTTTTTTTGAAGCGATAGGTGTATCTCATCTTTTCATACATCTGTGCACAAAGCTTTTAAAACATTGATAGGTAAATTCTGGCGCTGACACCAAACTAGTACTTATATCGCAAGGTCTAGAGTACAAACAAGGTGGAGTGTCTAGCAGGTATTATAATGTTCCAGAAGTTCTAGAAGCTTTAGGTCAAGGTTCTCAGGGCTCTAAAGGTTACGCCTTGCTTGGCGCTATTTGTAGGGAGTTGGTTCTATACATAACTATCAAGTTGTGGAGGTCAAGGGAACTTTGAAGAGACTATTTGCATGTTAAATGAGGTTTGTATCTGTGAATCACATTGTAGGTGAATGAATAATAATATATTCATATTATTCATAAACTATGTTTATACACATGATGAGCTGTTATAAGTACTATTCGTAAATTTACTTTGTACTTAGGTATAGATCTTTATGATATAAACTGCGGGAATGCTTTACAACATGTTATTGAAACATCGGCGGACAGACGATACTATTTTATTATTATTTTCTCCAAACCGATGATTAAATTTAAACCAGTCGTTAGTATTAATCTGGTCGTTAATGAACCGTTAACTTCGCAAGGAAACGAGCCACGTTTCTAATTAAAAATATAGCCAAGTTATATTAGATTTACGTAGCCCAAGTCTTGGATTATTTTTTGTGGAAAATTAATTATTCCTTTGGCTGGTAAGGGATTGCAATCGTTAAAAGTTCCCAGATTTTCTGCAAATACCATTACTCAGGGAAATGGCGGCTACTTCCCTGAGATTACTGGGAATAGGTTGGAATTTGCTTAATTATTTGCCTAATGATGGATCCGCCTACTCGAAGGAATTTGTTTTGCGTAACATCACAAGATATAGTAGATATTTGTTCCAAACTTAATGTTAGGGTTAAATCTGGGTTTTAACCATCGGTTTTATTAAAATATAAATTCAATATTAGGTATTGGGCAAGAAATAATGTAAAATTATATGTATTTTGAGATTACTGTAAGTTTAAAAAGCTCTTGAATGAAAATTTCATAAGTACCTATGTATTTATTTTCAGACAGGCTGAAATGAAAATTAGGTACTTACCAAAAACATCTAAAGCACTAATGCAATTTTATTAGCTTATTTGACAATTTTTTAGAGCGAAGTGCTAAACTGCTAATTTCTTGTTCCAGATATGCTCCAGTCTTTATTGCAGCCAAGAGAAAATCAGCGGTGTAAGTACCAAATGGGAGGAGGAGAGGACCGCTTGGTGTGCTTAACGCTGACGTTCAGTAGTTGGGTATTGGCACCTCTCCACCGTAGCTCAGCGGAGGTGTCGTAAGGCTTCCGTCGAAACCCAATCCTACGTCCTTCTCATAACATCATGTGCTGTGTTTGAGACCACCGCATAATATAACCGATTTATAATCTTGTTTTAGCCACATCAATAATCATACCGTTCTGGGCAATAGATTCCCGATTTTTTGTTGATAAAGACTAAAAAATCGAGGGGTTTCTAAAATTATGTTGAAACGTCGCTTCGAGCTTGACGAATGACAGCTTTCCTTACATTCCTGTCACAAGACGCCTCTGCACTCTGCGGCTTTATCTAAAATACACAGCATCCACGAGTCACATAAAATTGCTCGTATAAAAGCTTTCAAAGAACGAGCTCGGTGTCATATTTCAAACTAAACGGCCGAGAATAGGTAAATATTGTGTAACGCGAGTCGGAGGGAATGCCTGGGGTCCCGGCTCTCGTAAATTTGGCTTTCGTGAAGGAATGTTAATGGGAACATGATTTGTGGCTACACTTGGTACACGTCGGCATCCGTATCATGTGTAATGATTGGCAAAGGTTATGTAGCTACAGTGAGCTTGCTTTCTTCATCCAAAAGAAAGTCTTACAAGAGCGATAAGTATCGCCATCCCATAACTGTCTAAATACTGACAGTGTATTATGCTTTGTTAAGCTTGTTTCATAAAAACGACAGTATGACATGACAACGCGTTCACACTCCGCACAGGTTCATGGAGAACAGGATCAGCACAAGAACTGCTTCGAGTCGCTGCTTCGATGTTGTTGGCTGAACCGTCGGTCGTATTGTCGTTCTAATTCGGAGTTCCTCTTTAGCCAAGATGATCGGTGCGATGCCAGCAGTTGCCGTGCGGCACGAGAGACGCCGCGCGGAGAAGCGGGGCGGCGGCGTGGGCCGCCGGCCGTCGCAGCTGCCGCTGCAGCTGGGGCGGACGACCGATGTGGACGCCACGCCCTCGCCGGACCCACACCGATTCCGGAACGAACTCTATGTCTGCGGGAAGGTGAGCTTAAAGACATTTTGTAGAGATGTTTACTAAGTAGAACAACCCTGCTGAATTCAGGCAATAGGAAGCAGGCACTGTTCTTGAAGCCAACCTCGGAATATGTTTGTCTCGCTCACCAACGATATGATGGTAACGCAAAGGATCCGCATGCCATACTTTAAGTGCTCATCATCATCGTCCATGGCTGAACATGTGCCTCTCCATAAAGCGCCATCTTATGCAGCTAGTTGCCTCCTGCACCCAACGGCTCTCCAGAGTTTTGACGTTTCACTGCGTCTTTCGGAATCTCTTGAAAACCTTTCTTCGCCATACCATTATCATTCGGTGTACCTCCGAAAATGAAAAGACAATGATTAAGTTATGATCTCCCTATCGTTCTCTACCTTTACGTCATCATCAAGACGTCCCCTGCTGAGCATAGGCCTCCCTCGGAGAGCGCCACCTTGAGCGGCTGCTTGCTTTCTACATCCATCAGCTTCCTGCGATTTTCACCAGATCGTTGGTCCTTAGTACCTTTACGCGATGTAAGTAGGGGCACAGAATGCTAACGCAGCTGAAACAGTTCCACGCGGCGATCGCGCCGCTCTGGCCTCCTCAGTCGTCTCTCCACTAGTACCGCGACATGTAGTTTATTTATATTAGTTTCTTTTACTAATATGTATTTTTACCGTGCACCTGAATAGGAACACGCCCGATTATGTTGCCACACGCGATCACCCATAATTTTGCAAAGTTTACTACTAGATGATTCTAAAATTTAGTTGTTAGGATTACTACTACTTCGATTATTACTCAAACCAATCTGTTCCAATTCCAGGTGGCAGCCCTCCACGCCATCGTAGGGTCTCTACTCCTGGGCATCGTGGTGCTGGTTGTGGGGCTGGTGCAGCTGTCTCCAGGTGCCGAGGCTGCCCAGCACCGCTACTACCTGATGGGCGCTGGTGCAGCTCTAGTCGGGGGCGGAGTTTTGGCTGCTGTGCTGAGGTTACTTTTACTTTCAACTAGGTACATAGTTAGCCAGGGGGGGGTAATTTCACCAATAGTCAAGGTAATCAATGGATAAAAACTCTATCAATTTTTGACCATCGGTTAGAGTTTGTTAGAGTTTTTAACCATTCTGGTTACCTTTGATGAAGAAACCCAGCTGTTGACGCCTGGCATGTGTGTGCGCTCATCTATACTCGCACACACCCACGCAAACGGCAAGACCGGTCGACGGCGGCATCGGCGGTCGGGCCGGCCGCGCCCTCCCACTACTCACTGGACACCGAACCGAATAGACGTACAAATTACGAAAACTTCAATGTACCTACTTAGTGCTCAGAATTAAACCTATTTGTTCGCAAAAGCCATTGCAGTTTTAACAGGATTCCTTCGAGCCCAACCGCCGCAAACCGCGGATCGAACTATGCGGCAAAAAGGCAAAAATACGTGGAGATCGTAAGAACTTGGGAAAGTAGCGGTACTGTGAGTTCGTTCCAATTTTTCCTATCTCATTACTACATTCAATACATTTAGCAAGATTCATTTAATGTTTGTTGCAAACATTAATCATTTATTATTTCTCGTTAATTTGTGATTCTCCACCGTCAATTTCTGCAAGAATACGTAAAATAATATACGATTTCCAGCGAGTGGGTAGTCGCTCAATCATTTAATATTATTTTCATTCCCTAACATTAAACGCAAAAGTCAACAGATTGAGTTCGTGTTTCATAGCCTAGTGCTAAAATCAGTTTATATTTCGAAAAAACATAAAAATAATTTTCATTAATTTAAGTACAAATTAATATTTCTCATCCATAAATTCATTTTTATTCAGGCCTTGAGTCAGTAGGATTGCCCAGCAGTGTGTGATTATTGTATTTATTATTCGATCTAATCGTACTCATTGCATTCCAGCGACGCGCGGTAAGCCGTGGTCGCGCTGTGCCTGCCGGCACGGTTGGCCATCTTATTGCCGTGACCTAAGGTGCTGCGCGGACGCACCACGTTGCATTGTACTTGCCTGCTTACATTGCACACCCGTTTACGCACCTTCACCTTCGCCTTCACTTAGAAAATTTAAGTATCATTGCAATTTTAGTACTTCTTCAATCGACTTTCTTTCACTAGCTTGCTTTATTCATTGTTCATTTCAGAATAATACATCGGCACTTAAATAATCATGGAGTTCAAGGCTTTAGTGAAAAAACGCGGAAGCTATAAAGCTAAATTAACACAGTTCAAATCATATTTAGATGTTATTAATTCTTGTGGAAGCTTGAGTTCGTTGCAGATTAACGAATTAAATGTTCGATTGTCTAAAATTGAGGATTTATATTCGGATTTTGACTGCACGCAATCTGACATAGAAAATGTATGTGAAATTCCAGATGACCAATACAAAGAGCGCGAGACTTTCGAGTGTCAGTACTTTGGCACGGTCGCTGTTGCCCGGGAACTGTTGACCAGGGAGACCTCTGCGGACGGCGGCGTCGGCTCGGCTGCGGGTTCTGGTACTGTTTCTGGATGTAAAGGTGGGCCAAATCCACAAATCAAACTTCCGACCATACACCTCCCTACCTACTCCGGTTCATATCATGATTGGTTAGAATTTCGTGACACATACACGTCACTCATACATGCCGATGACACAATACCTAAAATCAGCAAGTTTCACTACTTGCGCGCTGCTTTAAAAGACAGTGCTGCTTTAGTCATTCGTTCTCTTGATTTCTCAGCTGAGAATTATGACATCGCGTGGGAACTGATTTGCAATAGATATGATAACAAAAGACTACTTGTTAACAATCACATTCAAGCCATTTTCAACATTGAAAGTTTATCAAAAGAGTCTGCTAAAGCTTTGCGCAATATTATTGACACTGTCAACCGAAACTTAAGAGCTCTAAAAACACTCAATTTGCCCACTGATGGTTGGGATGTACTCATCATTCACATAGTCGCTAATAAATTAGATGCTGTAACTGGTCGTGAATGGGAAACTTACCGTAATACATTTAAGGAGTTACCCACGCTCGCGGAGTTTCATACCTTCTTAAAAAATCGCGCAGACTTATTAGAGACTATGGAAGAAGCTTACAACAACAACACACGACGTAGACACAGTGACATCACACACGTTAGGCACAAGTCTTTCACTGTAACTTCGCGTTCTCCGCCGTCAAGGCAATCATTCATTTGTCCAGTCTGCAGAAGCAATCATGCTATTTATCAGTGCTCAAAATTCAAATCAATGTCGATTGAAAATCGTATTCAAAGGGCAAGATCCCTCAAACTATGCCTTAACTGCCTACGGCAGGGTCATATGGCCAGTAACTGCAGATATGGTTCATGTAAACTGTGCCATAAATCACACAATACTATGTTGCACTTAACTCAACCACATAGTACACAAAATCAAACTCAATCTGACGATTCAAACACTTTGGCTACGCCGACACCATCGACCTCTGGCACCAGCAGTGTCGTACTCTGTGCCGCGCAGCCAGAGACTCAATCACAATCCGTTGTGAATCAACGGAACAATGTAGTTCTATCAGCCACTCACAATCAATGTGTAGTTCTGCTGTCAACAGCACTAATCCAAGTCAATGACCACGATGGTCATAAACATACAATTCGCGCATTATTAGATAATGGAAGCACATCCAGCTTCATCACACAGAGTTTATGTGATAAACTCAACTTACCAACTGCGTTAACCTCGACTACAGTCGAAGGGTTGAACAGTCAATCGTCATGCATATCGAAGCGATGTGATGTCACTATATCATCACTCGCCAACTCATATTCAGAAAGCATTAATTGCTTTGCCATTCCATGCATCACACAGATGCTGCCGACTACTAGAGTTGATCACACGACACTAGACATACCTATAAATATTACATTAGCGGATCCTTCATTCCACACACCGTCTCAAGTAGACATGCTACTTGGTGCGGACATATTTTGGAGCGTATTGTCTTCCAATCACATTTCGCTGGGAAAGCACAAACCCACATTAAGCGAAACGAAATTCGGATGGTTAATATCCGGTCCCATTCAAGCACCAAATCATAAAACCAATACAGTCCACTGCAATCATTCTACCACACACAACGACGATCAGCTTCAAGATCAACTTGCTAAGTTTTATGAGATTGAAACAGTCACGCCACACAAACCGATTTCGAAAGATGAATACGAATGTGAACGTAACTTCATAGAAACTACAACCCGGGAAGATAACGGTCGATTTGTAGTAACAATGCCTCTCAAAGAATCACCAGATCAATTAGGTGACTCATATAATCAAGCTTTATCTAGATTCCTATCATTGGAACGTAGATTCAAACGTGATCCATCTTTCAAAACGCAATATACAGAATTCATTAAAGAGTACATATCATTAGGTCACATGACTGAAAACACTACACCTAGTCAAGACAAACACACGTACGTCATGCCACATCACGGAGTTTTACGCGAAACAAGTTTATCAACAAAATGCCGAGTAGTTTTTGAAGCAAATGCAGAAACTACGTCGGGACTTTCATTGAACGACATTCAAAGAGTCGGTCCTACCGTACAAAGCGATCTCATTAGCATTTTAATTAGATTTCGACTCCACAAGTATGTCGTCACCGCAGATGTTGAAAAAATGTATCGCATGGTCAACATACATGAAAGCCAGCGTATGCTACAACAGATACTATGGCGTTTCGAACCTAACGAAGAACTGAAACAGTACAAACTTAACACAGTCACATATGGTACAGCCTCTGCGCCGTACCTTGCTACCAGATGTTTAGTTCAGTTAGGTAAAGAATGTACTGACAAATCGGTCTCAGATGCAATTCTTCACGGTTTTTACGTTGACGATTTCAATTACGGGGAAAATAGTGTATCCCGACTAGTAGACATCTGCAGGGACGTCATGAATCACTTGAAGAGCGGCCAATTTCATCTAAGAAAATGGCACTCAAATAATCCACAGGTAATACAGCAACTAGTGAGGGAAAACAGCAGCGATAAATTACTCAATTTAAGCAACCATGACTACTCAAGAATGTTAGGAGTACTCTGGGCTTGTAAAGAAGATCAACTGCTGTTCTCAGTCAACGTTGAAAAACGCGAACACACGACAAAACGCACAATTCTAAGCACAATGGCACAAGTATATGATGTTCTTGGGTTAATTTCCGCGTGTTTGTTACCTGGTAAAATCATTTTACAAAAATTATGGTCTTCAAAAATCTCGTGGGACGAAACCGTGCCCACTGAAATTCAGACAGCTTGGGATAAGTTCACCAAATCGTTGCGTTACATTAATAATTTCAGAATCCCAAGACATGTAGTCTGTGACCACCCCATAGTGTGTGACATTCACATTTTTTCAGACGCGTCAGCCGCTGGTTACTGTTCATGTGTTTACATGCGATCCATTTCAAACAATAACCAAGTGTCGGTTCACCTAGTAACGACCAAGAGCCGTGTAGCACCCCTGAAGCCGATGACTATCCCTCGGTTGGAGTTGTGCGGAGCTCTTCTTGCCGTTCGTCTAGCTGACAAGGTCAAATCCTCAGTAAGAATAGAAATTCACAGTTTCACCTACTGGTGTGACTCCACTGTGGTCCTCGGATGGATCAAATCGTCAAAGACTAATTTACTGAAACCATTTGTTTACAACAGAATTCATGAAATTAACACCCTTTCAGACCCAAGTACATGGCGCTATGTGCCAACACACTCAAACCCCGCTGACATCGGGTCCCGTGGCGCTGACGCCAGACAGCTGGAATCTAGTAGCCTCTGGTGGTCAGGCCCAACTTTCTTAAGTAAACCTGAATCTGACTGGCCAGTTCAACCAACACATATAAAACAAAATGAACTCCCAGAATTCAAAATTCAATCTCATTTAAACGTATCAGATTCACAGTCAATTGAATTCATAAACCAATTTTCTGAGTTTGGCAAACTTCAACGCGTTACGGCTTACGTACGAAGATTCATACATAATTGTCGTAACCCACAGAACAAACATACAGGTCACTTAACTTTACACGAACTTAATTTATCGGTAAACACATTATGTAAAATTTCGCAACAAGAAACTTTCAATAATGAGTATAAGTTACTAAAAAATAACAAACAATTGCCAGCAAAAAACAAATTGCTCAACTTGACTCCATTTATGCACCCTGATGGGTTAATGCGAGTTGGAGGCAGGTTGTCCAATTCACATTATGATTATGACACAAAGCACCCCATACTACTGCACGCATCACACCACATAACAGTACTTATGTTCAGACATTTTCACAAACTACTTATGCATGCAGGTCCCCAGTTACTTCTCACAAACATTCGTCATAAATTCTGGGCATTAAACGGTAGAAACCTAGCTAGGAAAAACGTACGTAATTGTGTTAAATGCTGTCGCTTTTCAGGAAAGGTCAAACAGCCAATCATGGGCAACCTTCCTGAACAGCGCTTGCATGCTGAACATCCATTCATCAATACTTCATGCGATTACGCCGGACCAGTCATGATACTGAACCGTAAGGGCAGAGGTAGTAATTTAATAAAAGCATATATATGCATTTTTGTTTGCATGGCAGTCAGAGCAGTACACATAGAACTCGTAACCGACCTGAGCTCTAATACCTTTTTAGCTGCGCTTAGCAGGTTCATATCCCGCAGAGGGAAACCCGTCAACATTTTTTCGGACAACGGTACATGCTTCGTAGGAGCGTGTAACGAGTTGTCACGTTTTTTAAAGTCAAATTCGGACCACATAACTTCTCATGCTGCCAACTTATCAATAAAATTTAATTTTTCACCAGCTTATAGTCCAAATTTCAACGGCTTAGCTGAAGGTGCAGTAAAACAAGTAAAACATTTACTAAATCGAACATTAGGTCTTGCGAACCTCACTTATGAGGAAATGAGTACGGTACTCACACAAATAGAGGCAATCTTAAATTCAAGACCTCTTACTCCCATATCCTCTGATCCGTCAGACCTTTCAGCCCTTTCCCCAGCACATTTTCTCATTGGACGAACAATAACATTATTGCCTTCTCCTCAGGTACTAGATGCCTCAAGGTTGAGCACTTTCTCAAGATATATGAGAACTCAACAACTAAAAGCTCATTTCTGGGACAGATTTTATAAGGAATACATTTCAGAACTACAAAAGAGACAGAAATGGCGCAAAGAAGGAGAACAGCTTAAAATTGGAGAAATGGTGCTCGTGAAGGATGACCGGCTACCTCCCAATAGATGGCTGCTCGGGCGGGTGACCAGCATCCACCCAGGCGCCGACGGCGTAGCCAGAGTAGCAGACGTGCGGACCACTTCCGGGACTATACGACGAGCCTACAACCGACTGTGCCCACTACCCATGATGGACCAGAGAGACACTCCTGAGCTGCGATCATACGCTCAGTAGCAGACAATTGCCGCGGAGATTATCATAGCTCCTGCTCCAAAATCAGTCGTCAGATGTTCCTGATACAATCAGACGATCCTGACACACTACGTTCCTGGAAAACAACGTTCCTGTGCAGCAGACCGATGTTCCTGCGCAGCCATGTTCCAGCCCATTTCCGCCGGGGGCCAACCTGTTGACGCCTGGCATGTGTGTGCGCTCATCTATACTCGCACACACCCACGCAAACGGCAAGACCGGTCGACGGCGGCATCGGCGGTCGGGCCGGCCGCGCCCTCCCACTACTCACTGGACACCGAACCGAATAGACGTACAAATTACGAAAACTTCAATGTACCTACTTAGTGCTCAGAATTAAACCTATTTGTTCGCAAAAGCCATTGCAGTTTTAACACCAGCCTGAGAGTGGGTTTTTGATCCGTACTTAAGGTTTTCGAGTACCCTTATATATCGAAAATCAAAGCTGGTATAACAATAATTGTGGTAGAATTTACGACTAGCGGCGTTTGCAAGTTAACGCAGCCTGTGTAACTATTATTACAGCCGCCCACAAACATGGTTTAATCAAACCTTTGGCTAACTTCCAACTTGCAATATATCAACTGACAATTAGGTACTATCCAAAATAGTTTTGGAAATTAGTACTTTTGTGACTTGGGGTGACAGGAAACCCAGTATTGACTAGGTATTTCGGGCTTCCCCATTTTTGGGTGAAGAGCCTGAGTGAGAGCTTTGTCTAATATACTTGCAATTTTTTAATAATCAAACAAAATATATTCATTTGATACAGCAGAATACACCAAAAATAATAAGGGAGGGTTGCACCAGCTTACTTTAACAATAACAATCATAGGCATTTCAATTAAAGTACTGGTTAGACAAAAAATTCGTTGCACTATCTGATAACTGTTAAATGACGTCATAACTTTAACTGCTAACTGTAACCGCCCACGCTTCGCCGGTTAGTGTTATTGTTAATGTCAAATATCTGTCATACGCATAAATTATAATAATCAAGTATTCTGATCTGAAGCCAAAAGTCCGTCTGTCAATTATGATGGTGCAATACATGCTAGCTAAACTCCATGGTTAAGTCAAAGTTATAGTAAATTTAAACCGTAGAAGTAACTTTATCTGTGATTATGGTGCAACTCAGCCTAAGTGAATTTAATTTTGTAAGTCAAAGACTGAATAACCCTCCTTTTATAGTGGTTAAGCAAAAAAGCGTGTGGTTTTGGTTTGAGAATAGGAAATAGGATCTTTCCCGTGGCTGCCGGCTAAGGGAATATCTAGAGAATGAGCAGCATTTAGCTCGTACACTAAAATCTTCTGCGACCACCAAGCCGCCTATGGTGTGGGTGATTATATATGGCAACCCTCCATCTTTTTTCATACCCCCTATCATGGGGCAGTCAATCCTGTCCCTCTAATGGGCGGCCTATGTTCAGCACGACTGAATCTCATTTGTGCCTAAGAATCATCTCAAGTGGGTTAATAGAAAGTAGTCCTTATTTGCTACCATTTTTCTGGCAAAGGTCCAGGAGTAAACATCGCTTTGATAAACAGGACAATATTTGTTCTTGTTCAATTAAAAGGTACCTAACCACTTAAGCAAATTGGCTTTAAATGGCGTCCATTGCTAATGGATCGATGGTCATAGTAAAATATTATAATGGAAATGGTTTTAATTCCATTAGGTATTGTAGTACCTATGGTATGTGATAGTGATAGGCCATTAAACAATAGACACAGGATAGATGATAGTGCCACAGAAGACTGTAGATGCAGTGCAGAAGCGAAACGGTTATTTAGGACATACTTTCTGAAGTAGGTGTGGTTATATTATTTAAATAAATAAATATATGCGGACATTTCACACAGCGCCATCTAGCCCCAAACTAAGCATAGCTTGTACTATGGGAACCAGATAACTGATACAAGACTTATATACTTTTTTGTTTGTAAATACATACATAGAATACAATATAACACCCAGACGCAGAACAAACATATATGTTCATCACACAAATGTTTGTCCCGGGCAGGAATCGAAACCACAGCCCTCAGTTCAGAAGGCAGGGATACTACCAACTGAGCTATCGAGCCCGTCAATTTCTTTGATTAGTTAACATATTCCACTCAAGGAAAGACAACTGAAAAAGCTGTGGATGTGCATGGTCTGTAGCAAGGCCTGAATTTTTTTACTCAGTTCATTGTGGGCTTACTGCTGTAGTATATTCTAGAAGTCCCATCTAGAAGTACCAACGCAGCAAACCATTTTTTATTTGTTGTGATATAACAAAGGGCAGTTAATGGGCTCCCGTCACTTGCAGAATTCGCGCTTTTGTATACGGTCACAGCTAATATAACACTATGTATACGTAGGTACGGTTGTGTACGAGTGTGTATATAATATACTTAGGTAACTTTCATTTTAAGTACTACCCAGTCGAGCTTGTGCTCATTTTGTAGTTTGGGCACATTACAAAGCGAAATAATTTTGTGTTTTTCTGAGTTCCTTTCTTTATAGTTTGATGAGCTCAAATAACCACACACGATGTATTAATAAATAATAAAATAATAAATAAATAACGCCCAACGATCACATACATAGATCCTGGACCCTAACTAGGATTCCCTGTATCTAGGGACCCAGGAACTACGAGGACCATGGTCCCACAACAACCAGACACAGAACAAGTATTTACGCTTTTTTTGTTCTGTGCACAAATACTTGTCCTGTCGCGGGAATCGAACCCGCCGCCTCCAGGTTACGAGCCGACCTGCTCAACCACCACACCACGGAGGCTGTATTAGATGTAGTTAGTTTTCACAAAACACGAAGTTGTGCGTGTACCTAACAATAACCGGCCAAGTGCGAGGCGGACTCGCACACGAAGGGCTCCGTACCATTATCTATTAAAACCAGCAAATAAATCACGTTTGTTGTATGGGAGCCCACTTAAATATTTATTTTATTCTGTTTTTAGTATTTGCTGTTATAGCGCATTGAAAATTTCGCGGTCCGTGAGAATCTCATGGACCATAGACCATGTATCTCATGATGAGATACAGCCTGGTGACAGACAGGCAGACGGACAGCAGAGCCTTAGTAATAGTCCAGATAATATAATACCATCTAATAACTACTGTACAGATGCCTCATCCCATACAACGGAATTATTTTATTTCTGCATAACGCAAGATTATCAAGCGACATTTATTACGTGTTGGCGAAGTATTGGGCCAAATACACTGGACACTAACTAGTAACTCTCTAGACACGATTACAAATTTTTTTCAAGTTCGTGTGTTTGTATTATATTTTCCGTTTGTACCTGATGGGACCCTGTAACAATCGCTTCACTCTTCGAGTATGGAACCCTAAAAACAAACAATGTATAAATCCATGTTCATCACAAAGCAGTTTCTTCTCCATAGACAATCAAACATGTTTCAAAATCCAACAATAATTTTTAAATTAAAAATAATTCATTATTTCCAGATGCGTCTGCCTCCACTGGTTCAACCGTAAGTATGGCATAGACGCTGATGATGATCGTGAGCACAGCTCCCATAAGAACGGAGTCAGCACCGTGGAGAGTGGCCATGGTCATGACCACAAGCACGACAAGTCAGATAAACACGACAAGCCAGATAAACACGACAAGCCAGATAAACACGACAAGCCAGATAAACATGACAAGCACGACAAACCTGATAAAAGCCACGCGAAAGATAAGCCCAAGCTTAAGACCCAAGTCAGCATCAGCTGCGATGTTGCCCTGATCAAACAACCTTCAGCTAGCGACACTTAAGCACGACCACTAGATGTAATTATAAGAGTTGTCTGTGCGAGTGGATGGTCTGTGAGCCCGGGCGGCGTTTGGCAGGTTCGCTGTTTTACTGAACAATTTTATTCTGTCCAAAACTAGACATTTTGGGAGTTATAAAACTGGTGTTTGGGCAAAATAAACTTGTCAAGTTTGAACTGAAGATGGTTTTTTATGGTTGCGATTGCTGCATGGTTTCTTCCATGATCGGTTATTACTTGTCAAGGGCTGATGTAACGATTACAGACTAAATAAACGAGATCTAATTCGATAAATATGCAATCACGTCAGCCTTTGGCTTTATCTTATACTTCTCTCATTTAAAAGGTATCTAATTACCTATGCTTCTTCTCAGTAAATGGAGAGATATGTTAACTAAATGTGAAGAACATAATATTATTATGTAAAGCTCATTCCTATATTTTGTGTCAATGTCTGTAATTTAATGCCCTCTGCTCTTCCAGAATATACCTGTATATTTATATCCTTTCGATTTCTTATATTTTAAAGCCGCCATTAATGATTGGATCTTCTATCCTAATATTGCTATATTGTTATTTATATTATACATGTAAATAATCACATTTCGATAAATTTGTGCTCATTCTCCATCCGTATTTTATTGATTTATAAGGTATATATTTCGTTATTATTAATATTAAATTCACCATTAGAAGTTTTGCGAAATATAAAACATCAGTCTAATATAAACTACATATCATTTTTACTAGAATTGGATTTTATAACTTTTTAATTATGGCTTTATATCTTAATTTTTATTATTATAACATCGGTTATTTTTTGCACATTAAAAAATTTAGGTAATGCATTTTTAATTCGATACATTTATGTAGATTAATATTGTCCTTATATTGGTATTGTAATAAATACCTATCATGAATGAATAAATTATCATAATTTAGGCATATATATCTTTTCGAGAAATTTACAATTAAAATTCGCACCCTTATAATCACCAAACATAAATATATAAATAAAAATTCCATTTGTAATATTTTTATTACTAATTTATCTAATTTACATCCTTAATTCCTCACCGTCCGTAAAAAATGGGTTTTATAAATTTCTTACCAAAACCTGAAATAAAAATAATAATTAATTATTATTTATTTATTTATTTATTTATTTATTTATTTATTTATTTATGGACCTTCAACAGTTCTACATGTTTTTGAAAATAATAGTGACAGCTTACATGGATTACATGACAGGTTTCAAACTCATGTTTATTATGACCATGATGTAATTAGAATAATAATTGATTACAGTTAAAATGAGCTTAGCTAATGTGATTATTTTTCACTTTTACGCACACTCTTCTTCCCCTTTTTTTTAGTATATATATACTACTTACTTACATGAATTATTTATCAATTTCACCTTATTATTAATCACTATACAGATGCTATAGGGGGAAACTTTGTGCAACTTTAGAACTCAATTTACGATCTTTTTCTAATAACAATGAGTAAGAATAAATATTTTATCAATAGGTATTTGTGTAAATTAGATGTTGTCGATCGATGTTTATAATTAATATAATAGTTATAAAATTGCATAGACCAATTTGTATAATTATGTTGAGGAATACAATGTCTTGACAAATACTTCTTTTTGAAAAACGTGATTTGAACTCCATCATTTAGGAAGAAAAAATTGGAATTTTTATCCTAAGAGACTGAGAAAGTGTTCGTAAGCAAACTTCAACGGATTACTTCATTTTTTTTTTATCTCCGACTTTAATTTATTTTTAAACTCTGTTAAATATATTTTATATTCACTTTTTAGTCAAGTTCCACTTGCAAGAAAATTTCCCGGTAGGATTTCAGACATAGCTTGCAAGTATAAACTAAATAAGTAGTTGACTAGTTACTATAAACTTGCAAGTTACTGTCTGATGGACTGTCGGACATTCAAGCAAAAATTTTCTGCAGGTACCTGACTTTATGTATACTTTAAGTACTATTTCCATGGGGCCATGATTTCGGTCCAGTTGTTTAGGATCTAAATATTGTTTTTATGGCACGGGATAGATATTCAATACATAATAAACATGACAAGTATTACATCTTATTATATAAATAACATCCAAACTTATGAAATTCAAGTCTCTCACGAATAAGTACTTATATAGCTAATTTTAATCCCATTTAGGTATCAGTCTATTGTAATAACTTTCGAAGTCATCGTGTTTTTTATACCACCGAAGTTTACACGCATGGTAGTTCTTTTCAGGGTTCAGTAGGTACACAAAAGTTTGAAGCGGGACCTTATTACTATGCCTCCGAAGTCCGTCAGTCTGGCTGTCTGACTTAAAAACGGCTATCTCTTGAACGTAGTAGATAGCCGTTAGAAATTTTCCCAGAATATACAGCGAATTATAAAATTACAATAAAAAAACAAAAGAAACGTGAGTAGTATTTATTTATTTCAGGTCCCTAACTCGGTATGCTAATAGTGCATAAATTCTGTAGTATATATAACATAACAACAGATAAAAAACCGCTTAAAATTGGCCATTTGAAAGGTTTCAAACATACCATTCAATTTTAGGGGCTATTTTATTTGATCTTATCACAAATGAAGTAGATACATATGTACGGAATCCTCAATGCACGCATCCGGCTCGCTTTTCACCGATTTTATTGTTTCATAAATTGAATTACGTAATTAGGATGATTTTCAATGAGATGAAGACATTGTAGTATGTTGTAATGGAATCAAAGTAAATGGATGTTTATTTATTCCATAATAATTGTTTATCGATGTTGTAGTTTAAGAAATGTTAGATATAAATATGGTGTAACAGATATTAGGTGTAATGGATACAATATATATATATATATTATTTATATATGTAACTTTCGCGTAAAGCTTCATCGCCTGAATTTTGCATAGACAATGTTGCCAAAGATATTATTTATTATTCATAAATATGTTTTTATTTATATAATTACAATTTTGTAAAATTTAAAGCGTATTATAATTGTGTTATTGCCAAAGTTATATTGTAGTAAAAAGATAAAATATTTTTTATTATAAGTACCTAGATCGCTTTTTGTAGAATGATTGCCGTGCCAAAGTGGACGAGGTTTGACCGCGTTTTTGCTAAATTGAGCTTTTAAATAGATACATTGTCGATTATTTATCAAATTCTTTATGATATTAAAAGGAATTGTTTTATGTATTGAGTGTGTAATTAATATTTTGTCTATTTCTAAGTTAAACTATTTTTCATTGTGAACGTATCGCAAAAAACATTCCGCCGCAGCTTTGTATGTATAAAATAAATTATTCAAATAAAATATGTAATGTGGTATACATTGATAAGTAAGTGTGTAGATGGTACAGTATATCACGCATTATCCAACTTGTACCTGTATATCCTGAATTTTATTCGATGTTATAGAATTTATTCTGAAATGCAGGTTTTATTCACCCTCTATTCACTGTGATACGTAAGTGAGATTGTTCATCATACCTATTCAATAACTATTTATATAAAATAATCTATATATAACCTTACTAACATTTATTTTAGTTTTTCTTACTACAAATAATCAGATAATCCCCGACACAAAGTGATAGCTAAGAACATATTAGACTCTTGATTAAGTCACCTTTAAATAAAGATATTAACAAAAAAGTTCATCCGTTTGAAGCTATGATGCCACCTAAGTACCTATAAGTGTTAAAATTAACACCCACTGTTTGCGTCGGGGGTTAGATACATAAGATTATAATATCCTTTTACTGTTATCAAAGTTTTATCTCAAAATATCACAGTGAATTATAATTAGTTGATAATTAAATAAGTTGTATGTACCTACTAAAATATACTCCACAAAATTAACCTTTATTTTTTATATTTTGATTATATTTATGGACTTTTTAACATGAATCATATTTTAATCGAATAATTTACTTAAAATATGTCGATCAACATGTTTTATATTGATATTATTATTTAATTTTAATTATGACTGTACTGTTTTATATCTCATATATTTTATACCAATGTCTCTAAATAAAATGTGAACATGGTGTCTATGTTATTGCATTCCTCCACCAAACCCATTTCCAAAAAAAATTATTCGTTACTACCTACTAGGTGGTAGGACTTTCCTGCAAAGATCCTCTAGCTAGATAGTTACCTACGTAACCTACCACCACTGCGAGTTATTCTGGCGCCAAGCAGTAGTGTGCAAGCACTATATACTACCTATACTGCGTTCCGGTTTGAAGGGCGTTGTAGCTAGTGAAATTACTGGGCAAATAAGACTTATGTTACAGTCTAAAAATCTTTTTTGTCACTGTGTGTGTCACGTTGAGTTCCGAGTGACACTGCAATCTGTTATGGGCTTTGACGCTTAACATCAGGTGTACGACTAGCTCATCACGTCATTCGTTCACATAAAAATTATAGGTATTGGTACACATTTCAGCGGATTTTATAATTAACTATAATCAAATGAGTAGTTATAAGTAAATAAATATTTGTATAGGTATATCCACAGGTAAGTAGGTACCTATAGGTGGCCGCCTGCAGATACCCTAATACCTAAACGATAATAATTATTGGATTTAGGTAGGTACTTATACCTAATTTGATGCAGTTTTACCGTAATAATATTTTTGGTCCATGTCAATAATAAGTAGGTATATAATTTTTAAATCTTATACTATCCCCAACTTGAAATCGTCGTGTATTTAAATCACAATTAATTATGTACTAGAAAGTTCCTAGGTACATACCTACGTTGATTACTTATAAACTAAGATTTGAAAATGAAATCAGAACCTTTTTTATAATCATTTTCATTATGTAGGTAGGTACTTACATAGTTATTATAATATCAGTCAGACATAATTATTAGGTACCTAGGTATAGATGGCTGAACTGGCTCAAATAAAGCTGCAAAAATTAAAAAACAAGATCCTACGACCACGACTCAAGATTAAGCAGTGATAAAAATTATTATTCTTCAAATTAGTCTTCGCTGCAAACTTTTACAAAACAATAAAGCTTCAAAGCTTTTAACGATCGCTAGTGCCATCTATTAGAATTTTCAGTAACTACGTTGTAGATAGTAGTAGTTAATGCGTACAATCTTAAGATGTTCATTGTTGTCATAATAAGTAGTTGAAAACAAGTCTACGAAAAAATGCCTATACAACACGATAGATGGCGCTATTACAAATCTGTATGTTTTGAATAATATTATACTAATTTCGGTTTGTTTGTTTATTTGCCTAGATTTTAGGTCTGACTGTTAATAAATTTTGTCAACAATATCAATCTTAGATATATACAGTAGGTTAGTAGAAGTGTGTCGTTGTCAATAGCTTTCCTGTTTCATCGCGGTGAATAGCGGCAACGTCACGCCGCGCCGCCACGCGTATGGTGCTATAGCGTCAAGTCGTCAACGCAAAACGCGCGCGTGAGCGGTGAGCGTTATCGTTCAGTTGCCGCCTGTGGCTGCCGCGGGGCGCGCATACCACGCAGTCTCGTTTTTCTCACAGAATAGATATTATAGTATTTCATTTTGTATAGTATTTCTGCCAATAACACCATACACCACCATCACCATGCCAAATTCCCTCATAGATGAAAAACTTGTGTTCAAACTGATTGAAGAAGTGAAGAAGCGAGAGCATCTTTACGTGCCTAATTACCAAACAACCGAACGTCCGATAGATAAGGTCAGGAAGTGGAAGGAGGTCGCGGCAGCGGTTAGGCAGCCTGGTGAGTACTGCTGAGAGTATGTACACTGAATAGGAACCTTAAGGAACTTATTTAACATTTGCACATCGTTTTAATACCTTACCTTTACTATTTATATATTCTGTAGGCACTACTGTATGAATTGTATCGTACCTCAATGTGTGGGTTTGATAAGTTTAGTACAAAGACTTTGTTTAGTAATCATAAGCCGATTCATTTCAACTTCGTGCCCGGTACTATATACATATTCTGTGGCCCAGTGTTTTAGATAGGTAGGTAAGTATAACAAGTGTTATAGGTACCTATCACAACTGACTGACACATAATAATTATATTAGTACCTACATATACGTCTATGTATTATCCATGGATAAAGTGGTGGCGGAGCGGTCATTCGCGCGTCACCGCCGCGCCGACGGCGTTTAGTGACGCGCGCGAAGATTCGCTTCTACCCATAGACATATATATAAATCTATGCTTCTATTACAGATATTAAAATAGTATTACCTACTAGTTTTTTATAGGATCAGTGTGCTTCTACTGAACAAAAAATAAAAGACATAAGTATCGTAAATCGGTCTAGAAATCTCGGGGAAATTGGTAATTATGTACCTAACCTATTCTTACCTAAATAAAAAAAACAGTCAAACATTACATAGGTAGGTAGAGATAATATATTATGCAAGTAGGTACTTGGAGTTCGACTTCAATATTATGAGAGGTTCTACCGTCGACCTGTTTATCGATCGTCGCCGTAGTTGATTAGCTAAGAGTAAGAAATGATACTAACTTATAATAAAACACGCAACTTATTGTTCACAGTACGAATAGTAAAACAGAAATGGAAAAGCCTCAAAGACTCGTTCAGGAAAGAAGTGAAACGGTTCGGTCCGCCTGGCTGCTACGCGGGACAATGGCGGTTCTTCGACCAACTCACCTTTCTCGACCAATACCGGAAGAAACCAGAAGAGAAACACGAAAAGTACAGTGAATCGGAAGCAGAAGAAGCCGAATATCTCGATGATGATGCAGAAACTGTACACAAGTTTATAAAAAAAATTAAAAAAGAGGACGAAGACCCCTTAGAAAATGATTCAGAGAAACAGAGTGAAGATTTCGATGGTTTGTTTTTGAATAGTTTAAGGCCGTATTTTCAACAGTTAGAGCCCTTGAGAAAGCTGGTGGTGAGGAGCAAAATACAGAATTTGTTGTACAGTGAGCTTTCTGCCCAGAACGCTTCTAAGGACACGAAAACTAGCGGCTTATCTTATAATTAAGTAACCCAAGTACAATTGGGCAAGATTTAGGCAGTTTATGTGGGACCAATGTGCTGGAGACTTGGACGGCCATCCATGTAAATTGTAAATAAGAAGAAAGCGTATTCCTTCTAAGTTATAATAATAATTATCCCCTACTACCTTATTACAAAATAAATATAAGTAGATAGGTAGTAGGCACAGATCCTAATGTGTAATGGTCTTTTTCGAAGGTAATAAAAATAATTGTATTTTGTTATGCGGTTGTCTTATAACGCCGAGTTGAGGCCTATTTGTGACAACATTTTCACCTTTTGTTCTTTTCTGGTAAAATAATTATGTATTATATTTTAGTGATTGTTGTTACAAATAAACAGTTTTTCTTTCTTTCTTTCTTTCATTTTTTATCCAATAATGCAGTAAGTGTACCTAGGTATCCTACCTATATGCCTAATCACTAATAGGCCATACTAAATACATACCTATGGCACTAGGCGCCATTAAAATTTCTCCCTGAATAAAAAAAATACTACTAGCATGGGGTCCCATCACGTACAAACGGAAAATAGCCCGTACTTGCAAAAAAATTTAGTAATCGTGTCTAGAGAGTTACTAGTTAGTGTCCAGTGTATTCATTTGGCCTGATTCGGCCCAATACTTCGCCAACACGCAATAAATGTCGCTTGATAATCTTGCGTTATGCAGAAATAAAATAATTTGTAAAATAGCCCGCGTTATTCCGTTGTATGGGATGAGGCATCTGTATAACTGTAGGTATTATATTATCTGGGCTACTAGGTACTTATTCTAGGCCCTGAATTGAATACCTTCCTGTACCGAAGTAGGTGCTTGCCGACTTTCCGATCTAATAGTAAACCTAAGTAGGCACCTATACCTATCTTTTAAATGTACTTACCTAACAAATACAAATACTTAGCATAGGTGACTTTATAGGTACCTAATAGGCACAGGCTAAGTCCTAGCCTATCTATACAGGGTTACAGGAAAAATTGTGCTAGATCCGCTAAGGGCGTGGAGTTCCCACCATTTCTAATTTATTTCACTATGAAACACCCTAGCCTAAACTTATAATATTATTTTTAGTTATCCGTTAGAAAAAAATACAGATTCAAATATTTTTTTATTTCTTAACTTTCACTTGTCTACTATAGTCTATTAAATATTATATTATGTACTATTTTATTGATTGACGTCCCAAAGCATCTTATTACACATGTAAAAATGCAATAATAATAATAATAAGACGCACAAAATATTAAAAAAAAAAAAATTAAAAGTCGAATATTTCGAAAAGGGTTAAGTTTAGGCTAGGGTGTTTCATAGTGAAATAAGTCAGAAATGATGGGTACTCCACGCCCTTAAAGGATCTAGCACGATTTTTCCTGTAACCCTGTATAATTATATAACCTATAATAAAAAAATATTGTAGACATTGTACTGTAGTGTAGCTGGGTATGGAACTTTAGGTACCTGTAGGTAGTAATACCTACCTACTAGGGTAGAGCACGTAGTTTAGAGCATTTTCTATGGCTAGTAGACCAGGGCCGAAGCCTTCAAAAATGGTAAAAAATGAAAAAAAATTACAGTAGGATGAAACCCATTAGAAAAGGAGGGGAATATGATCAAAATGAAAGGAAAACTAAATTCCGGTCGATCCGAGTTCGGGAAGTGGGGGGGGTGAGTTTTTAAGGGTAAAAAATGGTTTATCTTGATTTCCGGCAAAACTACAAGTCCTATGGAAAAAAGTTAAATGGCAAAGTTGTAGGCAATAAAAAGATCTACAACTTTTGTATTTGCAATTTTTTCACATAACCTCAAAATTTAGGTGAAAGTTCAAAAAACCAAGTTTTTGGTTTTTTATTTATATCTTTTTCAAAAAAAATTTTTTTTCTACGAAATTTGGTGAAAACTTACCTTATTATGTCCCAAATACACTGTAATTTATTTGATTAAAAATATTTATTTTTTCGCTTCATTTTAACTTAATATCAAAAATGCACCCTAATTTTCAATCGAAAATTCTGACCTCAAAATATCAGCTTTTTTCAAAAAGTTTGGGGGCTTTTTGGTCGTTGAAATATCTACTTTCTGATGGTGTAAAAAAAATATACATTACTATAGGAAATATTCTTAGAAAATGCAAAAAATTGAAAAAACCTCAAATTCGAATTTTTTTTTTAATTACTACGTGATCACGCCAATATGTTACCGAATATCTTCGATGGAGAAACTAGTGGACTGTATAGAAAATTTATGGTACGCACAATCAAAAACAGGGCAAGGAGGAAGAGAAGATGGGACATGCAGCACATACCTCTGAGAGCCCAGGGTAGGCTCCAGATCCTCCTGAGAACGGCGACCGCGGCGGGCCCGCCACACACACGAGATGCTGGTTTCCAAATTCTCGATCACGTCACTCAAAAACTGTATTTTTGTTGTGCTAGCGGTAGGCGCGATTAATTTGTGGAAGATTACAAAAGCTCAATGCTTGATTGCGGGAGAATATAATTTTAACGAATTGAAAGCACAATTCGCGCAGGTGCGGGTGCGGCCATTTTTTCAAGACGACGAAGACTGTCTATGTTTTCTACAGTAGCTAGAGGGCTACTCGGCGCTGCGGTAGTACTTGCATGAATGGGCGGGAAATTGGAATAAAGGAATGTACCATAATACAAATTATTTATCGTTAATTTAAGTTAAATAACTTGGCGTTACCACTACGTATTGTACATATCATCAAAAAAATGTGATTGCTGCAATTTTTTTTAGTTAAAAAGTTTATTTATTTTACTCGAATTACATTCATGTCATAGAAAATCTCATACAAAATAAATATACATGTAAATCGTACTATTGAATTTAGGAACTTAATTCTGTTTTTTTTTTATTAGAATGAATGACGTATAAACAATATAACAATAATAATAACTTTTTTCAAAAAGTTTGGGGGCTTTTTGTTCGTTGAAATATCTACTTTCTGATGGTGTAAAAAAAATATACATTACTATAGAAAATATTCTTAGAAAATGCAAAAAATTGAAAAAACCTCAAATTCGAAAATTTTTTTTAATCATTATGTACAGTTTTGAGGTATTTATTAAAATTTACACTTTAGTTACTCAAAAAACGTAAGATTTCATGTTTTATTGATAAACGAAAAAATTGCAAATTAAAATATACTTCTATAATTAACAAACAAATAAGTTAATAAAGTTAATATTTAATAAGACATCTACAATATTTTGAAAAAGTTGTAGAATCTTCTTTAAATAATATTTGTAGATGCCTATTTATTGCTGTTTTAAGATAATTTATATACATGAGTGACCTTCGGTGAATTAAGCCCATTGTAAGTTATTTCATTGAGAAGTGGGGACGGACCTAGGAGGGTCTGGGCCTTACTACATAGCTGGTATTTCGTAGCAGCTGTAAAAACCGTTAGCCAGTATTCGAGATACAGAGTAGTGTACAACATCGTTTTTAAAAATACACGTGCAGGCTGAGTTACTCTAAGCGATTTGTGAGAAATTTACTTTATTCAAAGAATCGTTTGGAAACTACATAGCAAGGTAAATACTATCTGTATTTTAATCTATATTAATCAGCTTCAAAGTAAAAATAGTAATATTTACGATCAACTAGAGTTGGAAAGATTAGTCGTATCTGACGATGAAGAAATAAAAATAAATAATAATAATAAATAATAAATATGTGTGGACAATTCACACATCGCCATCTAGCCCCAAACTAAACATAGCTTGTACTATGGGAACCAGATAACTGATACAATACTTATATACTTTTTTGTTTGTAAATACATTACATAGAATACAATATACACCCAGACGCAGAACAAACATCTATGTTCATCACACAAATGTGATGAACATAGATGAAATGCCTCCAAAGAGACAAAAACTAATGAGTAACTGATTAGAATTTCAGATAAGGTGTTTATAAATAACAAGATTAACGTTTTTTAAAAAAAATTTAATGAATAACGTAATCAGCACTGCAACTGTTATGGGCGGCTGTATTGCTTAACATCAGGTGAACGACCAGCTCGTCACGTCATTCATTCTAATAAAAAAAAATCAGAATTAAGTTTCTAAATTTAATAGTACGATTTACATGTATATTTATTTTGTATGAGATTTTCTATGACATGAATGTAATTCGAGTAAAATAAATAAACTTTTTAACTAAAAAAAATTGCAGCAATCACATTTTTTTGATGATATGTACAATACATAGTAATTTTAAAAAAGATTCGAATTTGAGGTTTTTCAATTTTTTGCATTTTCTAAGAATATTTCCTATAGTAATGTATATTTTATTACACCATCAGAAAGTAGATATTTCAACGACCAAAAAACCCCCAAACTTTTTGAAAAAAGCTGATATTTTGACGTCAGAATTTTCGATTGAAAATTAGGGTGCATTTTTGATATTAAGTTAAAATGAAGCGAAAAAATAAATATTTTTAATCAAATAAATTACAGTGTATTTGGGACATAATAAGGTAAGTTTTCACCATATTTCGTAGAAAAAAATTTTTTTTTGAAAAAGATATAAATAAAAAACCAAAAACTTGGTTTTTTGAACTTTCACCTAAATTTTGAGGTTATGTGAAAAAATTGCAAATACAAAAGTTGTAGATCTTTTTATTGCGTACAACTTTGCCATTTAACTTTTTTCCATAGGACTTGTAGTTTTGCCGGAAATCAAGATAAACCATTTTTTACCCTTAAAAACTCATTCCCCCCACTTCCCGAACTCGGATCGACCGTAATTTATTTTTCCTTTCATTTTGATCATATTCCCCTCCTTTTCTAATGGGTTTCATCCTACTGTAATTTTTTTTTGGTTTCAAAAATTATCTACCCTGGTCTATAGAAGGATGGCGGTAAATCCTTAAAAAAATAAGTTCGGATTATTTTACATTCTGTGGCGGGCGACTGGCGCAAACGGACGGGCCCGCGTAGCCGCTGCATGCAACCCAAACAAAACACGCACGGAGCGGCAACGCCGCCCGTCGCCCGCCGCGTTCGGTCGGCGTGAATCGATCCCCTCCGCGGCACCGACAGGTTTTACTTGCAATAGTGAAGAGAACTAAAAGCTTAATTACCGTAAATTATCGATTTTTAATGGTTTTTACTCTTGTACCAGGTTGAGTTGAGATAGGTACCTAAAGTAATACTTTTTTCGAATCTAATTTTCTTTTGTGATGGCTTATGAAATTCAACACAGCCGAGATATTTCATTATAAGTACTTAGACACCCCCGAGCTCATGTAACTTCATACTTAAATAAAAACACAGCTCTCAAAATGATGCATCGACGCAAACTTCATTTGGCATGCCTACTCTTTGGTGTCATCAAGCACAGAGAGCCTGCATATCTTTTCGATAAACTGTCCTGGGTATCAGCTCGGAGATCCTACGGGTCCCGGCAGTGCGCAATGCTGCTCTCAACAAAACGTCATAGCTCACCCGCTTTCAGAGGTAGTTTCCGTTCATTCCACCGCCAATTAGGAACCTGCAAAATGTTCAGGACCAAACTCAAAATATTTTTATTAGTCCATCAAAAAGCTCAGGAAGCGCTAGTGCATGATACAAGTGCTATTTGGTTTACCTTGTCTTCTTTTTTCTTTCTGTTACTTTTCTCTTTTTTGCCTGCCACTGTATATACCAGTATTGATTTTATGCTAGACCGTATTTTATTTATTATCTAATTTCAAACACTGTCAGTACCTGTACAATACTTTAATTAAATAAATGTTAACAAGTAGGTACCTACTAACACAGTTGTTTAGTTATCTTTGTTAAATAATATTGTTGATATATGCACCCACTGTAACGGTGTGGTAATTTTTACTTAACATTAAAAATTAACAATTTTACTGCGTTTTTAAATAATGATATTGCTAATCAAGCAAAAAAATGTAATGTTTTCTAAAACAAGTCTGAAAAGTATATTTAATAATATTATTACGCTAATGCTACAGCCAAAATATAATAAGTATGGTTATTTGCATATTGCAACTTTTCTTTAATTCAATTCAATTCAATTCAATTCAATTCAATTCAATTCAATTCAATTCAATTCAATTCAATTCAATTCAATTCAATTCAATTCAATTCAATTCAATTCAATTCAATTATTTATTTGCATTCCACAATGTTGTTTTAAGATTTTAGTTTAGATATACCAGTACATCATGGACCCTGTCGGGCACGCAAAAATTAGAAGAGAGGACGATACATAAATATTGATTAGCCAACTACAGCATATTACATTGTTACCTAATTATACATGATTTCCTCTATGCTTTTATTAAAATTTGTCACAACTTCTTTATTTTGAAGTAAGTAGGTAGTTATAAATACCTACATACAGTCATATCATTTATATATATTTCATGTCATTTATTTAGTGATTATAATAGATTTATTTTTACTTTATTATAAGTACATAACAGTATGGTTCATATTCTAAGACTATACTTATATTTTATCTTTTAAATATTCATTAATTGTGTAGTAACTTTTTTCAATTAGAAAGTGTTTTACTTTTTTGATAAAAATTGCATTATTTGATTCATATTTTATTGCTTCTGGAAGCTTATTATAAATATTTTTATATAATTCTCTAATTAGTAATAAGTTTCTGATTTGTATATTAATGCAATTAAAAATCAACGCAATTTTTTTTATTTTTGGAGGTATGACTTAAATGAAGTCAAGTCGAATCGATCACGGTTACTTTATATTACCGATAACTTTCAAAACACTCCAGTCCCACATATAATTTATATCACCGGAATCACTTATTTCATTTTTCTTTATGTTGACATAGTTTTCCAAAGAAAAATCTTACTTTATACGTAAATATTGATTAAAAATTGCAGAGCGCGAACTGTACTCCGTTACGTATCTTAGAACATTTACACCCAAAATACGAGCCATAACGCCGCACTTAATTAAATTACTATACGCTGCCAGATTCTACAAAGGGGGAATCCCGACCCGCAATATTGTATTCAGGGAATAGAGGGGCCATTCTTTGATTTGTCTCGTCCCGGCGTGAATAGTCGTCAATCCGTCACTCATTGTGCCTTATCCCGCGCTCCCGAGACTTCCGACCACTTCCACAGCTCTCATTACGAGCCCGTATTCCAATTTCTAAAGGCGCTGGTGATTCATCTATTGTCGCTTTATTATGATATTCGTCAGACAAAAACGTAATTGTGAATTTGGTGTTTTCAATTGCGGGAGCAAGTGGATATGCGTAAGTGTACAATTGTAGATGGAGTATTTTTAATGCTAATCAACATATTACGTCCAATTTGGTATTAATTTAGGTAATAATATGCATGTACCAAAATTAAAATAAGTATACCATATTACATTATCCTTATAAAAACTAGATATCCAAGTGAGGTCACTTCGTCGTGTCAACTTTCTAAACGACAGTTTTCTGAATCTGAGGGCCCTTCCCTGTCAAACGTATGTTTTTAGTCTAAGCTTTTAGCAACCCTTTCTTTCCTCTGTAGTGTATTTGCATTAAAATAAAAAGAAGGATACTTATTTCTCAGACAAAACACTAACAAAACCTTAAATATACGATAGGCTTACTTATCCAAAGTTAATATGTAATTTCTTTGAGTTCTAAAAATCTAATGTAGTTCAGTTTTATCAATACGACCAATTAGATGACACTTGTAAACGTCGCCACAAAAGTTTAGCATCAAGTATGTACAAGAAAACGAGTCCCTATCCATATTTGAACAATTGTTCTCGTACCTTCATAACGTCTAGCTTTCGACTTGTAAGAATTCTCGGTACAACCTGTTGACATGCTATTCTTTGGAACTAAATAACTGGTTGTTTGAAATGGAATCGACGTTAAACTGTAGAATTACGTGTCAGTTACGACTCGGTGATGGTGACAATTTGATTTTTATTGAACGAAACGACCTCCTCTGTGATTCAGTAAGTGGAACAGAACTTCTCTGTAACTGATCGAATGTTTCGCAATAAACAGTGAATACAGCAAAATTGTGATCAGTATCTGCACTACATGAAATTATTATTACTGTGTCCACTGTCATTTTTTTATCTAAGGCAATTAACATAGGTTTAGGTAGGTAGAAACATAAAGTTTGCAATGTCAAAGCAATCTATTTTAGTAAATTAAATACAGTACATTGAACATGTAAGCTCGAATATGAAAATAAATCACCTCGTAATGCGTCACCCGATGTTATTGCTTCTCTGTAAATTACAAACTCCAGAAGCTCTTGAGAAGTTCACGTGTTGATGGACGCGTTTGTTTTATCAATGATGCTATTATAATAAACATATTTTTAATCGAAAAGGTATCGCGTAACATTTTTCTTTCAGAAACTGTTGGAGTTTAACTTTGAAGCTTACACATGAACTTTATAATGATTTTTCATCCAAAGTAAACTCCTAAGAACCCGTTAATCGATTTTCAAATTTCGACATGATCGAATATTTAAGGAGTTGAGCTAATTCAAAGGTAATAGCGGTTCAGATGTTTGAAATATTTGTTGTAAAATGTAATGAATTAATAACTACATTGACATACGTACCTGTATTTTTGGTACAAAATAACACAATTTCAGGAAAACTAAACTCTGACATTCGTTCTAAATTATGTCATTCGTGAAAAAAGGAACCACCGAGGTAATATAAAACATTATTATTTACATATTATGTTACGTTGTAAGTACAAGCTTCTTTCAATGTTTCCCCCTGTTGTTATTTTATCTAATCTGAAGTACCTCGGAAACTTTAAGCTCTAAGCTTTGGCTTTCGTAGGATTAATTGCGTTAGGTTTATCTGCCTATACAAGTATACAGTGTTCTGTACTGTCACAGCTGGTTATTCCATTAACTAATAGGTATAAGCATCGAGTTTTATATTACTACGCTTGTCCGTTAAGCCTTGAATCCTTGGATTAGCTGGAATTGAGACATTCTGTTGTTCTAAAGTTATGACCAATCGTTTTTTGATTCTTTGGTCTTATTTAAACCTGTTCAAAACAATTAAAAATTTTTTTTTCAAAAATTAATCATATATCTAGATCTTATGTTCACGCGGTCAAGGGGAGCAATACAATTTTTATTTAAGTATTTATCTCTTTTACTCTACGGGATACAGAACCTCAGAACCTCGACGAAACTTGATATGGCAATAAATAAAACATTCATCGCCGTCTCTATCACGTTTGGAGTATGAAAGGTGGCGCTATCTCTATCGGTCCCAGCCCAGCCCGAGTCTATCCGAGCTTGTGGAAGTTCGTTTATCGCTCTTCAAATACTTAGTTTAGAAGTTCCCTTCTAACCTTGAATGTTGAAATTCTACTCAGATCCTGTCGAGCCATACCTATCTACCAGATAATATTCTTAATGTTATTTGAATAAACAAAGAAAATAAAGCTCTATTGTGGGACCTAATTTTAATGAGCTTATACCAAATGACTGAGTTTTAAATCTTTTGTAATTAAAATTAACCGCGTTTTTATAGCACCATTTTGGTCGAGCTGTTTTTCGATATAGCAGTACTTATTTTCAAAACTGCAAAAACTCAGCTTGCTTTGAGGCATGCTCAATTGCTCAGATGTCATCATAGGATTGACGATGATCCTCAGTCCTACTGCGATGGTTTGCTTTATTAGTTCTACGAAATCGGGTTTTATGGTTATTGTACATGGAGCGAAGTCATTGTAAATCAGATTATAGACTTATCTCGTTTTGCTATTTGAAGCCTTTTATCTGAAAGCAAGCACAAGGATCCCTAACTATGTATAGCATAAATGAGTAACTTATTTACCCTTAGGTAATGAAAACACTCAAATGGCTGAACTAATATTGATTAAATTTTGTGTGAAAATAGTTCAAGTCCTGGGCTATCAATCACATAGCATAAAACATAGTGGTCAGAAACTGGAGCTTGTAAGTATTTAGATATAGGAGGCACCTAGGTTAGGTACTTACTTACCTTTCGCAAATTGCTCTCGGTTATCATTATCAATTAAGATAATGATGTTGATAACTGATCAATTTCAGATAAGTAAGAGGTTTGACAGTACTCCCTATACTATGTTGTATTATAGGTCTAACAGCTAGAAGACTAAGCCACCGAACTAGATATAATTATATTTTATGCTACTGTGGGTAGGTAGATAGATAGATAGATAGATAAACTCTTTATTGAAACAACACATTTACAGAAACACTCAATATACAAGTGTCACAACGGGCGGTCTTATCGCTTAAAGCGATCTTTTCCAGACAACCCAGGTAGGTGATACCTACCTACAGTAGCAGGTAGGTATCACCTACCTGCCAAAAATTATACCTACTATAATTTTTGAACTTAATAGTGTAATCTAAACTAAAACTTATTTCTTTCGTAGGTAACGTAGGTTTTCTTTCTCATCTCGGTAGGGTAGGTAACTAGGTACTTTAAAAACTTTTAGGATCATTCTTTGTCACTGTGGAAATTCTGTGAAACCTAAAACTGTTCAAAGTTTAGAGAGACCGTTGCCAGGTTCGAAGAATGGCGGAATCCTTACAATGCAGGTTGTATACAAAACTTGTTTGACCAGAATTGAGAAAAAAGTGGCGGGCAAGTTCGCCTACAATAGCATTCCGCGCTGGCTCGGGCCCGCCTGCGCCCCGCCCCCCGCCCTTCCCGCGCACCCCGCACTCCGACCGCCAGTCCGCGACTGAACGCGACCGCGTGCGTGCGCTATCAAATAACAAAAATGTGCTCACAAAAGAAGCTATACCATAAACAAAAAACACTATTCAATGTAACCGTTGAGAACTTTAACACCGTTAAAATTAAGTGAGTTAAATTTCGTTTTGTGGCTGTATAAATTAGAAGAGATTTAACAAACGTTATTTTTAATTCATATTGACACCATGAAGAAATATCATAATGAATAGTGAAACCAGTATTCCGTGTCGTGAAAACTTGTGTTGTGTGTGACTACGATTATCTTACTCCGGCTGTTATCGATTTTTTGACATCACTAGTCGAACAGCTGTTTAGGGATGTGGAAGCGGTCACTGTCCCGACCGACACTCAGTCGTCGCTTATTGTGAAAACGCTGCTATTATAATAAAATAAAAGTTCAATAAAAAGGAGTCCCAACATTATTTGAATTCATATATTCCAGTGAATTAAGATAATTGTACATTTAAAAGGATTTTACAAAATAGTTCAGTGAAGTGTTTGTGATAGTTCATTAAAAAAAATTTAAGTAAATAAGTTTGATTAAAACTATCAAACAAAATTTACAAAAACAAAGTGTTCATTTAGTATTTATCCTCAAAAGTTTGTGTATACTTGTGATTTTTGAGCTGGATTTTATTGCTGAACCTGGATTTCTCTCTGTTGAAAAGGTGAGAGTATGTTTAATAATAAAATAATTGTGTAATAAGCCTCAATATTCGTCACAAAAACAGTTCAAATGCGCCAGAAAAGTTGCTGCGCGGTCTGCCGATGCCGTAGTGTAGGCCTAAATGCGCTTCCGCGTGGAAACCACGTTACTGCTGTTCTATAAAATAAATTGGTTGTAAGCTATACAAAAAGAAATATACTATACCTGTTAAAGGTAATGTTTTTCCTTGTTTTTGACTTTTATTTGACATAAACACACCGGTTTACCTCGCTTGAATAATTTGAAAATGATAATTATAAAATGGTTATGATGATAAAGGCATATTATAAAATGTCTCCTTATGGGTAGTAGGTATATGTATTATCAATTTATCATTATCACTTAACAAGTTCACACAAACACACTTCTTACTGACACAAATATCGACTTTATTTTATCCGTAATTACGGATTCACGTTACGTTCGCTGCTTGAAATCACTATAATTATAATTTTCAAAGATCAAAATGAGTTAATCCATGTTTTTCGGTAGTTGGTAATGTAGGTACGTAGGGAGCTTTCTTTGTTAATATACCTAGTACCTATCTATAATAAGTAACTTTTATGTGTTTTTACCCTAGATTTCTTTTTTAATACAAATACAATACACGGATGATATTTCGATTATTTATAAACAGTCGGTGCCTAGCGGTGAGTTTATAAAAAACGGGTTTTAGTAGCGTTTAATTGTGAAAAATGCACCAATTTTTGCTGAAATTTATTGTTTTTTTGAGCCACTAGTGGCTAACCAAGTAACCAGTAGGTTACGACGACGAGTGAAGCGAGGAGGAGTGTTAGGTTAGTTTTGACCACTAGAAGTAGGTACACAATTACGAAAAAACGCATTGATGCCGATTAATTATAAACAACAGAAATATTGACCGTTTTATTGTGAGACACATTGCCAGTTTGCAATAAATCGACAGTTTATAAATAATTTTATAAACAAACGGTTTTTACAAATAGACGGTGATATATATAAGACAATTTTGCTATGCAACGTAGGTTATGGTCTAAGAAACTGGGCTATAGCATTTGGCCTTCATTAAGAGAGGCGTGATCGTAGGCCTCTAATGAATGGTTTTTAGCCCCTACTAGTTGCAAACTTGTAGCTACAAGCTAGTTTGCACCTTGCTAGTATGCGGTGCCCCGCACGCTTCTCCGCTCCTTCCCGCGAATTAAAAACAATAAATGCAGTCAAATATAACACACTTTGTTTACTTTTTTAAAGTCGAGACGCAAACTTAACTCGGTCGAGTTATATTTGTGTAGCTCGGCCTCAAAGCTCTCTTTGCTTTGATATTTTGATAGACATGTGGTCGACACGGAGGAAACGACATTGTCGTAGGCCGAAACAGAAACATGTCGACTAGACTCTACCAGCAGAGTAAAGCTGTGATGGAATTGTGGTGATAAAGAGCAAAATGATACTGTTCGAGATCAACAGAATCACGTTGACCCGACTCTACCAGCAGAGTTAAGTTGTGATGTAATAGTGGTCGAAAGTGAACAAACGATATTGTCGTGGGTAGATCAACAGAATCACGTTGAATCGAATCTACCAGCAGAGTAAAGCTGTGATGTAATTGTGGTCGAAAGGGAACAAACGATATTGACAGAGAGACGTTGACTCGACTCTACCAGCAGAGTAAAGCTGTGATGTAATTGTGGTCGAAAGGGAACAAACGATATTGACAGAGAGACGTTGACTCGACTCTACCAGCAGAGTAAAGCTGTGATGTAATTGTGGTCGAAAGCGAACAAACCATATTGACAGAGAGACGTTGACTCGACTCTACCAGCAGAGTAAAGCTGTGATGTAATTGTGGTCGAAAGGGAAAACGATATTGACAGAGAGACGTTGACTCGACTCTACCAGCAGAGTAAAGCTGTGATGTAATTGTGGTCGAAAGGGAACAAACGATATTGACAGAGAGACGTTGACTCGACTCTACCAGCAGAGTAAAGCTGTGATGTAATTGTGGTCGAAAGCGAACAAACCATATTGACAGAGAGACGTTGACTCGACTCTACCAGCAGAGTAAAGCTGTGATGTAATTGTGGTCGAAAGGGAAAACGATATTGACAGAGAGACGTTGACTCGACTCTACCAGCAGAGTAAAGCTGTGATGTAATTGTGGTCGAAAGGGAACAAACGATAATGTCGTAGATCAACAGAAACAGGTCGACTCGACTCTATCAGCAGAACAGAGTAACGCTTTGATGAGATTGTAGTCAAATGATAGTCTCGTGAGGCGCGGCTTGAAGAGCTCAACGAGCTATGGACAAGGCTATGCAAGTTGAAATGGCAACGGGCATGCCGCCCGCACCGCTCGCAGAACCGACAACCGATGTGGAAGAAATGTTCTCGAGTGGCGAACACGAACTGGAAGACACTGCGTAGGCCCTCAAAAGGACCGATGATCTGGTAAAAACTGTTGGGAGCCAATCGATGCAGGAGTGAGGAGGCATAAGAAGAGTCTGCCCCAAACTCGGCGGCCGTAACTCGGTGCGAGACACTGCGCAGTAGCAAAGATTAGATGTGCGCGGGCAGAGGTAAGCGGTGTGCGCAGCGCGGGGCCTTGCAGCGCACTTCACAGCCGCCATTGATTTTGGCGCATACTATAGCTACTCAAGATGGTGCTACATGGGGAGGACTATGTTAAGCAGTGGACGTCTTCCTGTTGATGATAATGATTATTATTGATTACTAGTTGGCTCGCCACGGATTTGCACGGGTTAATTCATTTTACGTTCTAACAAATAGAAGTCGTTGGTCCTCCTAACCCTGTTTTTGAGTAAGAGGAAAGCGAAAGGGACAAACATAGAGGAAATGGAGGACAACGAACACCAACACAAGCTTTTGAGTTCCTTTCATCTTGGTACCTACATTACCCACAGCAAGCAAATATTCAATCGTTCGTATTATTTGAGCAGCATCTGTGACGGTAGCTGATAAAAGTGAAATGGAAATAACAAAATATCGAACAGACGTAGAAACACTCCCACCATAATTATCAAGATTATCAAGAACTTCACTAGTTTGATGTAAAACCATAACGCTAAAGCTAAGCAAACCCGTTCATGATTCTAAAAACCGAATGCAGCAAAACTTAATCGCGTAGCCCGAGGCCCGAGCGGACTCCTACCGAGTGAAATGCACAAAATCCATTCCATTTTATCTCCTCCATACTCCGCAACAGCCAAAAACAGACCTAATGCCCCAAGGATTACGTCCACAGTCGTAACGAGGGATATATTATTTTGAAGTAGACGAGAGCAGGGGGACAACTGAGCATGCGACTTCAAGAGGTCTCGCTCTGGATTTTCAGTTGAAATTCGTTTGGTACGAGTTACATCAAGGGTCGTAAGGTGGTATTTCACGAATTTGGTCTCTATTGGGAAGGGTTGAGATTGGTTTTGGAATGGCTTGGGTTTTTATAAGGTTTTTTACGATGGTCGGACGGCAATCAGCTGTTTCGGCACGCGCATGGTCCCCCGAGAGACGACGTCAGGCCGTCGGTTCCATGCGAGGATATTTTCGATACGAATTCCCTGGCGTTTGAACTGGCTAAATACGAACATTATACGTGAATTTTTAGAAATTTCTCTGCTATGCTTAACATATTACAGTAAAGTAAAAATGCTAGAAACGTAACATGATTTGGTGCCATCAAATTCGTGGTAAATATTCCTCAATCGACACAAAAGTATACCAATACTAACTAGGTACGTGTTTAGTGGGTCTCATCAATGACTAGTATTCACTATATTATTTATTCGGTGACAATAATCAAGAAGTTAAGTGTAGGAATTCTAACCGTGTGCTCTGACCGATTTTCAATGGGCATTTAGGTGCCGCGTAAACCAATAAAGGTAAATAATAGAGAGACAGTCAGCCGGCCAATTGTTACTGAGCTACGGTATCTAACTCTGTCTATGTAAACCACGATAATTATGCTTAATTACAAAAACAGTCCAGTCAAGATCAAATAAATCTCAGACACGATAAAGGAACATTAGTCGTACATTCTCACAAAGGAAACTACACTACAATTCGAGGCTCTTCATAAAGTATGGAAATCAGACCTAGATACCAGCTGCAAATGCAGTAATTAAACTTACAAATTGGAAGTATTTATTATCCAGATCCCTTATTTACTTAGGTATCGTAGTCCTAACACGAATCACACACACACATGATCAATCTAGGTTTAATATAAGTGGTAGAATAGAAATAAAGTAACGCCAATGCCAGTCACCGGGGTTTCTATTTCTAAAATAGACATATACAGGGTTACAGGAAAAATTGTGCTAGATCCGTTAAGAGCGTGGAGTACCCATGATTTCTGACTTATTTCACTATGAAACACCCTAGGCTAAACTAATAATATTTTTGTAGATATCCCTTAGAAAACAATACAGTTTCTAATATTTTTTTTATATCTTAACTTTCACTTGTCTACTACGGTCTATTCAATTAACTTATGTACTATTTTAATGATTGACGTCCTAAAGCATCTTATTACACATGTAAAAATGCAATAATAATAATAATAAGAAGACACAAAATATTTCAATGAAAAAATTAAAAATTGAATATCTCGAAAAGGGTAAAGTTTAGCCTAGGGTATTTCATAGTGAAATAAGTCAGAAGTGATGGGTACTCCACGCTCTTAACGGATCTAGCACGATTTTTCCTGTAACCCTGTATATTAAGGACAGGCCTAATGGCAGGTTAAAACGTCGCTTCAAAGTGGGAGCCAATTTTACAGATTGGCATCCACTAGCGCTCAGTCTGTGATGGAAGTTAGAAGGCATCGGTCGAATGTCACAAACAAAATATGCCAAGTTGTATTGTGAAGGGTTGCACAATCTATACTCAAAAATGCAGTAAAAAGAAAGACCAAGTTTCTTACCTCAAGTAATTCAATATTTTCAATATTACACTCTGTTTGGTAACAAAATAATCAAATTTATATTTGGGATAATCATTGTAAACATAAACATTGACGGACATAATGGCAGCGATAGGCACATAATTTTCTCAACTTGTCGTAGTTCACGCGAAATCTAATAGATGGCGCTGACTTTTCCCACGCCATTTTGACAAAATAAAATGTTCCTTCGGGCATATCCTGATATATAAATCTATGATTTCTAACCTAAGAACTGGCCATAGCCATTCTTCACCCTAGTTATTAATCAATAAGATGACAATAATAAGGTATTGGTTTGTATAATAGAAAAACTTCCCAAACAGTGAAGGAGAATGGAAGAGAAAGATGAGTCTGAGACGGAGATTGAGACCGTATAACTTCCTTGAGTAAAACTAGAATTAGAGAAAGTTCAACAATAGAGTAGAATACATACAAAGCGTTTTGATTCCTCATTTATAATTCGGACAGCAAAGGAATGGAACCTTACCAGCTTCATTGTTTCCCGACAAATACAGTCTTGGAGTTTTTAAGGCCAGAGTGAACGGTATCTTCTAGGCAAGCATGCTCCATCGTCGACTGCGTCGTCACTTACCATCAGGTGAGACCGTGGTCAAATGTATGTATCGTTGATAAAAAAAAGAAAGAAACAGGAGCAAAATTTAGAGATTTCTTACCTATTATGATTTTGTTCCTATATTTATTAGAGTCGTATTAAAAGCACAGGAAATACGAGATTACCGAAAGCATCTACGTTTGAATACTTTGAATATAAATATAATGAACAGCGACTAGTCACTAGAACCGGTTGTATTCTAGCGATGCGATCTAAGCTGGTATAAATTATGTATAAGTTAGCGGACCGAAGGAATTCGATTCAGGCTCCGAGTAGGCTTGGACGGCTATAAATATCGGGACTGTTGGTGCCTTGTCGGACATGGACGGTCGCTTTTTAGAGACCTTTATTTTGGAACGAAAATCTTTGAGGAACATCGATTGATTTGATAATTAATACAGTTGGTAGAAACTAAAAACAATATCTCTGAAATACAACCTTCACGACCTCCAATTATATTTTGTTATCCTTTGTGCCTGTACTCCCATGGTTATAAGTATGAGTAGTTCTTAGAGTTCGTCCGTGAACTCATAAGAACTACTCATATGCTCATCTCATCTCATCATACTGCTTGCCACAATTACCGAAATATGGGCAACTCCCGTTAATAAACAATAATTTAGTAGTTTTATCATCCGATCCGATAAAACTAAAGTCACAAAATTCAAAGACTTTGTCATCCAACGACCCGCATTTGGCCAGCGTGGCGGATTGTGGTCTATATATTATATGTATATACATATATATATATACACTAGAAGGTCCATGGACTCCATGGTCCAATGGAAACATATTGGGCTAATGACGGGAGCCTAGTCTTCCTTTGTTTATAATACTCCCCTCTATCATTCGTCCTCATGGACCTGTCATAGATTCTACCATATCATATGGTAATGGTATGTTAATAAGTACGTCATCAGGATCTTCAATTATCGCTTATGGAGTTTTAATTTAGAATTGATTTAAACGGGATTGTTTAAAAAAATAACGCCCAACGATCACATACATAGATCCCGGACCCTAACTAGGATTCCCTGTATCTAGGGACCCAGGAACTACGAGGACCGTAGTTCCACAACACCCAGACACAAAACAAGTGTTTGCATTTTTTTCCTGTGCACAAATACTTGTCCTGGTGCGGGAATCGAACCCGCCGCCTCCGAGTTATGAGCCGAACAGCCTACTCAATCACTACACCACAGAGGCTGTCGAAATTTTGAAAACGTCAGTACGAAAAGCTACTGAATTTGCGATTTGGCGATGTCTATTGTACCATATTAGGACAATTTTTTCACTACTTTTTGCAGTAGACTTGCGAGTACCGAATAATGTATCAAATTGAGTCTTTTTATACTCTCCCATCCCATACAAATCATCCACAGCATCCTTGATCTTACTCAGGGAAGCAATTACTCGTTTAGTAGCTGGGTTTTGGTCAACTGCAACAACATCTTTTTGAACAAACTGGTTGTCTAGCCATGCTAGACGTCTATAATCTTTTCGCTTGAATACATCATGGGGCATTACAATTGCATCTAATTGCAATTACGTATGCACTGCCATCATCAATGCTTCCGAGACTCCGGTGAAGCGTGACCGGTACGGTATGGTCAGCTTTAGTTAAACATTAGTGATGAAACAAAATAGGTAGGTAATAAATAGAATCCATTTAGGATTACTGATTGCAGGTTTTTAAAGACCAGTCCAGACCAAGGACAAATCTACTACATATCTACCGTCAGAATAAACAGACGGGCGATGGCGGCTGTGAAGTTGGCGTGAAACGCCGCAAAAATTAAATGTGCGCGGGAAGACATAAGAGGTGAGCGCAGCATTCGCGGGGCTTGCGGCACACTTCGCAGCCGCCATTGAGTTTGAATCACACTTTATAATTACGTAGCAAGTACCTGTCGTGAATTTTATAATTTATTCTCACTTTTTAATATTAAGAGGTTGGTAGACTGTTTAAAAATACTATTTTGGTTGGCCACACTGGCGGAAGGAGCGTCCGCTGAACCATCAGCCAATTACGATGGCTGCCTTGGTAGTTCCGGTAAAATAATATTGAGGTTTAAGAGGGAAGTTTTGGAGGGAGGACAAGGTCCAAAAAGGCGTGCTATTCTGGTTAAGCAACCGAAGCGTCAAGACGTATTATTGCTCCTGTTCGTTTATTATGTACTGAGTGGTACTGAATATTTATAGAAGAAAGAATATACAAGAATTGAAAAGGTTCTCTGTGTTTTACTTCAATTCAGAAGAGGAGATGAACCCACATGAAACAAGGTACCGTAATTTTTCTCTGAGAACCTGTGAATTTATGACCATGCCCACGATTGATCTTGATTTGTAACTGTAATTTTTACCAACGCCCGTAATTTAAGCTATACTGCAATATTGATAAAATAGTGAGATTATGTCAGCGCGGCCGGTCAGGTAGACTGAGACAATCCGGTTGTGTTAACTTAATCGAAACATAAACTTGATTTTATTTATTGAGATTGTGCAATTATGAAACACTGGATAACATATATCATCATTTGAATTTGACACTTGAAGTTTGAGAAGCATGGGCGGTCTGCATTGAAGGAGTCTTCCCGCCCGTGCTAATTGAACCTGATAAAGTGTACTGTGTCGTGTCAGGGGTTTCATACTCGTTTGGTCAGGGCCACACTCCGACAACGATAAGGGAACTGCTGACTGGGCACAGCTGTTAAATTGGATTGATGGTAATGATTGTGAAATGGTGCTTAGACTGTAAAGTATTGTCTTTTTCCAATACGATTGGGCTTTCATTTAAGATTTTAATTGTAATGCCTACACGATTAATCTCAATTGAGAGTACTCTAAGATTATTAAAAATAAAAATTTAATGGTGAATATAAAGTAGAAATTTATGAGAAGTAAGAATAATAGAAGAATATTTTAATGATTATGACTTGTTCACATGGCCTAATGTAGTTGTCTATAGAATTTTGATTTCAAATGTAGGTATCTATATCACACACACAACAGGTATACTGAGTCAAAAGAATTCGTTTACGAAAGCACAAAATAGAAAAGTGACGATAGTGTCTCAGGAGTCTAATATTTTAGTGTACTTAAACCAATAATAGTTAGCATCTTTGGAGTGAATTTGGTGTAATGTCGGGTGGTCAGCATTGTTTTAGATAATTTTGTGTATGGTCTACTAGCATTGTAACATGGGCCCCGTAATATCGCTCGCACACAACACACAATACACAACACACCATCCACACATACAATTATTACACATTTAAGTATTGTTATTCTCAAATGTTATTTGAGCATTGTAGAAAGAGAGAGTGCGATAGATATGATTTATGGTTATTGCATTATTTTAAAATGAAATAAACCTGTTGTCCAGTGGTCTATTCGTTTGTAGATTTATAAGCCTCAGAATCACTGGGAGGAAACTTGTATGTTCGACAAATTATTAGTGAAAACAAAGTTCCACGAAGTTTACCTAACAGTTACCAAATTGGAGTATCTTGTTTTAAACTTTTATTTTATTTCATACGAGTAGTTATTTTATTTCACCCAGGTAGATAGGTATCAATAATTTGTTGCTATTTTTAATTTACTTAGTTTATTAGCATTTAACATTGTTCTGTCCATTTTATTGAAGGTATCGAAAATACTTTTTAATTTTCATATTTGTCATTTTTAAATTATACAACTAAAATGATTCAATTCAATTCAATTCAATTCAATTCAATTCAATTCAATTCAATTCAATTCAATTCAATTGTTTATTTGCATTCCACAATGTTGTTTAAAGATGTTCGTGTGATTGAAAGTTCCCTGTTGAGTTTGACTTGATTACATTATCTTGAATTACATTTTTATATTTATGGAACCCATGCCGCGATTAGAATCATTTCAGTTCCCGATGTTCCAGTATTTGGTATATTATGATAATGCAATGAACAACCGTAAATGATTAAAACAACGATACTATTTTTTTAAAATCTGATCATCCTAAGACTTAGTCGCTGTTCTGTAGAAGTTACGTTTGCGTTTATTTCAAGTGGCTGTAAAACAATTAATTACTATTCACGAAATCCTGGCTCCAACTTCGATCGCCATCATCAGACCAGTTAGTAGAAGGTGCTAGCGGTTAAGCGTATAAAAAGGTAGTGCTAACACCAATAAGAAGTGCGTCATGCTACTTTCCCACTACTGGTTTTGCCAGTGTAAAGTCGCACTGTATTATGAAATGTTTTAGTGCGAGTATTATTTCGTATTCATATTCATTTATTTGTATTCATGTGCCAAAAATATGTGAAGTCTACCCATCGACTAATTCACTACCTATTTCGAAATGGAGTAAACTCACACTAGTGCCACAATTTTAACGTGCCAGTTACCACCTACTCCAATCAGATATAGCTTAATTATTATGTCATAGATAATATAATACCTACAGTTGGTACTTATGTTGACAGTAGATCAGGTTTGCAATCCTATGTATATTATAATAACGCTCATGATTTAACAGAAAAATGATAATTGATATTTACGCCACTACGTTGTTTGCCTTGTTAAACTTGTCACAGATTTAAATTAAAGACTAGTATTTCAATATAGTACCCAGGTTTAATACAGATTATTTTACGACAATCAGAATGCGCATACTGGGCGGTTATTCTCTATGGAAACACAGATTCCACACGATACGAAACCACGTCGTTATCGTGTCTTGTTCAAATCGTGTCACAGATATACCTTCACTTTACATTAAAGTTATCTTTATTTTGAATAAAATATATTGACATAAGTGGTATTATCTTTTGATGTGTTGATGTTTCGGAACGCGTCTCCGTAAAACATACGATTTTTGACAGTTCAGATCGCGCCAATCCCAAATTCATTTCACGCGGTTTTGTTTTCGTTTCATAGAGAATACAGTTTCGCAGATTTCTTATGTGAGACAAGAAACTCTGGTAGTTTCGAAGTAAGGAATCGATACGGAATAATGGCCCTGTTGATTACCGAGGTATCAGGTGCACAGTTTCATTTCCAGTGAGATTCAGTGTGCCGACATTCCATGGGTAGGACCGTATTAGATGAAAGGAAAAAGTGGGAGGATAGGCTAGTTAATAATTTGATACTATCTTGATACAGCTCTTGATACAGCTCTTGATACAGTTCTCGATACAGCTCTCGATACAGCTCTTGATACAGCTCTTGATACAGGTCTTGATACAGCTCTTGATACAGCTCTTGATACAGCTCTTGACACAGCTTTTAACGGATTTGATGCGGTTTCCAAAAGATTCTATGTACGGCTTTTGAATATGGTTTGCAAATTTTGTACAGCTAAGGTGCTGTTTATGATTAAGATGTGACCGAACACCACCACATCACCACTATCACACCTACACACCATCACCACATTCGCCTACTAAATTTAAATAGTTACAAACTGAGCTGATTACCTTCACCTTGGATTATAGTTTAAAGATTTTAGTCGTGAAAGTTTTGCACACATTTGAGGCTATCGTTTCAAATAATTTGTACTGCTATAGAGATATAGTATGGGCTTCAATTCGATATTATAGTTTGGACTATAGTTAGACTATACGGTTCAAGATGCAGCTGGGCTTCGAACTGGGTTACTCTGTAAAATTCGGTTTAGAATATGAAATTGGATCAGTTTGATATAAAGTTAATTGAGATACAGCTATCTGGAATAAGCTGCTATTTGATATGAAGACTTTTAATGCACTGATTCATGTACGGGTATTTGAAATGTATGGTTTGATATATAGGTTTTGTTTAATGTATTGCGTTATCACCATACTTATCCGTCGTTTAGTAAGTATATATAACAACTTGGTATTTAGATTTGAATTAATTTCGATATAATTATAAAATATGAACAGCTATTTTGTAGACGGATATTTAAGGCACGTGATGATTAAGTTTGATACAGTCGATGGTTTGATTTGGTTTCGTAGTTACAAAGATATAAGGTATTAGTGTGATTTGGTTTTCGTACAGTATAATTTATGGTTGGATACAGTTCGTTTTGATACAGTCTAAAGTTTGATACAGCTTAAGGATTTGATACAATTTGAGTTTGAAATAGTTTATGGTTTGATAGTTTTTTGTTAGATAGATTTTATGGTTTTATACAGTTTGTTTTAATATAATAGTCTATGGTTTGATAAGTTGATGGAGGTAATAAAGGCTATGAGTCAAATCATTTGATACAGTTGAAACCATCGAAACAGTTGAGACAGTCCAAACAGTTGATAGTCGAGATAGTCGAGTTAGTCGAGATAGTCGAGATAGTCGAGATAGTCGAGATAGTCGAGATAGTCGAGATAGTCGAGATAGTCGAGATAGTCGAGATAGTCGAGATAGTCGAGATAGTCGAGATAGTCGAGATAGTCGAGATAGTCGAGATAGTCGAGATAGTCGAGATAGTCGAGATAGTCGAGATAGTCGAGATAGTCGAGATAGTCGAGATAGTCAAGATAGTCGAGATAGGTTAAGACGGGACAGTTGAGATAGTTGAAACAGTAACAACAGTTGAGACTGGCGATACAGTTGAGATAGTTAAACAGTCTGTGATAGTTAAAACAGTTAGATGGTCGAAACCATTTGTGACAGTAGAAACAGTTTGAGATAGTTGAAGCAGTTGAGGTAGTTGAAACAGTTATAGTGGTTATGTGTGCCACCGGCTATGTATGCCGAGGAATAGTGGTTATGTGTGCCACCGGTTATGTATGCCGAGGAATAGTGGTTATGTGTGCCACCGGCTAAGTATGCTGAGGAATAGTGGTTATGTGTGCCACAGGGTAAGTGTGCTAATGTATAGTGGTTATGTGTGCCACAGGCTAAAACAGGATGATTAGTAATGGTGGGATGCAAATATCAAGGTCTATTGACTAATTTTGCGCCGTTTTAACTAATGCTGTTTTTAGTCTGCATAGCAGTTAAATGTTGACGAATCTGTTGATGTTGTTTGTATTGTATTGTATTGTCATAGTAATCTTATCTTGAAACAACTTTAATTAAATCGTATTTTAAAATGTCGACTCAAGACGCGATGACTGCCAGCATCTAAATTGGCTTGTCTGATATTTAGTAACTGATATACCGATAGCTACTCAGCTAGTGTTATGTTCACTTACGTAAATTATGATTGTACTAATGCAAGTTTTATTTTTGCGAGGACATGAACTCTGATGAAGCTGGAAGTCGCCTCTACCAAGGACTCAAGGCATTTAAAGGTGCACGAAGCGTATCCTGCATCCAGCAGCACTATGGAAAATATACTGAAGGAATGCTACTAGAAAAAAGAATGTGTGTACAATGCGTTTCCTGAGGCAAGAAATGAAGATGCATTTTGGTGATTAGTTGACAGGTTACGATCACGCGTAAATTTACAGTAACTTTGACCAGGAATACTTAGACTTTTAATTCTTGAGTATTATGTAAATATCGTATCCTGCAGTAATATAAAACGCAATAGGTTAATTCCATGAAATATCTTAAAGAATTTGTAGTGTTTAAGTGTAAGTAAACCGAATGTCGTGAAGTTGAATTACAAAAGCAAACTAGAATAGGACTGTTAAGAATAATATAAGTTAGTCATTACATTATAACTGATAAATAACAATACCTGCTGTTATTCAAGGAATTGCAGATATATTTAATATTGTATATTATAAATAGCTTTGTTTAGTTCATATTTTTATGGTATTGGTACAATAATACGCGGTTGACATCAAAGTTATTGACTTTATATGTAGTTAGGTTTTAATTACTATGACTTGTTTGATTTTTAGTGTTGACTTAGATTGTGCAGGCCTGTAATTATAGTTGTGCTCGAATATTGTAGTTATTTATGTTGTGATCACAGTCAATATCTACTTATACTACGCAATGGATTTTAGTTTTGCTTTAGCTACGTGTACATGTAGTATAAAATAATGATGTATAAAATATAATGATTCTTAGCTGTACTAATGAAATATGTGCTCAAATAAGAAATTGTATAGCTACAACAAGAACTGACTGCTAAGTGGACGAGCGCCAGGAGGCAGCTCTGTGTCGGATGGCCGAATGTCGTGAATTTTATAATTTATTCTCACTTTTTAATATTAAGAGGTTGGTAGACTGTTTAAAAATACTATTTTGGTTGGCCACACTGGCGGAAGGAGCGTCCGCTGAACCATCAGCCAATTACGATGGCTGCCTTGGTAGTTCCGGTAAAATAATATTGAGGTTTAAGAGGGAAGTTTTGGAGGGAGGACAAGGTCCAAAAAGGCGTGCTATTCTGGTTAAGCAACCGAAGCGTCAAGACGTATTATTGCTCCTGTTCGTTTATTATGTACTGAGTGGTACTGAATATTTATAGAAGAAAGAATATACAAGAATTGAAAAGGTTCTCTGTGTTTTACTTCATACCTATGTGACCTTTAATCATCGATTAATCAAAAGCACCAAATATTTGACACTACAACTGCTCGGTTCGTAAGGCAACATGTCTGTCAGAGTTCCGATGTATCCTGAAGATAAGGCTGATGGATCACTTCCTCGGATTACAGAGGATTGTCGATACGGCGCACACGCAGGAAGAGGGTGCTGAGCTTTGTGTTAGGCAAATGTTATTTATGTGAGTGAGCTAGTCGTTAACCTGATGTTAAGTGATGTGTCACGGCGCCCATAACTGTTGCAGCTATTCGGATGTTTCGTATGACACTGATGCGCAATGCGATGCGTTCTGTAACAAACAAAGTACTTACGGACTAGTAATAAGATTTCTAAACTGTGTCAGTTTTATAGTCTCGTTTGCCCATAATGTCATTAGCTACAGGTTCAAACTGGAATATAGTACTAGTGCTTGTATAATATTTCGTGACGGCCACCTAGTTAATGGAGGAGTGGTGCTTGATTTAGAAGGGGTCTTCACTTTACAAGTCTTTTCTACTGATAGATCATTTTAATTTGAAAACTTGTTTTTTTTTTAATTTAATAATGTTGCATGTATTTAGTGGTAGAGTGAGCTGTGAACCAATTAATATTGTACAATGATGGTTGATGAACTAGTTAACTGGTTGTTTTTCACTTATCATGTTGCGGATCAAAGGACCATCTTGATTCATTATGCAGTAATTAACTAATTACTTACCCTTGCCTGTAGTTTTGAACGTTATTTTGGTTTAAAGTATTATTTTAGTGGCAGGATGAGCCACGCCTCGCGATTCGTTTACCTACTAAGTCACCAACCAAACTGCTTTGAATTGCAAATTCCTATGAACAATACACTGCGCTAAGTGCTGTTGCTGACTTGATACATAGGCTTCTAAAGTACTCTACGCACCATTGAATCCGTCACGCGATTCGTTGGCTCAATCCAAGGAACTTATACGTATACTATACCTCCAATCTGTTGGATGGGAGCCGCAACACGTCTCCACTCCGCACGATGCAATTTGAATGATTGAGTCAATAAATCGCATGGCAAATAGTGTGTAGAGTACTTAAAACAGAACGTAGTAAAACTTGCTGATAAAACGAGTACACATAAAAAAATGTTCTAGTAGCACTATTATTCATTGCCACAGGCCATTCTATGCTAGCGTTTCTTTCGCAAAAAACACACCATCTAATATTGTTCAATCAAGCGTTCAGGAATAAAGTGGAAAAAGGCTTGTATTTTTTCTGTCTTTTGTACGCTTTACGTAATATAACAAAGATGAAAAAATTAAACTTAAAACCTATTTGAAATTACGGGTCTATCGACATTTTAATAAGTATCGAATTAAAAGTAGCAGTAAGGCAATAGGCATGATGACTGAATTTTTTTTTTGGATAAATTAATTATATTCCTCAAAAGATGAACATTTGTGAAAACAAAAATTAAATATCTCAAAAAATGACCCAAGTTACAAGCATTTTAAAAACCGGAATAGAAAGAGATAGCTTAAACGGCCAGTGACGTCAGAGGAAGGTCGTTGTAGTACCTCATTACTAAGCTGGGGTAGCTTTTCATACAATCTCTTTCGCATGTGACGTCACGAGTAGATTTTCCATAGTAACTGTGGGGACGCTCTGTTTCGCGAAAAAGGACAGGAGATGCCTCCTGTAGAAACTTTAAAAGCTTATTACTCCGTGATTAATTTACCGATTTTGCTTATTTTTTCAATTATTGCATTCATTTTTAATCTTCTTTATGAAAGTAATATTTACTTGTTCATTTTTAATAGTAGTCATCATGCCTATTTTAGCTTAGTAAGCTCAAAGCTAACATCAATCTAGGTGGTACGAGGTGGTAGGACTTTTCTGCAAAGTTCGTTTAGGTAGGTAACAACACCGCTTGGCCAGTTTTTCTGCCGTCAAGCAGTACCTAGTGTGCAAGCACTACTGTGTTCCTGTTTGAAGGGCATTGCAGGTAGAGAAATTACTGTGCAAACGAGACTTTATGTGCGATATGCCGAAACATCTTTTACCCATAGAAAGCTTCATCGATTGCACTCTTCTTCGCTAGAAGAAGCTAATTTCTTCGTTAGAAGCTAATTTTCAGCTGGCTGCGGATGCCTCCTAGTCATCAAGTTCCTACTGGTAGTAACGTAGTCACCACAGAATTCGCCCTTTTTACGGCACTACAATATACATGCTCTTTGGTAAAAGGTTAGCAAAAAGGTAAGCTATATAGTGTGGGTTTGGAAAAACTAGTTCGCATTAGTAGATTTTTTTCTCTATTCTGTGGTTCGTATAAAAGCCGCTACAAAGTTTTTATGTGCATGTTTCTGGTTAAAAAAATTGATTGTTTATAGTCTCAGATGTATTTTTGGTGTACTGTGTACTCTAAACACTTTTTGATCCCTAGGTACAATACCGAAATGATAAGCTAGGAAAATGAAAACTTAGCCCAGCGGCTTTTACGCAAGCATGTTTTTTCCAAATGGATCCCCTACATGCCCACCACGTCCTAACCGTCTATCGAACATTCTGTATAGGTATAGGTACTATGCCTATGCTTGCCACTGGGTATATCCCACCACCGAGCGGAAAGTGTCCCTAAGCGAAGCTATGTCTTCCAATCTGCGGTTTGCGTTTGATATGAGACAGAGCCATGCCAGAGCATGCTGATTTAAGCTAAGCCGAAACTGGTAACTGTTCTTGGGTAGATGATATTGATAAGTTCGAAATGCACTCCACATTTCGTTTTCGTTTGATTTTTTTATATCTTTTGTACACTATTGGGATTTCATCAAGAATCAAATCGAATCGAATCGAGCTTTTGGCTATTTTGGCATAGTTTTTTTACTATATCGATAAGTCTACCTTTGACCCAACTGTATGTAAAGTGTAAGTCAAACTCAATGGCGGCTGGGAAGTGCGCCGCAAGCCCCCCGCTCGCTGTACGCTGTGCACACCGCTTACCTCTTCCCGCGCACATCTTATTTTTCCTACTGCGCAGCGTTTCGCGCCGACTTCACAGCCGCGGCCGCTATTGAGTTAGAAACGCACTCTACCTACTGTATTGAAATTGAAATGTCTTGTATTTGCATGCTATAAATATAAATAAATAAATGCGGACATTTCACACAGCGCCATCTAGCCCCAAACTAAGCATAGCTTGTACTATGGGAACCAGATAACTGATATAATACTTAGATACTTTTTTGTTTGTAAATAAATTCATAGAATACAATATAACACCCAGACACAGGACAAACATCTATGTTCATCACACAAATGTTTGTCCTGGGTAGGAATCGAACCCACAGCCCTCAGTTCAGAAGGCAGGGTTACTACCAACTGAGCTATCGGGCCCTTGTGCTATGCATATTGTATATCATATAGGTATTTGTATTATGGTCCCAATAACGAAAATTGCGAACCATAAATGCGGGCTCCGAAACAGTTTTTAGTTTCATGCGGTGTAAGTGACAAGAAACCGACATGTTTTAATAAGATACACTTGGATCGAAAACACATTAGCATAGCTTTTAGAATAACTATTCTGAGGTTATCCATTACATTACTGTTTTAAGTTAGTGCCTTATAATTGCCAGGATGTTGGTTACCTATAGTAAGAGACCAATGATCACCCAAATGTAGGTAAATATAGGAGCTTAATCAGCGATGTTGCTGATGTCTATAAACGACGACGCTAACCACTTACCATCTGGTAGGCCGTTTGCTATTTTTTACCGATAGAAAAGGTTCAAATTTGAGTAAAACACATTTGTGTAAAGAAAAAGGTGTTTGGTTTTGTATGGATGGATTCCTGTTTGAATCCTTCCCTATATTCTCGTGTAGCTCCGTTGGTAGAATTTTTAAGCCGCTCGAAGACTTTACGCTTTAGCGTAATCTTATTAAGAATCAGACGAACAGAAATGGAGACTGAGAAGCAGCTTCATGGCCTGACACTTTTGCATTTCATTTTTTTACTACGGGTAGCTAAAAAAATCAAAGTCAGGTCACACGGTATCACAGAATAGATAATAGTAATCAAATTCCTATTTTTAGGACATGATGAATCGATCTATTCCCGCTCCGCTTGTGGCTCATTCCACACTAAAACCAGTAAATAACTTTAGTGCTCCGTGGGGGCACTAAACGGGCGGGCTGTAAAAACGATCTACATTGCCTCTATTCGCAGCCACTTTTACATATCCTTCAATATCCAACTGTATATTTAATGTCAAAACTTTCAATCCATCAGATTAATACGCACACGCGTCGTCCTCAGCCTTTCTCAGGCATTGTCCCATCACGGTCCCATCCACCCAGTGTTGGGTGTGTCGGCGATAAGTAGTGTTGATAGCTCCTAAGTGTCAAATTTTGAAACGGGATGTTAAAATAATCAGAACTTGGCTTTCTAAATCGGGACATAAAATATTTTTAAATGAATTCGTTTTTCCGTATGAATGATCGAATGAGATGATACTCAGAACTCAGAAGGTTAGTGAACATAGGGATGTTCAGCGTCCCAATCAAGGGTTAATCGAGACTTATCACCAGATCCCTGAAAACCGGGACGGCCCGGGCAAATCGGGACACCTGGCCACATTAGCGATAAGTCGACTGCAGCCGTAGAAACGTCTAGAGCTGCGTTATTATTAGAGGTTGTAAGTATTTACAATTCTTCACACACATCGTCATCATGTGTTCCGAACCACATCTGGTGTTGATGACGTTATTTCGTAGCTCTTAAACTACTCTAAAACATTACTGTTAGCCCATAACTTTAGATTACTTTGAATCCATAGATAGTTGAATTTGTTTAGATTAAAACCATTTTTTTCATATTCTGTGCCTTGGTTGATGACTTTAGATAATGCTAACTAAAAGAGATGTATCCTTAGTCTTCTGCGGATCTTCAGTCATCTCCTCATTTCGGATCTTATCTCGCAGGGAAATCCCGAGCATAATAGCTCTTTTAGTTGCTCGTTTCCCAACGCAAACGTAAAGGTGTGTTATTTATGCTTAATAATATAAGTGCGCGTCCCGTAAGTTTCGGGTCGCGATGAGCACTTGAGCAGTCTTGAGCAGCTTATGTGTCGATCGGTGCTCAAGTCGAGATTTAATTCACAAATCGACCATTTTATGAATGTAATCTATATTATTACTGGTACCTAATTAGTAATTATATATGTCTTCCTGTAAAAACTGTTTGTTTGTAAAAAAAACGAAAATAAAACCGGTTATTTTTATAAATTGTCGATTTATTGCAAACTGACAATTTGTCTTACAATACGATGGACGATTTTTCGATTACACTTGAGCGCCGATTGGCAATCTTGAGCGTAGTTCTGTATTTTCGGACCTAATACTATACGAGTGACATCGTTGTTCTAGCCAGCTTTGGCCAGCCAAAGAGTATGTAGAGTGCGAGCTAAACTCAATGGCGGCTGTGAAGTTGGCGTGAAACGTTGCGCAGTAGGAAAATTTTGATGTACGCGGTAAGAGAAAAGCGGTGTGCGAAGGGCTTTCCGCGCACTTCGAAGCCGCCATTGTGTTTGGTTCAGACTCTACCTACAATACCTCAGCCAGCAACCTTATCCCAAATGGATGAACCGATTTTTTGTTTGAAAGGTGTCTGGTTGATCGTATTCTCAAAGAAGGGTGTACAATTCTTGGTATTCTTAGCTTATTTTAGTGTCTTTTTGGGATACAGGATTTTACATTTTAATGTTTATTTTTATTGTTTATTGTACTAAGAAGTTTCGTAGATTATTTACCGTACACTACACAATACCTTAATTATTGCAAACTGTTTTCGTCGAAGAGTTCTACCAACGGAACGGGTAGGTACTAGGTACTCATAATTATTATAATGTTAACTGTGTATTTCCCTAAATTACTCGTTTTTAATCTGTTTTCAATAATAAAAGTATTTAAAACGCATTTACAAAGACCAAATTCCACAACAACGTTTTCCAAGAATCTCTAGAAACCGCCTCCGACCGAACCGTTCTAGGAATTGAAAGACTCTTGAAGAACTCTGTCGCAACAACTTATTGCTATCGTAATTCATATGAAGGACAGGTAAGCTGTAAATATTTAATGAGATAAGGTTCCTATTCCTATTACGTTTAGGTGCCTACTATTTATTGTATGCGGTAACATGCAATAGGTTAGGTTAGATATTTCATGAATACATTTCTATTTTTTTGTGTTAGTATTTACCGTACTAGGTACTTAAGCTATTATCTAATATGTCTGTGTTATTATTATTAAACCAGGTACGTAAGTTGGTGTTATGATTTCTACGTTCTTAGAATTGTTTGTTTGTTTACTTTTTGGAAAGCAGTGGGTCTTGTGCGAGTTTTGTTTGCCGTTAACCGTGTAGGTATGCTGAGTATCTCCAAATAAAAACTGTGTTCGTTAAACGTGCTGCTAGAGTGCTGAACTGCTGACAAACTGCGTGACAATAGAGTGCGATCCAAACTCAATTGTAGCTGTGAAATCGGTGCGAAACCCTGCGCAGTAGCGCAGCGTGCGGGGTTTGCGGCACACTTCACAGCCGCCATTGAGTTTGGTTCGCACTCTAGACGCGGAAACGTAATAACACCAATGGCCTTTACCAAAAGCAGACGAATTGTACATTTGAGCAAAACTTACATTATTGGATCTGCAGTTGTTTCGTCTTTATACGTGACTTCGTGATTTTCAATGTTCACAAAAATTCCATTTCCTAATAAATTTTATATTATAACGTTGTCCATTTGTTTGTGAATTACGCCAAAACAGCATAAATACTTGGCTGAAATTTTGCACAGAGATGGCCCATAGAGCGCCACTATGAGTGGCTGCTCGCCCCCTGCATCCAACGGGTCCCCGCGGTTTTGACCAAATCATCGGCCACCTAGCGGGGGACCGGCTAATTGTGTCTCCCGGTTTGTGGTCGCCACTCGAGCACTTTTCTTTCCCATTGTTTGTCAGTTCTATGAGCGAGGTATGAGGGTTATTTATGTTAATTTTTCTGTTTACTTATCTTATTTTTATTGTGTATTGTAATGTAGTGTTGCGTGATGTCCTGAATAAATGTACTTTTTCTTTCTTTCTATTTACGTGCAGATTTAAATTAAATAACTTAACATTAGGTACCCATTGTTCTACCATTCTTTATGTTGTATCATGTGTATCAATTGTTGTGTTTTTTTGGTGTTCAATAAAGTATTTTTGTATTGTATTGTATTGTATTGTATTGTATTGTACCCAATAAATAATACAAATTGCGGATAACATTTTCACTTTTTCATTTCCAAAATGTCAGATAGCAAATACTCCGAATAAGGAAACAAAATTCAAACTGCGCCGAAATTCATTTAACTAACTCTCCTTGAACTCTGAACATTATCGCAGTGGGAGGGCGTGACGTCACCGCCAGTGACCTCACTATTACAAACGCATATCTCAAGGTATGTGTAAATGTGTATGCACCCGCGCATAGAGCAAACGACGCGTGAAGAGGGCGCGATAGCTGAGCCGTTGCCTAATTGGTTACGGTCTCTGTGAGGCAGATAAAGGCAGGAGCAGCATAGTCGCGACTTTACGACGGAATTAATTATTGAATTGGAGGTCCTAGCGAATCCGTATGGATCAAGGAACTTATAGTATGGACCTAATAATTAATCATTAAAATGGCGTTCCTAGCGAATTGCCATGGATTTTGTATCGCATCGCCTAGCTTTATTACAAAGGGATTAGTGTTTTTACGTGACAGGTTTTGTTAGTATGTCATCAGACAGACAAAATTTGAAGTGCATACAAAATTACATAATGACAGACAGCATTTTGTTCGTTTCTTGGTCTTGGTGTTAGAATATTTTACGGCATTTATTGTAAAAATAAGTTGTAGGTATCCCTCAGTACAGGATGTAATTTAATTCATTAGCATAAATTGAGCCCATGATAGTACATCATATAGATGATTATTAAAGAGTAAAGAGTGTAAATGATAATATTTTTATTGGACATTATGAAGATTGCCGCGGCGCCTAACGCGGTTGGCACGGATGATTTTGATACATTTAAACGTTTTTATACCTTGTATGTACTAATTAAAAACAGTACTTCATTATTTTAATTAAATTTTGTATTGTAGCATTTGATAAAGTTAGTTATTCCATCTTTTGGAGTTATTATTATTACCAAACCAATGGTTTAGAATTCAAAAATTTTGGTCCACACGTGACCGGTATCAGGAGTAGATACCTAGTTTCAAAGGATGCAGTATAAGTATCACATAACACATACATTCGTGATAACTAAAACTAAATATCTTACTCAAAAAGTGACAAAGTTACAAGCATTTTAAGATACAAAAATATAAAGATAACCTCAAACACGTGGTAAAGTCACAAATTGTTTAATTATAAGTAACTCATTAGCTCATTTCTAAGCTGTGGCTATTCTCTATTCTACATAAAATACAGGAATACATCAATATACGTCACTAATTATCTTGATTTTGTCTGTGCTAGCAGATACGCGAGCTCTTTGACTAATCAACCAATACGAACTAGGTAGTACGACTTCTCTGCAAAGTTCATCTGGATAGGTACCACCGCTTCGCCAGTTATTCTGTGAGCAACTACTATCTGTGTTCCGGTTTGAAGGGCATTGTGGCTAGTGAAATTAATCTTATTACTGGACTAACTGGATCGAATTCATTATTTATCCGTGCCTCTGTCGAAGTAGTCGTGATGAGATATGCCATATAACCTGTGTACCGCTAGAAAGCATTCATGACGTCACCTAATGACTCACTAGGACCTAGGACTAAGTTTTGGTAAATGTTTATAATTCTGTTTTAAAAAATTCATCCTAAAAGAGATAAATATTTGGATGCTATTTAAATAAGATCTATAATAATCTTAACGAATTCTATGAGAGAATCACAGAATTCGCCCTATTACATGAGAGAATGCATCCAAATCAGAAATAGCATTAACTAGGTACTTTTAATGTGAATAACATTCTTTGCATTAGTTACTTCAACTTTTGGTCTTTTTTGTCATTCGAATATCGAACTTGATCGAAAAATACAAAAGGTGGTTTAACTAGTCCAAAGCTTACGATTATTAATAAGGCCGCATGTGTATAGTATTAGATGTCTGTGGCTGCAAGAGCCCAAAACAAAAAAAAACATGCTACACTAAAAATATCCTGTTATTATCGTTCGCTCTAACAATAACGACAATGACTTATCAGTTTGCAACGATAAAGTTACAAAAGACTTTCTTGAATCTTGATTGCCAGTCACCATTTTTTATACAACAGAGAACTGCAAAAGTTTGACTTTGCAATTTTAAAAATACAACACACTAACTCGCCTTAACGCGCGGCTCGTGAAGTTGTGTGTGACGCGACGCGGGATCGTCGAATCTATCTATACCTTGACTTGACTTCTTGGTTTATGGCTTCTGTGGCTAGTTGTCACAATTCTGCCAAATCTATACCTTGTCCATTTTGTTATTGTTTTTTTTTTGACAGCTCGAGGGCTGACAAGTTAGTGATGTCTTAAAGATTCTCGAATGTGATAACATTCCGATGGTACTATTACCATTAATCGAATTAGGTACGTAAACGTAGTAATCGATATCGTTAAATGTACATTTTGATTTAGTTTTCTCGCAGTATTTTGTAAATGAACAGTATAACTCCGTGTGTGCGTAACGAAACACGTTGGTTTTTGGCAGTTTTTCTATCCATTTATCGATGCACTCGAAGTTCGCAGAGTATTCAAACGAGATTTCAGTTACAATAGGCATAATTTAGCAAGTTGTGGCGAAGCTCCCTTCTGCTAGGCTTGCCATGGCGCCCTCTATGGCAGTGGATCTCCATACAATGGGCGTTAGGACGCGCGCTAGCCATTACCACGGCTGGGCTGTTAGGAAGGTAATGAATTAAAGCCTAAAAAATACAAACAAAAACACAAAATATTTCACTGTCCCGTCCACTTCGATCAAAACATGCCTGCGGTATAATGGGCAGGGAAGTCAGCGAGATGGTTCTAATATTCTCAACAATCCATACTCTCAAACTCGACAGTACTTAACTATATAAATGTCTCTACAGGACTTAGATACTGTAGAGCGTGAATCAAACTTAATGGCGGCCGAGAAGTGCGCCTCAAGCCCCGCACGCTGCGCTCATCGGTTACCTCTTCCCGCGCACATCGAATTCTTGCTACTGCGCAGCGATTTGCGGCAACTTCACAGCCGCCATCGGGTTTGAATGGCACTCTACTCTAAACATCTTTCATTAAATTAAATTATAGTGCAATACAATATAATATACCTACCTAATACCACGGTAACCTTTTATGCCTGTTTGTTTGTTCAATAGATTTTGCCACACGATTTGATCGATGATAGTCATATTGTTGTACCTTTGATCAATTTGTGTGTCAGTATAATATTGTAACATTACATTAACCCCACATTTATGCGGCTACAATATCGCTCGAATATTCGTGCTCCGTTGTCGCGATAACCCGAATATTCGCCGAAGCTAAAGCCCGCCGGAGCGAAGATAGTGTAGCATGCATGTATGCTTCGGGTTATCGCGTTCGCGACCACGCAACACAAATATTCGCGCGACAGAGTACCATTGGAATACAGCTTCGCATTCGTTGCTCGCTGCTCGCCTAGACGAGGAGCACGTATCGAAATGTTCGGTTCGTGGATTGTTGATTGTAATTTGTACTGGATATGGTCCCGTCCAGCTCACTAACAGTAGGTAGGTACTAGGTACCACAGAGCTTTGAAAAATATGACGCTTTCGCACCTAGCCAAAGCGTTTTTTTTACTCTGTAGTAGTTGTAGGTACCCATCATGCTGGCAGCATTGCCCAGTTGAATTGCAATGCTAATTTATAATTCGGTGAGCGTTAAGCTAAGGACATAAACATAATATTATGCAAACTGAAATCTACACGAGAAGAAGAATAAGAAGAGGTAAACGTTATATATAAATATGATAAAACCCGACCCTACCATCAATGAGCAAAACCTACAAATTCTTTTACATAATTCAATACAAAACAAAAGCATAACCTACACCTACCAACTACCATTTTCCGCTTATTTTTTCATTAATTATAAGTTTTAAGCTATTTTCCTCGAGTTTCTTGAAAACCAGTGGTTACGGAAAATTGTAGGTTATTATGGCTAGCAGTTGACATGACTGTGAGTCGACTTTACCCTCGCAGCGCAGGGAAACTTGCGTGAAATAATTGCTTTGTTGGTTGGTTATATTATATTTCTGACTAAGTAATCTAGGTGTTAAGAATGTAGTAAGTACTTAATTATATTTTCTATTGCACCGATTTCTCATAGCGCGAATCAAAATATAAATAACGGTTCAAATAAAAAAGCTTCAAAAACACCTGCGTCATTTAGGGAATGGTTGCCGTTGGGTACCCATCGCTGCACGTGTTGGTGGATGACTGCGCTGCGATCGCGCGTGGACAAGGATGGATACCGCACAGCTTCGCGATGTGGATGCTCCCGCTTCGCCAAAGATTATAATATAAAGCCCGTTGATAGCTCGTGAGCAAAATTTCCCCTACAAACACGACTCTCTAGAGGGGGCAGGGGGCGAAGTAAATTACTTGCTTGCTTCATTAGCATCCTTTGAAACTAGATACCTACTTCTGATACCGGTCACGTGTAGACCAAAATTTTTGAATTCTAACACATTGTCTTGGTAATAATAATAACTCCAAAAAATGGAATAACTTACTTTATCAAATGCTACAATACAAAATTTAATTAAAATAATGAATTACTGTTTTTAATTAGTACATACAAGGTATAAAAACGTTTAAATGTAACAAAATCATCCGTGCCAACTGCGTTAGGCGCCGCGGCAATCTTCATAATTATCAATAAAAAATATTTCATTTACACTCTTTTACTCTTTAATAATCATCTATAAATGATATACTATCATGGGCTCAATTTATGCAAATGAATTAAATTACATCCTGTATAACACTATCAGTGTTGCGGTTTACCAAAGTTCTTTTTTTAATTTCACTAACAAGTTTTAACTCGAACGGTCGATACAAAACAAAGTAGCGAACAGTAAGCAGCCACTTTGGAACTAAGTTGCATTGAGTACTATTCTGTGGTTCGGTGTTCGAGAACTTAGTTTAAAGTTACACACGACTTGGGTCTTGGTAACTTGGTATACGTATAAACAAAGAGATAGGCATCGAGGTCACATGTTATAGAGCTAGGCAAACTTACTAGGTATGGTAACTATGGTAGGATTTTTCTGCAAAGTTCGTCTAGGTAGGTACCACCGCTTTGCCAGTTATTCTCCCGGCAAGCAGTAGAGTGCAAGCACTTTTGTTCTGCGTTCCAGTTGGAAAGACATTCATCATTAACAGCCTGAAGACGACTACTGCTGAACATAGGCCTCCCCCAGGGAGCGCCACTTAGAGCGGCTGATCGGCTCTCCGCGGATTTCACCAGGTCGTCGGTCCACCTAGAGAGGGGCCGGCCTACGCTGCGTCTTCACGTTCAAAAGACATTGCAGCTAGTGAAATTACTGGGCACCTGACATCTCACAATCTAGTAATCACTTACTAGACTGTGCTGATGATGTCTAAAGCTGACGTTGCCAGTGGCACGCGAATCTTTGTGATGTAGCTGCCACAGTAAACACTACACTTCCCTGTCTCCAATACAGCAGCGGTAGGCGTATTTTGTCTTGCTCCCCTCTCCTAGCTGCGTTTTCCTCAGTGCCGTGGTCGTGACCCCCTCTACAGATCACCTTTTCTCTGACAATTGTATGCCAACGTGGTCTGCCCTCAGCGGCGCGGCGTGCATGGCCTCATGGACTTTGGTGTCGAGTCTTGCTACGTTTAATTATATTTTATCTAGCTCTGTAAATAACAGTCTTCAGGTTGTTGATGATGACGATAATGAAACATCAGAGAGGTCCCCGTTAGCCAGTGTTGTCATCTACTTGTGTCTTGTACCTATTATTGATTTATTCTCTGAATACACAGTGTAGTAATCTGATTGCTAGACTGTGACTGTGATGTCTCAGGATGACGTGCGCAGCGCCGTGCCACGCGGAAATTTATTATTTTAAAGTTCCGAGTGACACTGTAATTGTTATGGGCGGCCGTGTTGCTTAACATCAGGTGAACGGCTAGGTCGAGACGTCATTCATTCTCATTAAAAAAAAAACGCACGCCCTTTGCTCTTTAGCTAAGGGCTCATTATAAAATAAATAATAAAATAAATATGTGAGGACATTTCACACAGCGCCATCTAGCCCCAAACTAAGCATAGCTTGTACTATGGGAACCAGATAACTGATACAATACTTATATACTTTTTTGTTTGTAAATACATACATAGAATATAATATAACACCCAGACGCAGAACAAACATCTATGTTCATCACACAAATGTTTGTCCTGGGTAGGAGTCGAACCCATAGCCCTCGTTCAGAAGGCAGGGTTACTACCAACTGAGCTATCGGGCCCGTCATTATGATTTACTCCAAAAACTTTCAGAGATATTGGTTCCTAAAAGCCATTATTGTTTTCAATGTTAGTGACTAGAACATGAAATTGTTTATAAAAATTCTAACATGGATAACATATTATAGTTTTCAATGTTTACATGTATGTCCCTACCAAATTCTTTCATCATGATTGCAGATTTCACCTCTGAAACATACACCTTACTGCAAAGTTTTTGTGGTTCTAGTAAAAACTAATCTAGGTCCGTTCTCGGCTGTTCTTGCGGTCTTTCGTCCTTTTCGTTCCCATTCTGAAATCTCAAAAAAAAAAGACTTGAGACAAGTCGAATGGCATGGCAACGATCGAGGCCCAGGGGGCTAATTCTCGGGTAGTAGATAAAATATCACTTTCGATAAATATCACAAAAAATGACAAATTATCTATTGAATGATCATTTTATGTGTTGTCAAGCCGTCATAATAGATAAATATCTACTGAAAACCGGTAGATATGTTCGGAGTACTCGATATTGAAATAGCTACCATTCGATATTATATCACAAAAACTGTCAAAATTATCTATTGAATGAATATTTCTGCATTATCGAGAAGCCGCCATTATCACGTTAGATAAATATCTATGAAAACCAGTAGATATGCAACGAGTGGTCCGGAGCAGTCGATATTGAAATATCGAACGTGATGTAATCGCAAACGTCAAGTCAATCAACGAAAGTGTCATAATGATCAACTTTAAATAGTTTGCTTTGCTTATTTACATTTGTGTGAAGAAATTTAAACGGCCAAGTGCGAGATGGACTCGCGCACTGATGGTTTGTTTTAATGTACTAGGGATGCGCCGAACATGGATTTTTGAACCGAACCGAATAACGCGAACCGAATAACGAACATTAAACGGTTTAGAGCTTACCGAACCGAATATTCGGCATATAATAATTTAATACAATATTCGGTAATTATTCGGCACTTTAACCGAATATTCGGCAAAATACCGAATATGGAAAAACATGCCGAATATTCGGTGCATCCCTATAATGTACCAACATTTATGATTATACCAAATAAAATAGCACCTTAAATTTAACAAGTAGATAGTGATGGAAAATCTTTATTGCTAGTCCAACTCGCACTTGGTCGATTTTATCACTCTGGGTACGGAAATCTAAAAAAAATGCGTTCAAAAACGGAAGTAATCAAAACAATGGCTAGGTTGTCAATTAATTTTACTCTAATCTGTGGGGCCAGGTTTATTAATGGTATACTCTATGTAATACATATGAATGAATGAACATAATGTCTGCCATCGATTGTTCCATACTACGTAAGATTTTTAGCATTGGTTATTCATCTTAAGCATAGATGTTGCTGTCTCACCTCTACACGCACTAAGCATAGCGATGAAAGTGAGACAACAATACGTAGTTAGCGTTACACCATAATATCGAGTGCTGCGAGAATACTGATTTTTACCGCGGTCGATATTTTTCATAGATATAGGATTCGATATGAATATATCGGGTTCGATATTATATCGCATTTCCCGAGAATTGGCCCCCAGCTCACACGTCCAAGCTCGACCCAATCGCGACCGGATGTTAGAACGAATAATTATTGTATTTCAACAAATAACAATCCTTCGTCGGGCCATTGTTTCCTCTATAAATAACATTGTTGAACGCAAATATACCTATAAATTATTTGAGTATGGCGCCCCTTTTCAATAGTCAGATAAAAACTTCTTCAATTGATAAAACGAAATGTTTTTTACTAAGTAAACACTGCAAAAACCGTCAACTTTATCTTTGAGAGAGGCCGGTTTTTATTTTTATGTATACACTATAAAAATAATTCAACCGAACATCTGTAAATTCTTTAGCGCCGATGCTATACCCAGATTTTTCTTAATTAGAAAAGAAGGTTCGTTATCAAAACGTCGAAATGCGCGAACTTCTAAAGGCTCCTATCGTGGCTTATGGATTTACGATTTTTCTCACAAGTAGGTACAACTAATAATTATAGTACTACCAATTTAAATAGTATCAATATTTTTATATTCGCAAATAAGCGGTACCGATTGCCCAGATCTAAAACATTTTATTAGCGCGCGAAAGAGAAGTGTTCTCATCTACATACCTTCGTATTCAGGATAAAGGGCCCATTTGACGCGAGAATCCGTATCGAACCGATGACGTCATTTCATCCGAAGACTCACATTACCACGCTGTTACTGTCACCTGATCGCTATCTGACTATCCTGCCGCAATTTTGCATAACACATCCCCACAAAGGGTTGTAAACAATACAAAATCCTCTACTGTCGTCAAATGAATCTTTGAGCCTTATGCCAAACTCGAAGAGTCGACAATCGAATGACTTTTGTTATTCCAATAACAAATACCACAGCTTTCTTCTTTGCTGCTGTTACAAACACAATTTGTAATCCAGGTTCGATCCTATCCCAATACAATAAAGTTCATTTCTCTACGAAAAACTATTTAAAGAATCGGGAGAGTTTGGTAGTACGCTTGCAGGTTCCGCAGCTGAAGCGCATGCGCGGTGAACCCTGAACAGAATAAACCCTGCCTCCACCTCCAGTCCAGGTTATCACAGCTCAGTACGCATCTAGGCATGAGGGGGGACGCACGTCATCCCTCCAGAAACTAGGTTAACAGGAATGTTCGAGAAAATATGGGGCTTAATAAGAGGAAATATGGACGAGCGGGTCGTGGGCAAGATTTGAGGATTTTCGGATTACACTTCTGAATGAAATGTTTTCATGGTTGGTAGGAGCCTCGGAGGTGAATAGAAACGAGGTGCTTTCGTTGAAAGTAATAAAATACGAGTAATACAGCTCTAGTGTGCTGACGTCATTACTGTGTATGAACTTTAATATATTCAGGTGTCAATGACAGGACAGCATTGGGGATGGTGAACAATGATTGCTTGGTGGCGACTACAGACACGGACTGAATCACAAAAATGACTAGATTATGTACTGTAAGAGGAAAGGTAGTTAGTTAATGACTGATCTCAAAGATTATCAACCGTCCAATGGAAGATGCCAATATTTTCAAACCATGTAATAGTGGATCTATACGGCTTACGGCAATTATGTTATGAACAAGTAATTATAATTTCTTCATCGAAACCAGTTTTGGCTGGGAGCGCAGACGTATTCCGAATTTCAACATGATGATGATGGGTATTCCATTCCGGGCGATGATAACGATGATGGATTTAGCAAACTTTCAAGTTGACCGTTTGTGGGTAACAATAAGAAAATTTCGTTAGTTTGATTCATAATAATTTAACATTATCATGACTGTAGTACTTACTCTGAATTCTGACTGATGACGATGATGATGATAAAAATTAGTATTCCATTCTAGTCGATGATGATGTTGAACTTAACAGGTCTTAATTGACCGTTGGTGATAAAAGTTGACGATAAAATTGCGACATACGAATGCATACGGAACATTTTGTTGTTTTGGTTCACTAAAAATCAACTAACCCAATAAAATTACTCCATCATTAATATTAGCACCGTAAACGTAAATTGTATTTGTTTACATTATAAGTAGTCATATATCGAAGTCTAAATAAATAAGTTTACTTTTAAATAATGCTGATAACGTAACATTTATATAAACAACGATGTCATTCATATTTCATTATAATCTTTGTAAGTGTTTTCCTCAATGAACTCTGTATCTAACTGCGGGTATAATAATTATGTTTTGTATTTTATTATGAACTTACTATTTACTAACTTATTATTTTTATTTTATTCTGTTAATTCTGATAAAAATTAATTTTCAACTATCTTCTTACTTCAGCAAATAGAGTATTCCAAATAACAAAATCGGTACCACTCTATCTACAACTCTACGATGCTGTTAGTACCGCTTCCTCATGTAAACATAAAGTCAGAATTATTAGGCGGGCTGTTGTCTACATTGACCGAGATCCTGTCAATCGAATCATGCGCTTACGCTTTAAAACTTAAAACTACTTTTTGGATCACCTACGGAAGCCTGCTGCAAGCGTTAGGTATGCAATGTATACACCTAGTTATAGTCAAGATTTGCTATGAAAGCTACGTTATTTGTTATTTATTAGTGCTTAATATTAAGGACTGTAGTGGAGTGTCTCTTCGACACCGGCTCAGAGACGCAGACACGTTCACCCCAGTGAGACTCACCAGTGATCCGTGACGCTCGCGCGCATGAGACGAGTCCCGCTTAGGTCTCTGCGGTACCCAAGCAATACACTCTGTATAATGTAGTCTCTATCCTTGGACCCATACACTACAAGGACCATTATTTAATTTCCACTGTGTTCGCCTACTCGACTTTTGTCTACTTGACGGTTGTTTATCTGTTTATCTGTCTTTCTTCAACAAAACCTTATACCCAATCGTTTTTCCTCTAACCTGTAACTAAACCGGCAGTTTGACATACATCCTCTCTCTCTTTCCATTCTTCGAAACCATCTCTGTCGTTATTTACGCCTAATTAAAATAACGTGTCTACGATTCCGGCCTCAGTTATAAATCCTGCAACGGAGCTATAAATCGGATTATTTATGACGAGCAAACCCGGGGCTTTACACGGGTCTCGGAAACGAGTCGCGTCGTGAGTGGGATTAGAAGTTATGAGCTCTTTTATTGTTACTTTTTCTAGATATCGGGTTACGTAGCTCATAAATCAGGAAATCTTCATTCTAATCTTAATTGATTTTAAACTTATTGTGAATACGCAAAAAGTCGCAATAATTTAGGTATTATAGATAAAATTTTAACCTTTTAAAGTTTTAGTTCAAACTAATCGTTTTGGCAGATCGTTCTCTTCAGACTTTCCACAACGACGTTTTTAAATGTGATTTTGTTAATTTACATAGCCATTTTTGCTTCACTTTCTATTACTTCTCATCCCAGAGTAACTATTACTAAAGTATCATAAACGTCCACTGCTGAACTTAGGCCTCCCCAATTTAGCTCTTCAAACTATCGGCTACCTGCTAAAGTAACACTAACAGTTATTCTGAGTTCTTGCCTTTATAATCTGACACCGTGGAGTAGGTGATTTTCCAAGTAAAATATAAGTGTTGCGTTAGCTTGTATTGTATAAAATTTCGTAATGATAATGCATAAGCCTAATTGTGCACGTTGAGAACTTATCGCTGACACCGTATCCGTAGTCATCATTTTTATTTGCCCTCGAAGTTAACAGTATAAATGTTATGCAGTTATTTTGAAATCCTATAGCTTCATAATAAGCATGATGACTAATTTTTTTTTTGGATAAATTAATTATATTCCTCAAAAGATAAACATTTGTGAAAACAAAAACTAAATATCAAGTTACAAGCATTTACCGGAATAGAAAGAGATAGCTCAAACGGCCAGTGACGTCAGAGGAAGCTCGTTGTAGTACCTCATTAATAAGCTGTGGTAGCTTTTCATACAATCTCTTTGTCATGTGACGTCACGAGTAGATTTTCCATAGTAACTGTGGGGGCGCTCTGTTTCGCGAGAAAAGGATAGGAGATGCCTCCTGTAGAAACTTTAAAAGTAAGCTTTTAAAGTTTCTACAGGAGGCATCTCCGTGATTTATTTACCGATTTTGCTTATTTTTTCTATTATTGCATTCATTTTTAATCTTCGTTATGAAAGTAATATTTACTTGTTCATTTTTAATAGTAGTCATCATGCCTACTGCAGCACAATTCAATAACTACGTCTCGTTGTAATTATCTCCTTTGCATACGTCTCGTCGCCAAAGGGCTATCGTGCTGAGTTACTTCGCCACGATACAGGGTGCCACCCACCACCTACCTGACTTTGCTTTTCGCTCCTTTGCCGTCGTCGTCAACTAGTCCTGACTATCTACATTGGTAACTTGGCATGCAGTGACTACTAGTCAGTGCCATCTGTCTTCAGCAATTATTTTAGGCTTTTGGGACGTAAACTAGTCTCCTACAACTATCTAATTAATTAGGTACTTGTAGTGGTTAACTTACTTGCATATTAGGTCTTTAGTCTAGTGATTCTTCTAGATTCTAGATCATCTCTCTGGCTCTACGCACCATCTTGAGTCGTGTTATTTCTATTTTTCGTTCTTTTTGTGGGTAAATCGAAAGAAGTCAAAGGTTTTTATAAAATTCATTTTAATATCGGAAAATTTTGACTTCCTGTGGGAAACAATCATCATTTGGCAGAGACCGCAGACCACCTCTTTAAACTAACTATACGACAACTATAACTAACCACTACTAAATTAAATTGTACTAGCTACACTACCTATTACTACTTCAATTCAATAACACCTTGGACTGGCCGCGCTGACCCATAGATGATCAAAAAGGTCCAGCTCACTAACTACTATAGGTAGCCAATACATTAAATTTACCAAATACAGTTCGTAATGTTTACAATAAAGCGTCCTCCAGACGGACCCTTCCCTCTGACGTTTGTCAGACGCCCTTTGATGGACTTCCTCAACTAATAACTGCGTTCATTGTCGGATGATTGTTTAGATTGGGATCTCTGACTCACCACTCACTCGCTACTATCACTAGCATTATGCAGTTGAAATAATGAATCCGTTGATTTGGTACCAGCTCTTTAATATTGTTCTATTTACTAACACTTTTGTAGAAAAAGTAACTAATGCTGATCGGTTTTAATAAAAGAGTTCAAGAACGAGATTTGATGAACGACTTTATCAAGGTAAATGAATGGCCCAACACTAAGGATTTTATTTTAAACTCATTGTTATGGCTTGCACATCATGCAATATAAAGACACTGAGGTGCGCTCTTTTCAACTATTTTCTTTGTTTAGAATTAAAATTACTTTATAGGCACAGAATTCGGCCTATTGATACCAAGTCTACGTTCAAGGTAGTATTTCTAATGTTGAATTGTTAAGAATAGCGGATATGCGAGCGTACATATTGATCGAGATGAAATGTGGTGATGGCCGTTTGGGCAAGCCTATTTTATATTACACTAGCTACTACCCGCGGCGTTGCCACGCGTGGACTACATTATATATGGCTATTACGCTAATTATTATCCTTGATATTCCTGGACCAATTTTGATGAAATCTCCACTCATGGCTACTTAAATATAGAATTTTCGATGATATTTCGATAAGTATCATCGAACTCATGATTAATTAAAACCTATATTAAATTAAAATCTAGGCTTTCAAAACATTTTTACAATAGGGCAAAGTCTAGCAAAGATACCAACCGCTAACGTTAACGCCAAATACTAACTCCAAAATGTACTGAAATGACGTTTCGGAAATCGCTAACTTTTCCGTAGCGAATGTCATTTCGATACATTTTTGGAGTTAGCGTGAGGCGTTAGCGTTAGTGATTGTGATCTTTGCTAGACCCCCAGGGCATTTTACATAACATGTTTCGTTCACAGATTAGAGAAAAAATCCACTTCGTATCATTCCAAAGAGTATTATTATACTTCTGTATCATTCAAAGAGTATATAATTTATACGTAACGTAAGAGTATCATTGGCCCACTGCATTAGCCTATGGTGGTAATAGTATGCATTGGCCCTCAGACCTGTGGGCCAAACATAAACGTCATGTAATGACAAAAATAGGCGTAGCAAGGGTCAAGATTATACTCCCAAGGGTAAAGCTCTAACTATCACGGTTCATGAGATACAGCCTGGTGACAGACAGACAGACAGCCTGACAGACGTCGTCAGTCCGTTTTGGGTACGGAACCCTATTACTAAGGCTTCGCTGTCCGTCTGTCCGTCTGTCACCATCAGGCTGTATCTCATGAACCGTGATAGTTAGACAGCTGAAATCTTCACAGATAATATATTTTTGTTGCCGCTATTACAAAAAATACAGAATAAAATAAGTATTTAACCCCTTAAATACTTATTTTATTCTGTATTTTAGTATTTTTTCTCTCTCATACATCAAACGTTTTTTTGCTAGTTTTTATAGATAATGATACGGAACCCTTCGTGCGCGAGCCCAACTCGCACTTGGCCGGTTATTTCTCTAATCTGCGGGCACTAAGTATAATTAACATGTTTGTATCTTGAATGCAATCGATTCATACTACTTACATATTATTTGATGGTATATCTATTTTACTCCAAAAACCCCAAACAACCTGCAAGGGCTTAAATAGAAAAATTAATAATGGTTAATCAAATCTAATAAATTGTAAAATTTCATTCTACTGTTTAATGCATATTACTACCGAAATTAACTTCTATTACTCTTTGTTCATGGCCTTACACACGTTTTTTTTCTTTAATTTGTGCCTCCAGATGGACTTTACGTGAAACATGTGAAATATTCAATAACAACACGACGAAAAATTACTATACTTAACACTGGCTAAATAACCATGTGTGGAGCCATAATACAACATAAAAAAAATTACTGTGACACAAACTAACCGTCAGTAGCCAAAAAAATTCACCATGAAGCGGCCATGTTGTATAAAATTCCGTCCGGTTTCGTAATGATATTTAATAATTTTGACCAAATTTTTTTAATGATATTTGTATTTTAATATATCCTATGTTGTGCGCTGGTTATTTCTAAGCATATTAGTGCAACCCGCATGAAAATCAGTTCAGTATCTAGGGATTTGTTCAATAACAAACAAACAAACAAACAAATAGCTACAAATTATTGTCCCTAGATGGCGTTAGATACGATAAATTAGAAAATGTATGGAGAAGGGTAAAAAGCCTTGTAGTCCTGCATCGCGGTTACGATATTTTTTGAACAATAGAACCTATGGGATAAATTAGATTTGACATCATTATGTGTGTGTTCCATAGCGCATCAGAATTACACATTTATTATATGTAGGGAAGAATATTTTATCCTACGTTAATTCTGCCCGCCTGGCATGGCGCACTGCGAGAAAATTTCTCGTCGCTTTAAGAGTGAGACACACTTAGGCGCTCCCATAGTCTTGTCCTTGTCACGGTTACTGTAGAGAAAAAGTCGAGAAAAAATGGTCGCGGTGCGCATGTTTTAGGTGGTAATTTGAATACTAAAGATAAAAATTAAATAATAGTGGGTTTTACAGCACTCTCACTAACTTCTTAGTCATGTATCGTATCAGATTACACATTGTCATTTGTTTAAAATTGCTGTAAATGTTGCCAATGGGTTTCGGTTTGTAATGGTATTTTGTTTTGACAACTCCACGATAATTTTAATTGAATATTACTTTTAGTTTACCTGGCATTATGAAAATAATACCTTAAAATATAGCCTTTTTGCTATTTACAAGACGTTATGGACTGGATTTATTTTATTTATGGACTGAGCATAATAATAAAAAGTCTCTGCATGACTTTATCACTCTACCCATGGACTCTATCATGGAACTATTCTGATAAAAAGTTGCGTCTGAGCGTCTACCTGACTCTACCCATGGAACGATGACAGAGCACCCTACTCTCAAGTTTTGAATCATTTTACATATTCATTTATTTTAAACATACTTTTAACTGGCAACTTCAATATAGAACACAGTAATAAAATCCTCAATACCAAATAAGTATAAAACATTCTAAATCGATAGAGACTTCCACAAACGCATTAGACATCTTGTATAGCCATCGTCACCCCATTGGAGAGCGAGACGGCTGATGGTATGCGCCGTCTCGCTCTTTCCAAAGCACTTGACCGATGAGTAATGTGCCTGCCCCGGGACTTCTGACGAGCGCTGGGGGAGTACTTGTTTGGAGGCGGCGCAAGTCATGAGATGATGTGTATGAGAAAAAAATGAGAGGGCGGCCTGCGAAATGATGGCGCAGCGCCCGCCGCCGCGCGACTGTGCTGCTACTGCCACTCGAATAAATAATTTATTTTCTCGTACATGAAGCTCTAAGTGAGAAAAATGCGTTGAGTGAATAGGTAGGTATGCAAGCATGTACCTACCATCGTAGACCGCATCGTAATTTTTCACCAGGTGTATAAAAAGATTGAGTGGTTTTGTGAGATTTGCTGGGATATGTTTTATTGGATTTGTTGAGAGTTACGTATGGATAGAGGGCTATAGGGTCATACATGAAAAATAAAAATGTAAAGAAAGTTACAAACAAAAACAATCGCATGCAGATAAAAAAACGAAAAGAACCAGGAGTTTATGCCTTGTTCCACACAAAGAACAGCCAGAGAAATTGTGGTGCTTAAGACGCGACTGCGGGAGCCAAATGTGTCATGTGTATGGGTCTGTATTACTGGCGAGGGTAGCCCATCTACTGAATAGAGAATAATTCGAGCTATTCAGAGCTACTAGCTAGTGTCTGTTCAAAAAAAAAAGAGAGATAGATATGCTTTATTGCAAAAACAACAAATTATGTAGGTACATAGGCGAACTTAATGCTAGAGAACATTGTCTTCCAGTTAACCTGGGTGTAACGTGGACATGTTTATGTTTATATGGCAGTTCAACGCAGCTTAGATGCAATGTTTAAAAAATACTCTTATTACACGTAAAAAAAGAGAGCTGACTGTTGAATTTGAGGGCGCTGCAGGTAGTACCTAAACCCCATTTACTAATTGGACTTATTTATATGTTTTTTTATATAGAAAAATAATCTGTTTTACATGCTATAAGTAGGGGGATATAAGTAGACAACTTTTCTAATTATTGACCCCCCAGTTAACATTGTTTTTATTAAAAGTTAGTGAAAAGAAAATAGGGCAGACCACGTTATTTAATTATGTTTTTAATGCAATATTCAAAAGTTACCGATGTAGTTCTTAGGATTAGCAAGTTGAAATGGCAATGGGCAGCCCACATCGCTCGTAGAACTGACAACCGATGGGGAAGAAAGGTTCTCGAGTGGCGACCACGAACCGGAAGACGCAGCGTAGGTCGGCCCCCCACTAGGTGGACCGACGACCTGGTGAAAGTCGCGGGGAGCCGATAGATGCACGAGGCGAGCAGCCGCTCTAAGTGGCGCTCCCCTGGGGAAGGCCTATGCAGTGGACATCTTCAGGCTGTTAATGATGATGATGATGATTCAAAAGTTAAGACATTTTTAAAGCTTTAAGCTAGAAACCCAGAGGGGAGAAAAGGAAAAAATCAACGGCTTTGTTTGGAAGGGTTTTTTATGGCACTTAAATGTAATCTTTGATTATCATAATAATATAGTGAGCGCATTTTTCACTGGTACCCGAGGGATGGCGTACGGACGAGAGGTCATGAAAAGAAAAGATGGCGAGGTGACATCGTTGAGGCATGTCATGGACTCATTGACTATCTAATCTTTGCATGGACTGGAATAGCGCGAGATCGGCAGGAATGGCATTACATGGAGGAGGCCTATATCCATAGTTGGGTGTCCAAATAAAATTATATTAACATACCTACTTAGTTGTTTCAAAAGATGTTCTTACTTTCACTTATATATTTTATTATTAAGTTGTATTACGTGTTTATTTGTAAATAAGGGCAATAAAGGCTATTTTATTTTATTTATTTTAATAATATTAATCATGAAATTTTTGCCGGGCCCGCTACGCTGCATCGTTTGCTCCGTGGTCGCCACTCGAGAACCTGCCTCCTCCATCGGTTGTGTGCAATCTATAATCTATAAATTTTTCAGAATTTACAGTTCCTTTCATTAACCTATGGTTCATTTCATTACAGGTAATGCAGTAGTTTCAACTACAGGACAACAGTTTTGTGGTTTATGGTCCAGGTATTAATGATAAATGCAAGTATTTGCAGCCAATTGCAATTTATACTTAATGAGGAGTTTTATTTAAAAAAACAACCTGTTTCGGCTTCTGTCACTAGATGGCGTACTAACGACGTATTTCAAACACGGTTGTAGTTTCAATACACAGAGTACAAGGAAATGTCAAATTCCGTTGAGTGAACCACAGAGTACGTTGTCGATTTGTCGATAGAAAGCCATTAGGGTATTATGTCTTCCATAAAATAAGGATAGGATATTAAACTCGATACATAATTATCTTAAAAATGACAACTTAAAACACCCATTTTACCGCCATCTATCGGGTCTTTATAAAATTACAGCTTTTTATAAAACGCTTCATTTATTACACTTTACGATCATAAATCATTGATTTATTAATTACCTATTAAAATAATAACGGATGGTTGACTAATGGTCATTTAGTTTAGATTGATCTAGTACCTTGAGCGAGTAGATGTTATAATAATAGAATTCATCGATTTTCCATAGTCAGTCAAATTGTTTATGACCGAGTGAGTGCAAAGACAAAAGACAAAAGTTAAATACAACAATTTGTTCTTAGTTTCCTACTAGTAATTTTCCAACTCACCGGATGACGCTTTGCCAACTAAGCTATGGTTGCATGTTGCACGCCTAGTAACAGAAAAAATCCTTAGGACTATGTAATGTAAGCAGCTTTTGAGTAACTATTATAACAATTATCTTTGTAGATAAACTTTAACCCTCGTAAGTTAATAAATATTATATTTTGTCTTTTGTTTCTCTCTAGTCTCTATTAGAGTTTGAGTTGATGAAATAAGCAAAGAAAAAAATACGGACTAGCTATATTCCCACAGACTTAGAATATTTTCGTTACTCCTATGGCTTATTCCACTGTTTCGCAGTTTTTATTAGTAAGAAAAGTTATAACATTAAAATATTTCATAATCTAAAATCTACAGTCTACAAGCTTGAAAACGGTTACTTTGATATATCGGTACTTGTAATTAAATACTCAGACATAATATTACCTCTGTTCAGTCCTTCAGACTTCAACAAAATTCTCGCTACTTTCCAAAGCCATTCATAAAACCGAAGTTACTTTATAACAATGCTTGTATGTGTGTACATTGTACACACAGTTGCGTCACATTTTCCCAATAAACGGGTGATTCACGCGCGATTGTGTTCGCTGTGCGCTGCATGTTATATCTGTTTGCTAGACACTGGTTTTTCTTAGTAATTCGCCTTTATCACCGGCCCGCGTTGTATAAAATAGACTAATAATTTTACAAAAGACAAAGTGATTTATTGCAAATATGCTATTCATAGCACTTTTACAAGTCACATTAAATTAAATAAGGGAGCGGGACCGCTCGCGGTGTATGACATCCAAAATTATAAAAAAAACCACAAAAATAAAAATAGGTAAGTTAGTTCTCTCCTGTTTTGTACTTGTTCATTTAAATAAAAATAAATAATATTTACAAAGAGCACGAAGTACGGACCCAAGTGTCTGTGGTATTAAGCAGATTCAATAAAAAATATATAAAATTAAATTATTATAATTACTGTAGGTATTATAATTATTATGTGGGATTACCATTACTAAGCAGATAAAATCACAAAGTGCACAATGTCAATTATTATTACTATATAATAGCAAGCCTATTATAATAAGTGTTTGAAAAAAAGAAATTCTCTCTTCCACTACAGGAAATGTAAATGTATTATATACCTCCAAATCCGTCTAGCCGTTTGCGGCGTGAAGAGGGTCGTGTTCGTGTCGTGTCGTGATTATAAATTTTCTTAATTCAATAAAATGAAATCGTATTCAATTCTTTAATAAACCCATTTTGAAATTCTAATTATTAAATCAGTTAATATTTAAAGTCATCTGAAAGAAGAAAAAACTAACGGTTAATGATGATTTTATTACAATAAAAACATCAAAAGTAAGTTTTTAGTATTCTTTTCTGTACATATTATTAAAGCTACAATTATATAAATAGCCATAATTTAAATAATTTAGTCACTTAATTCTTCAAGTTTATCTATTTAAGTATCACAGTTTCGTTCCGAATGTTAAACTTTTTCTTATTAAACGATCTGTCATTCCAATTTGAATCTTCTACATTAGAACACAAAGTGTAGTTTACTGTAACAAAAACAATGTAGGTAAGTACATAGGTACTTTGATATTCACACGCAAAGCCAATGCAGTTCACAATTTCCGTTCCAGTGTTGTATAAAAATTCATGAATAATTGTCTCGTATGAAAATACAGATGTCCGGCGGCTATGCTAATGTGTAATTGTTAGTACTGGCGCGAGCAACTCGCCCATTTCCAACGAGGCATCGCAATGTATGTAACGTTCTTTGGAACAATGTAGGAATAAGTGTGCTTTTTGTGGTAGGTACAACGTGGTCACTCGAGCTAAAAGGAAAATTTTAGTTGTCGTAAAATTTGTGGCTTAGGAGTAAACTGTCCATAAAAAAAAAACAATATTTTTACTGCATCACGAAAATGATCGCAAAAGATTGCAATGTGCCGAGTAGAATGCTATTTTCACACCGCCTGCTGGGACCACACGGTTGGCTGCCCTAACTGTGGCAGTTTTACTTACCTACCACAAACATCATCTTTAATTACATCTATGCCCAGCCTAGATTGACTTGACTTCTCGATTATGGCCTCTGCGACGGGATAATGTCGCAATATTGCCAGTGTCACGTACATACACTAGGTAGACAAATGATATCTGTCTGGGCAACTTGTAGGTACGGTGAAAAAAAAGGGGAGAATCTAATTCCGGCCTCCGGGTTCAAGGGCTTTTTATCTACATAGGCTACGTTAGGAACGCAACCTAATGATGGATTGATACAACCTCTTAAACACTTCGATTTGAGTGAAAAACGGGATCGTTACCACAGATTAGACAAAAAATCTACTATAGTTGATACCCATCAAATTAACTTGAACAGACACCCATCCCTTTAGCAAGTGATCTCATGTCTTTTATTCTTCACCTTTTACGACCAACTTACGGGGTTGGCACTGGCAGCGTCATCTATTGACAGAATCTTGAGAATCAACCAAACCAAACACACTAACTTAATTACACTAGCTCAAGGCATAATCTATATGGTTAGTATCCGTCGGACGCAATCTTTCATTCGCAGACCGCTTGTGGCGGTAACGTAGGTAATTTTATTTTGAAAACTATCTTGAGTATAATGAGTAGGTATGATAAGTTGAAAGACATAAGGACATAGAATGAGTATATTGACCAAGGAATTTGATCGTTCAGCAACCTAAAGTATGTCGTTGTTAGAGAGATGAGAGAGCGCCGCTGCCGCTTCCTTATTCTGAATAATTTCAAGTCTAGTTTAGACTTTGGAGATCGTTTCTGTCTTCTAGACTTTTCATGTATAGAATATGTTTATATCAGCCCATTTCCCTATTCCCTTTTCAATTCATTAAACTTTACCAATCTTTGCAAGTTACACGGCCTTCTGCAAACTACTTGTAACTTTTGGTTCGCAACTTTGTTTCAATTGCCTACACTCGTGCACGCGTACAGAGACCGTTGATTTATCCACCGTTGCATCTAAAACTAAGGCCAACTTACATAAAATGAGAGATTTTCTGACTGAACCATGTGCTGTGCATGTGTGCACCCCTTTGTGCAATGTGCACTCTGTCTCAAATAATTAAGAAACGTATCATTGGAGTTCTGTGGTAGACTTCCAGTATTTTCTTTGAAATGCCTGTTTGAGTCATTTAATTTTATTCTGCGGTCGTCCATAAACGTGTCATGTAACGAATATGGGTCGGCTTCTCGCCACTTATGACTGCCTGGTACTTTATTGGAATTTTTTCTATTGTTTCATTTTGTGTTGTCAGATTGTGTTCTGGGTCTGGGTAGCGATGGTAATTAATGCTATTTTGCGTAAATTTCATAAACATGCTAGTTCACGAGTCTTAGCATGCTAATTGCTATGCTATTTGCTAAAATGAAATTAAATGGAAATGAAAAATGAAATTAAAATTGAAATTAATTTTTAAATGAAAATGGAAATGAAAAAATGAAATGGAAAAGTGAAATGAAACATGAAATGAAACTTTATCTTTAAAATTAAATTTAATATGAACTAAATTAATTCAAATGAAATTTCATATTTCACAGAATTACGCAACCACATTTCATTCGCGAAATGATAATTGACTTTTCACATGCTAAAAATTAATGCGAATGCTAATTAATCCATCACTAGTTCTGGGTACTTAAAGCAAGGCATAAGGATAGTGCAGCACATTTAAGAAGTGTATTTTCTCATCTCGTCATCAGTCGTTGAGGTTTGTAAGCATTCTTATTCTGGCGATGCTCTTCTCTGCTGGGGCGTGGAGAGGAAACTGGAAACTGGCCCCAGTAGAGACATCGCCATTCATCGCCAAGATTTTTTTATGAAACTATAACAGACTACTTATTTATAAAACAACACTGGTGCTTATCAAATTAATGAAATTGAACTCAAATAAGTAAGAGCTATCTGTTGAAAAAATATTTACGCATGCGCGGTTGTAAATGTTTAGTTACATGATATCTTGTAATGATGTGTGCTTCACACGCACACATTGACATCACGCCATATGAGAAACTACAAGTAAAAACATACTTTATGTAACGCTTGGACTACATACCATCTGGCAATTTTGTTCAGCACTAATTAGATACGCATTTTACTAAATTACTGAGCTGGATGTTGGAGAATTTCAAAAATACTCGTAGAGTGGAAAGAAAACGTAACTATTGGATTTTACTACGTCCTTAGTTGAAAAACGTGTTATTTCAACGTTGTATTATTGTAACACACATCCCCAACTTCATCATTTTGTCACCATCAGTGTTTTGTTTCTCTGGTTATTTCTCTTATTACTTGTTGTTCTTAACAACTACTTAATTATTCTTATCCTTTGCAAGTCATAATGTAAGTATAACATGAAAGACAACCAGCTGGGGCCTTATCGTTACCTCTATGCTAATACCTAAAATGAATAGAATCTCTTCAATTCAATTTGTACTGTACGGTTTACTGTATGTAGTTATTTGTTTGAATCAGTGATGGATGATATTCCCATACACTTTGAGTTATCGTTTGGCAGAACACTAATGCTAAAATCAATGCTAATCATAGACATATTTAAGGACAGGCCTAATGACAGGTTAAAACGTCGCTTCAAAGTGGGAGCCAATTTCACAGATTGGCATCCACTAGCGCTCAGTCTGTGATGGAAGTTAGAAGGCATCGGTCGAATGTCACAAACAAAATATGCCAAGTTGTATTTGTGAAGGGTTGCACAATCTATACTCGAAAGTGCAGGAAAAAGAAAGACCAAGTTTCTTACCTCAAGTGATTCAATATTTTCAATATTACACTCCGTTTTGTAACAAAATAATCGAATTTATATTTGGAATAATCATTGTAAACATAAACATTGACGGACATAATGGCAGCGATAGGCACCTAATTTTCTTAACTTGTCGTAGTTCGGGCATATCCTGATATATAAATCTATAAATCTATGGCTTAATGTAATCTTTGCTAGACCACCTGTCACCTGAGTCCCGATCTCATCAACAGCTTTTCTTTGAGACAAATCTGCATAAATTCTTCCACTTTCACTTCATATTATTCTAAACTATTGCTTGTGCTAAGTATTTTGTGGTAGAATTGCCAATTTGCCAGTATAACGCCAAAAACAAAATCTCTAAAAAATCATTTTACTTTAGTATCAAGAGTCACTATTTATTTAGGTACCTATTGAAATGTCTTTACATAGTAAATCTTCTATAGCCTTTTGTGCTGCAACAGAACCATTACGAGTAGATATAGCAAAGCTTTACCAAGAAATAAAATGGACAGCTAGTAGCAGTAAAAGCTCGCCGTAGCTAGCCCCTTTTTCCACCTCACGGATCCTGCCCACTGCATCTCTATGAGGGGCATCTATTAACAGGGCGGCGAGGGCAAAGCTTCCCACAGCCCACGGTCCGCAATCAACGGGATTGTGCCCACTGGGTATTATGTGCTAATCTGGGACGATAGGGGATGGGTGGAACTCGTCATATTCGTTTATAAATAGCAGATGAAACAACGGTAAAATGAATATAAAAGGAATATGAGGCGTTACATTTGCAATAAAATAATAAACATGATGTAATTTAATTCATTAGCATAAATTGAGCCCATGATAGTGCATCATTTATAGATGATTATTAAAGAGTAAACAGTGTAAAAGAAAATATTTTTACTGAAAATTATGAAGATTGCCGCGGCGCCTAACGCAGTTGGCACGGATGATTTTGATACATTTAAATGTTTTTATACCTTGTATGTACCAATTAAATACAGTACTTTATTATTTTAATTAAATTTTCTATTATAGCATTTGATTAAGTAAGTTATTCCATATTTTGGAGTTATTATTATTACCAAACCAATGTGTTAGAATTCAAAAATCTTGGTCCACGTGTGACCGGTATCTGGAGTAGATACCCAGTTTCAAAGAATGCTAATGAATTCAATTACATCCAGTATACTTATCAGAGATTTCTCTCGCTAAGTATTCAAAATGTTAAAAGGTAAACAAATCTGATACAACTGATTTGTTTTACTGCTTCCAGTTATAACAGTCCAGTTTAGTTAATATGGAATCATCGTCGACGTATGCAATCATTTTCGAACACATTTAGAACCGCATAGGTTCTTTCAAAAGAATAAGTTATCGAAGTTACGCCGCGTAATTTTCGTCCTAATTTACAGTAATTATACCACCCACATTGTCCGTCACCTAATCTTAATGACCGTCCCCTTACGTCACCTGAAACAATAAATTCATTGCAAGCACAGTAACACCTCAGTGGAACACGATACCGTGCTCTGGCGTCGAGTGACTTCCCAGAAACTCCTACCTAAGGCCAGGTAGCTTACTGCCGCAGGACAAAAACTTCGCTAGTGATGGGGGCCATTCGATAAACTAACAAGAATTTTGGACGCGTTTGAAATCAAACCTTTTGATCTGGACTGGATATCAGTACTTGGTGTTCATCTTTATAAGAAGCTTGTATGTCAAATGACTTCTTCATTAATTTATTTTAGCCATGGCCGCCATACTTATTGGTTTGCTCCTTTTTTATGACCACTCAGGGCAGTGTGAAATCACATATTTATATTGAAATATAAACCTCGCACTAGTTATATCTAAACCTCCCAGCGACCCATGCGAAGCCTCACAAAAATTCCATTAAAGTTAGCCCAGCCGCTTAGGAGGAGTATATTGATTCAGCACAGGGACATACACAGACACAGATCTACAGCACTGAATAGATATAGTACTATGCAGTACAGAAGAATTAAATGTTAAGATTTTTCCAAATTTACTATACCTAATCATCATCATCATCATCATCATTAACAGCCTCAAGACGTCCACTGCTGAACACAGGCCACCCCCACGGAGCGCCACTTAGAGCGGCTGCTCGCCTCCTGCATCAATCCTCCTGCATTACTATACCTAGACCTACCCAATGTTGGGTATGGAAAGGTTCTTGTAGTGATGATGATGAGCAATATTATTATAGAACTGAACCTAACCAAAATGTATTTATTCATTCATTTTAACTAAATCTAACTCTTCTATTACTATATGAATAAAGCATCTACGCATAAGTGAATAAGAAAATCTGGTACATGGTACTTATACTACTGAATAATAATTGACTTGGGAGTTTGATATCTGTTTATTTCTCAGAAGCAAATCAATAACTATGTATAATTGTTTTATTAAAACTACCTTCAGTATCAATAAATTGAGTGAAATATCCGATTTATGATATCCATATGCAAAAAGTGGAAGCAACCGGCGCAGTACCCGTTCAACTGGATTGTAATTAATAACCGGTTTTATGTGGTGCCTTTTTTATTTTAATCAATGATATGCAATTCATTTGCTCGGTTTGAATTGGCACAATTATTATAATCAACTTTATTGTTTCCTTTACCGTTTTATTATTTAGCCTTCTTAATTCCGATTTGTTTTTTTGTCTAGTTTTGAGTATTGTTGTGTAATGAACGGTGCCACTAGTGTTTTCAGATTTTGCACGTTGATAAGTATTAATGAAACGTGACACGTAGTGTAATTTAATTAGCATTAGTATGATATTATCTGTGGCATTAGGTATAATAAATTTTTTTTTCAGCAATTATAAAAATATAACATAAAAAATGTAACGAGAAAATCCCGGTCTCAAAAAAAAACTTTGTTATCTCTTTCAATCTGCTTGAGTACTCCGTACTCCGGAAAGTTATAAGGATTTTTTTGTATATGCACACTGTACAAATAAACTCGCGTAAAGATAAATTTCGCATTGTAATCGGATGTATCGAATGAATAAATAGACACAAGCCTATTGATGACGTGCGGGCAACTCAAGAAGCACCACCGCACCGATCGTAAATTTTGCTATTTTTTAATCAGTCCCCTGATTTTTTTTGCTGTAGTGTCTGAATCTAGAGTCAGGTCATTGATCGTCATTCATTACGCAACGTACTATCTAGGTAATTTCCGTGCATTAAGATTTCAAAACCAAAATCACACTGCAACGGTGCAAGTCGTTTCAGTGCGCATCAGCGAAGGAAGTTGCCGGCCAGGGTTCGCCACATGCACAAGCCACGACCTCATTCTTGGCTCATTCGTTCACGTAGGAATCACTAGCATTTTCTGCTCATCTTTCCCACCAAAATTTTCAATTCTCAACATAAACCGTTCGTTTCTGTATTTAAATTCTGTATTAAAATTAACATTTCTTCGCACTAGTTTTAATGCGAGCTCAACTAAAACCGGAACAAGCGTGTCGATAAGATAACTCATATTATTATCGATATCATGACAAATCGAGCAGGGCAGCCCTCGGCCCGTTCTCACTTCCCGCCGAGCTATGATAAGTTGTTTTTTTATATTTCTTTTTTCTAAACCTTTAATAATGGCATTGTATTTTTTTCTTGGAGACCCCGAAGTCTGCGTTATCGTAGGTCCTATCCAAACCGCTTTGCTTATGAATCGGGAATTGGGTTTTTTAGTTTACGGCTACGACTCTTGAATTTCTATACATTTCTTGAATTTTCTATTTCTATTTGTTAATAAATGCTGTCAATAACAACATTTTAACAGTCATGGATTTAGCATGTGGTGGGTTTCCTAATATAGTCAGACTTTCAAGATATTCATAGTTTATAACAAATGCCAGTTGCAATTAAAAAATACGTTAAAAATTGGCACTCTACCGAGCCCCAAGTGGCATTGAAAAATCATGAAAGACATAATTTATAACAGTTATTATTGCACTTGTTATTGTTGTTGCTATTGTACTAATAATAATAATATGATATGTGTGGACATTTCACACAGCGCCATCTAGCCCCAAACTAAACATAGCTTGTACTATAGGAACCAGATAACTGATACAATACTTATATACTTTTTGTATGTAAATACATACATAGAATACAATATAACACCCAGACGCAGAACAAACATCTATGTTCATCACACAAATGTTTGCCCCGGGTAGGAATCGAACCCACAGCCCTCAGTTCAGAAGGCAGGGATACTATACCAACTGAGCTATCGGGCCCGTCGATAAAATCGGTATGTGCAGGTAACTGTACCAATACTAATTAACTACTTACTTCATTAAAAAAAAACATTTGGTCTGTAGCAGACACATTAAACTTTATTAGGTACTTTAATGTAATACTGCCAAAACGAATATCCAACATGCAACGATGGCGGACAGATTACTTCATTTGACCTAAATAATGTTATTGGAATAAAGAGGACAAAAACTTGGAGTAGTCATTACGATGCTTTTAGTACGTAGAAACCTTGGGAGCTAACTATTAGTGCCAAAGAGTTATAAACCACTGCTACTTACGCTTGGAAGTACTTTTAATTGTGTGTATGTGTTATTGTGTACATAGTACATAAACTTAATATTAGCTTAAAAACGTTTTAAAATGATTTTTAGTTTTTAGAAATAAACAAAATTCTAATACTTAAATTTAAGCAATAATAATAACGTAATTACCATTAATAAACATTTTACCGCAGAGCGTATAAGCTATCTCCATGGGGGTGGCCAGCGTGAAAGTGAACAAACACATTAACACACATCATACATAAACTTTCGCATTTATAACATTTTAAAAACCTAAAAATCAACATCACGCGTTTCATAATTTATTGATCGGTCCTCCCTCTCATAGTCTCCTGTCGCCGCTGCTAAAAGGAGCCTCCCCACTATATATAATTACGTCGCAGCAAGTACCAGGGTCGCAGAGCCCTACAGTAGGTATCAGGAAACCCTAAATAAACACACAATTATGTATAATCCCACTCAACTTTCGCCCTGAAAACTACTCGGTCGGGTGTACTACTAGTACTACTACCGACAGTAAATAAATTGAAACTGATTTTATTGTGATGAATGTCATAAATAGTGCTTATATTTGATTAGGCATTATACTATACTGTATAGTAAGTGAGTAATCTGAGTATACAGCAATAAATAAGTAATATTGAAGTGATGGGATCCCAGCCATAGTTTTGAAAACATGCGCGCCTGAGTTGACTCCTGTCTTGACACGCCTTTTTCGTCTTTCCTTAGAGTCAGGATATGTGCCTAAGTCTTGGAAGAATGCTAATGTGCAGCCCGTGCCTAAAAAAAAGTAGTCGTGCCGACCCTGCTAACTATAGGCCAATATCAGTCACGTCCATTCTCTGTAAGACTATGGAACGTGTTCTGAACAGCCGACTCCTGGCATACCTAGAAGCGAACGATCTCTTGAGTGACCGGCAGTACGGTTTTCGCCGAAATCGGTCCACCGGAGACCTTCTAGCGTATGCCACGCACACTTGGAGCGAGGCCATCGAGAAGTATGGAGAAACGCTTGCTGTTTCTCTTGATGTCTCGAAGGCCTTCGACAGGGTCTGGCACGAAAGCCTCATAAGCAAACTTCCGTCATTCGGCTTACCCGCTGGCCTGTGCAAATGGATTTCAGATTTCTTGAGGGAAAGGTCCATACGGGTAGTCGTTGACGGCTGCTCGTCAAATCTATTAGCAATCAATGCTGGGGTACCTCAAGGATCGGTACTTTCTGCAACCCTCTTTCTGCTACACATAAATGGCCTGTTGAAACCCGGTAACTTTGGGTATGCAGATGACAGCACGGTTGTAGAAAGCTATAAGTCCAGTGCTAGGGCCAGTTATGCCGAAATTCAGGCACTAAGAGAGACCATGGTTGAGAGCATGAACTCGGCCTTGAATGCTGTCTCTGCATGGGGCGAGGCAAACTTGGTTAGGTTCAATGCTACCAAAACCCAGGCATGTCTCTTTTCCGCAAAAAGAGTCCGTTTATGATGGCTCCCACCCTCCGTAACATTCCGATACCGATTTCGGACCACCTAGAGCTTCTAGGTATGACTCTGACAGCTAACCTTAACTTTGGGTCCTTTATAGAGTCCAAGGCTAAAATAGCTGCCAAAAAGCTAGGCGTTCTCTCTAAGGTCAGGCAGTACTTCGCACCGGAACAGCTTCTTAATTTGTATCAAGCTCAAGTTCGATCATGCATGGAGTACTGCTGCCACCTGTGGGATGGATCTGCTAAGTACCAGCTGGAAGCCTTAGAGTCTATCAAAAAACGCGCCAAGAAGCTCGTAGGCAATGAATTGTTTGAGACTCGGCTACAGAGCTTCGACCATAGACGCAAAGTTGCCAGTTTATCGGTCTTTTATCGAGTGCTCACTGGAGTTGCATAACTTGATTCCGCCATCACCGTTCCACCATCGGACAACCAGATGCACGAAAAAACGCCATCGCTACATGGTTAACATCCCGCATGTGCGAACAAAGCGATTTGCTTCCACATTTATCTTGCGAACAGCCAAAGAGTGGAACGCTTTGCCAGCATTTGTATTTCCCGAAAATTACAATCTTGGGAGTCTTCAAATCGAGAGTGAATAGGTATCTTCTAGGCAAGCGCGTTACATCCTAGACCGCATCTTCACTTACCATCAGGTGAGTTAGTGGTCAAGCGCAAGCCTATCCATCAATAAAAAAAAAATTGAATTTTTGAATAAACTTTTAACAAAGTACTGGAACTCTATCTGTCAACTTGTGCACGCCTTCTATTCTAGCAATAGACAAGTGAAATAGAACTCAACATAATAGGCATGATAACTAAAATTTTATTGGATAATTTAATTATATTCCTCAAAAGATAAACATTTGTGAAAACAAAAGTTAGATATCTCAAAAAATGACTACATTACAAGCATTTTAAAAACCGAAATAGAAAGAGATAGCTCAAACGGCTAGTGACGTCAGAGGAAGGTCGTTATAGTACCTCAATACTAAGGTGTGGTAGCTTTTCATACAATCTCTTTGGCATGTGACGACACGAGTAGATTTTTCATAATAACTGTGGTACCGCTCTGTTTCGCGAGAAAGGGACAGAAGATGTTTCCTGTAGAAACTTTAAAAGCTTATTACTCCGTGATTTATTTACCGATTTTTCTTATTTTTTCAATTATTGCATTCATTTTTAATCTTCTTAATGAAAGTAATATTTATTTGTTCATTTTTAATAGTAGTCATCATGCCTATTTTGAGTCTTCCACGTTGATTGATGCATCATCGAAGACATTTATTCATGATACGGGTTAGGGTACATCTTGCCACTGTTATCAAATGCTTTGTTAAAGAATTGTAGAAAAGTCAAGTCAGATTTTAATTTAAAAATATCTAAGGCTTTTTTGCACCTCGTACTTACAATGCTCGTATTCGCATCCCAGCCAGGTAGAAGTTACGTTACGGCGCGGCGCGCGGCGTAGTAGCGAGGGACTTTCGCTCGGCTGTCGTTCATAGATGCCTAGGTATAGGTCTGGTTAGTACTTAGGTACGCTAGTGGTGTGGCTGGCTGGGCAGCTAGGTTGGATACGGTTATGTCGCGGGTTGTAATTACATTTACGGTGGTAACTAAGTTACGATTTTGTTATTGAGAGCTATGTTGAGAGGTACCTACTATTTCTTATTCTGTGCGCAGGTCGAAGTTAGTTTTCGTGATGGAAATTAGCTTCAGTATACCAGTGCGTCTCCGGTGGGGGTTTATGTTATGGACTCCTGTAACTCCTATAATCCTGATTTTATAGGATCCGTTGCTCTCGTTGTAATCTGTCACCCATCTTTAATAACAGTCAAATTGCAATCCTGCAAAATAGTAATGATCTCAGGGAAACTACTAAAATTAGTCAACACGACGACACTACTGAGTCTTTATGATGATGGAGATAGGTAGTAGACCTTTCCTTCCTTCTCTATATGGTGGCACTGGCAAGTGGTCATAAAAAGTAAGTCAAAGGACAATCGAGTGAGGAGGAATGGGTTAGCTTGGTGGGAGTGGGAGTGTGGGTGAGGATGTGATGGATTGTGTGTGAGGGAGTGAGCTAAGTGAGTGATTCAAGTTTTAGAACAACAGCCAGGACCGAAAGCAGAATAACCAGTGGAATGTCAGAGCGCTGCATTACAATGGATTTAATAGGATACGAGCTGCGATTCTCCATACAAAATAATTATGTGCAAATATATTCCTCACATATTTTATTTAATTATTCTTTAAATTTAAATTGCAATTGAATGTGAATACGAAACATCGACCTCGTCAAGATTTTTGTAGACCTATTATCGAGCTGTCCCTATCACACTCTACGGGGCACCGAGACAGCAATAGTTATACAAATTAGGTACCTATTGGGTGTCCTCAAAAACTGCAGTACACTCGATAAGTCTCGAATTAATAACATTCTATTTCTCATGTACGAATCGAATAGAATAATTGTAGCGTGTTATCATTCGTTTTATTACGTTATGTGTAGTTGTTTACGATACTTTCGCCGATATTTTCTTTCATAAAGATAACTAGTGTCACGTCATTATGTTATTTGTATTATGAAGTGCATTGCAGCGATATAGGTCTTAGTTCATTCAGTGGGAAGCCATTGCTTGGTAGGTAGGGCTGACACTAAACTACTTAGCACACGGTATTAAAAAAAAATCATAAATAAATGATAAATATGTGTGTGGACATTTCACGCAGCGTAATCTAGCCCCAACCTTAAAATAGCTAGTACTGTAAAAAAAATAAAAAAATAAAAATAAAAACCATATAATATATTCTATGGGATGGGATGAGACAATATGGGAACCAAATAACTGATACAATACTTAGATAATTTTTTGTTTGTAAATACATACATACTACATAAATAGAATACAATATACCACCCAGACAGAACAAACATCATTTAAATTCTGGTGGAGATAGAATGAAAAACATTCGGTTTTTTATCTTCTAATAACAAACATTATAAACCTATTTATGATATTTATAGCAGTATCGCCTAATATAAACATACTCCAAACACGTCGTTCGCAGCAACCTTACCCGACTGCTGATAACAGAGGCTGTTATCGCGCGGTTCCGGGATACGATATATAATAATACCTATTATTGTGCACGTATCGTGCCCAGACCTACCAGAGGAAGCCAAAAATTTTTGTACTTAAATTCAAAATTATAATTTTTTTTATTTTCACCGACAAATGTAGATAGGTATTTAGTATTTAAGTTAGTATCTAAATAATTAATGTAAAAAATGGGGAGTATAAGAAAATGCTTCATGTTCTTCCCAACTAAGTGTGCCAGAGCCATAGAAGTTATAGCCGCGTTCAACTACATTTTGTAGTATGTATAGGCCGACCTAGAATTTATTCGTACTCTCAAAAGACTCACGAAGCGTGGGAGCGAGAAGTACAAATCAAGTACTATATCTCTTTGCCCGAGAGGAAAAGAGATATAGTAGTGAAATAATGGCGGATGTGCCATTATTTTGGGCGAGTACGAGCACAAGAAGAGCACATATCCACACAATCTGTTTCACGACGAAGGTACATCCTAAGTCTATGGTATACCTAGCTCTACTTTTGCTATGCCAGACTCTATTGGTATCTTCTTTAAAACTACTCAAACAAAGCCCCAAGCGTAACCATTTATGAAAAGCTGGGCAACCACCAGTAATTGTGTGTCGTTTAATTTGAATTGGTTAATTCACAGCACTCCGTAGACAAATGTAATGAAATGATTACGGCTCACGGCTCGATGGGCTTGCCAGCTGGATATTGAGCTGTTAGATGTATTTGCGACTAGCTGCTGTCTTTGACTTCATACGCGTGGACTACAGTGTCTACAGTTATAACGCAAGATTAGCACATCTATGTGTTGTGTGTTGGGGAGGTATTGGGCTAAATGAATACACTGGACTAGTTACTAGTATAGTAACACTCACGACACGACGCGATCACTAAGCATGTTATTTCACGTTCGAGCTATTTTTCGTTTGTAGACGTTGATGAGTGAGACCACGTGCCCTAGATCTATGGGTAATTGGGTACCACACGGAGACGATTTTGTACTGGTCTTCTAAAAACCAAACTTGACGACCCTATAGTTATAAAATGTTAGTAATACCTTGCAAAATTGATCCAATCAAAATCTATCGGCGCTTGAAATTGATCGCAAATTCCTTCCTCAGCTATATCTAGATTGTAGACCTACGTGCCTAGAGCAAGTTCCAATATATCTACTTTTTCATTACACCGTGATATGACAGAATTTGTGCGAGGGAGAGACGGGGAGGGGTCCTAAGTAAAGAAGGATTCCGTCTCGGCAGGTATTATATAGAAGGGCCAGCATAGATAATTATTAGTATAATTTAGCTATGTACAGCATATATGAGCATACGGTGAATGTTTTTCGGTGTATAAAACTGTCTGATTCATACTCCGTACAAGTACATCGCTCGTAGAACTGACAACCGATGGCGAACAATGATTTTCCGAGTGGCGCACAGCGTAGGTTGGCCCCACTAAGCAGGCCGACGATCAGGCGGTCTAGCAAAGATCCCTTTCCATTACTCTCTAGATCCAAAATATATTGGAATGACGTTAGCTGCGGAAAAGTAAGTGATTTCCGAAATGTCAATTCATACATTTTGTTGTTGTTTGTGAGCGTGTGGCGTTAATGCTAATGGAAAGGTATCTTTGCTAACCCCCTGGTCAAATACGCGGGGAGCTGTTGGATGCAGGACGGAAGCAGTCGCTCTAACTGGCCCTCTGTGAAAGAGGTCTTTGTTCAGCAGCCGTACGTCTTCGGGTGATGATGATGATAAGTACTTCGTACTTAAGTGCCCTTAATGCGTTATGTGGCACAGTTGTCCGCTGCATCTTCCTGTTCGTGGTCACTACTTGTATAACTTTCTTCTCCATAGGTTGTCGGTTCTGCGAGCAATGTGGCCTGCCCATTGCCATTTCACTTCGAAAATGTGAGCTTATGTCTGCGACTTTAGTTTTCATACCAATCACGCAGCCTTCTCCATAGCTCGTTACGCGACTTTAAGCTTACTAACGAGATCGTCGTTGAAATGGTATAATGCAGCTTTACTGTGTTGCATACGTGGTTGCTTTTTATCGAGCTAATGTATTGTTGGGTTGGAAACTCTTGAGCGGAAAACAGAAAAGCCTTCTGTATTTTAAAATTGAAATCACCATCTTAATGCGCTGTGAAATTATTTGAGTGCTGGGATTAAGGTGCTATGCTATGAAGCATTCTTGCATTTTTCCGCCCGATGATGTTTCGACAACAAAGTTCAACAGTGTTATAAAGAACTTTTTTATAGATATAATGCTGTTTGCTTTAGTGTCTGTTATAGGAAAGTAGGTTAGAGGAATGGAAGTAGTTGCATTATTTGCTCACACATTTACAAGCAAACCTTTCAAGCAAAGCAAACTACTGATTTTCTACTTAATAATGGTTATTTCTGAATTTTCTGTTTAGAAATGATAAACAAACAATATCGCCGGATATCGAACACGCGAGGGTGCGGCGGGGAGCCTGCGGGCATGAGGGGTGGTTGCCGCTGCTTGGCAACGCCTCGGGGTTGCTAGCGTCATATCGGGGGTTTTAGAGGGTGGAGATTTGGAAGCACTAAGCTAAAGTGTTTCTTTAATGTCGCCAGAATTATTTCTTTAAAAACATTTAAAATATCATCAGATCAAAGCTGTGTTTTTATCTAGCCAGTGACACCTCCAGTGTTGTGATGTCTATAGCTATGATTTGATTGCCTTTTTTATGGTAGAATGGCTTCACGTTTGACAACATCTCACCTGACGAAAAGTTTAGTCTAGTGGTGGTTAGTGCGGTCTATGTTGGAGCACGTTTGCCCATGAGGTGCCTATTCACTCTTGATTTGAAGATACCCAGATTGTAACTGGTCGGAAACAAGCAGGAAGTGCATGCCACTCCTCAGCTGTCCGCATAATGAAAGATCTAGCTAGAAGATCTTACCTAGATAATTATAAGTCTATAAGATTTATAGCTATAGAGCTATTCTATGGTGACCAATAAAGAAATATAGATTATAGGCGAGAAAAAACTGGAAAATTTCATGCAATGCAATTCTTTTATTCTGTAGCAATATAGAGATTAGAGGTATAATTAGAAAATCTCCCGAATTCTCTCATGTCCCTTTAGTCCAGGCCGAAAGCCCACAAATTACTGTGAACCCCATAAAGTGACCCCTCGGCCCGGACAATAAAATGCACCCGGCGTGCGGCATTCCATAACTTTTATTGTGTTGATAATTAAAAGAAGGCTCAGGATTTGTTCTGTTCAAGAATCTTAACAAGTTTTGCTCGCGGCTTTACAATAAGATTAATCTCGCTTGGGCCTTCGGTCAACTAAACTAAAGTAGGTACTCAATACATATACACACCAATTAATTTGGCACACGAGTTGTCAACTCAATCAGTCAAATCGCATCGTGTGGAGAACAGCTCCCATCCAGCAGATTGAAGCGACAAATTGCATGACGGAATCCTATGTAGAGGGTTTAGAATTATTATCTGTAAGTATAACTAAAATTACTATCTCCTTAAGCAGTTCAATAAAATCAAATCCAGTTCGGAACAAAATGTAAAAAGCATTCTAAGATAAAAGCACTTAAGTATTTTATATTTTGCTTTATTTTATGCTTCTGGCAAGACCAGACTGTCCCACTTGCGACTGCTGCCATTGCTAGTCTTTGGAGGCCTATCTCGTAAAGATAGAATCGACCATTCTTTCGCAACGAATGAAATATAGGACGACTTTACGGCTCGATTGTTCCTTCCGACTCGATTTAAGAATCGATTTCCTGTCGTGCTAATGGATTTTTTACAGAATTCGCCCTATTACATAGGGAATTTTATGTAATAGGGCGGTAGGTTATGTCTTTCTACGTGCTTTCTTTGTGACTAACATTTTAATATTTTTGTAGATTTTGGGGGCAAAAAAGAGACAATAAGTACCTACGTATTTGATATTATTTCCATTATTTATCGAAATAAGAAGCCGCATTAGTTATCATTAAGGGTAGCTAGCTCTCTTAGCATGGTCCGAGTAGCTGTAGAGTAGATTGCTCCCGCCCGGTGACGCTGTAAAGGTCGGTAGAGACCACCAGCATTAGCCCGTTCAAAAAAAAAGACTAGATTGCTCTAAACATCATTTTATATTTAAGTAGTCCATTTCTGAAAATAGACAAACTACACCATATCTTATTCCGTAAAGCTCTATGAAGTTAGACTCTTCATTTTTCTGCTAACTCTGGTTTAAAGTGAACACCATTTTAATCAAAATGTAGAAATCTGATAATAATATCCCGGTGCAGACTGGCCCATCTAATTTTGCTTTCTGTACTCCGTTATGTTCCCATAGTGTGGCTTTGTATTATAGCTTGCGATGCAGTAAGGAAAGTTTATCTTTCAACGGTGGGGGCTCGTTGTGAGGAGAGATCCTCAGTAGAGTCAATTCTCAATAGGTACTGTACCTACTGAGGCACAGTAACCGCGGCTTATGGAACTAAACCACTAAGATCGCATTTGCATCGTTCTATTACAAACGTGAATTTACTGGTATAAATAAATTGTTGAAAATCATCAATAACGAAGGGTAGGAAAAGTGATATTATGGGATACGCAGGCAGGCTACGTCAGCGACCTCAAATACTGTATCCTTTCTTGTTTTTGTCTCCTCTGTCACAGACCAAATACCTACCTCTTACTAAAATTTTATAGTTGGTGCCGCAAAGTAAATCGAAAATAACGTGCGAACAAAACAAGAATGGATCTCTATTTCCTCAAGAAGCGTTAGAAAAGTATTCGGAGAGGGCTTAACAAAGCTACTTCAAACAGTATTTGAAATTAATTTTAAAATTAAAAAAATAAGAAGTTACAATCTTTATCCTCATTTACCGTTAATGTTAATAGCGGTCCTAAGATTTTTATAGTCAATGCAGCGCTCATAGAATAACCAAGATGAACTAGACATTCAATAGAGACTTAGATAGGTGACCGCTACAAAATTGGTAGGTTTTAACACAACACAACTGAGCGCTGCCGTCCTTCGGAAGGCAGACCGCACAGCATGGGCTGTTAAAAAAATATTACTCTGATATTATCATTATCACTATTTTCAGTAGATACTAAAATACTGATAATATTAGACTTAATATTTTTTATGAAGTAGGCTCAAGCAGGCGCTTTCGGGTGGCTGAAGATTGACAGCTGACCTCTGATCTGAAGCAACCTTTAAAGTTACCTTACTGACTTCCTGTTTGTACTGATATGTACTTGTACAAGTACAATGTACTTGTACAAGTACACTGCACTAGCATGTCGTTTCGTTACGCTACGGAAGCTAAATGATCACATAATTGCTATCAAGTGAATAATACCATTGTTTTGACCAGCGGTGTTTGGGAAAGGCGTGGATTTGAACACTGGCTATTTTTTAACATTATAATTCTCTATTACATAAATCTTGTTTATTTTTGATTCAAAAGTTTATTTTTCCGTTCTGTTCTAAGGCAAGTAGGTAAGTTTAAACCTAAAAAGAACAGCAACATATTTAGAAGTTGTAGTAGATCTGTCAACTGTGTTAACCTTGTCAATCAACTTGAGCGGTAACAAAACTTATTTTAATTTGTTTGCATAATTCACTAATTTAAAATTAATGGAGGTATAAAACACAGATATAAATGACACAAAAAGTCTAAAGAATACATGACAAGACACTTTAACTAACTACTTATTTTGTTACCAATTTTCAACCTTATTTTTAAGTAAGATTTAGAAGGCAAACAGTTCGACATGGAAATTGCGCATTCTCCAAACGTGTCGATTTGAAAGTGAATCGCGACCGCAAGTACCAGGCTGCCAGTAATGCGAGGAGCTCTTATCTCGCGACGCGACGTGCCTTGCTTCCAACTAAACTGTGACTACGAGACGAATCGCTACTATTAGCTAACCTGTGGTCGTGTACGCGCTTGGAATTGTAAAGACAGTGTTACATAAAGACACTGAGATTGTTTACGAAATTTTTTTACTCGCTTATATTATCTTCTCACGGGCATAGCACGGTGCAATAATTTCTATGATGCCTATTATAACAATATTTAATTATTCGCTACAGCATTAGATATTATTTATTGTGGTTCTAAAACTCACCTCTGTTCATAATTAATGAGTGCAATTATTTTTTTTAATCTCCAAATGTTGAAAGATTTTATTAAGATAAAAGCAGCTATTTATTATTTACTCTCGCTCGTTATTCTATAGGTAAGTAGGTACAAAATGTAATTAATGTAAGCAATAAAAAAAACTGTAATGATCGTCCGTCATCGTGTTTCGGTACCTGTGCCTTTTAATGTAAGTTGGAAAATAATTATTAGGGTAGCCAAAATGGCTTGATCTTTTTGCTATTTCATTATTGATACGATCAAACAAAAAACATTATTGTCTTCATCTATTGTCTGTTGTAACGGTGTTTTATTTAACACATAAAAAACGATTGACTTTGAAGTAATAAAAAAACACCATGACTGTGAAAACAGACAGGTCTGTTTCAATACATATTTGGGTGTCCAGTTTCAATTACAAAATCCAACCTTTCGACCCATAGTATGCTAACTTTAGTTTGCTGGTAAGTGGTAACCCTAATTGTAACGACCATGAGCAACTGATAACATCGCGTCATGTCAACGAAAACAAAGCTTTAATTTATTTGCGGATACATATTCAAATACATTTTGTACTCGTTCTATGTGACTATGTGTGTGTGTGTGTGTGTGTAATCTTGTAAAGGAAGTTGCACATGGAGCCATGTGTTAGGAACCATACCGAATTCAACGTTTTGACCTTTGACGGATGAATCACGTGAAAAAATATCAATAGGTATAGTAGTGAGTGAGAACTTGATTAACATAAGAGATATTAATTATAGCACATTGCTATACCTACACGTAGCTTTGTGTCATATCAGATGTCACCCGAAGATGGGCTGTTCAGTTAATTAATACCCCTCATTCCCCATAAGGTTTAGATTATAATAACAACATCAATCTATTTGGTTGGACGTGTTTGTCTCTATCGACTGTATTACATTACCTACACATCAATAATTAATTTAAGGTGTCGAGTGGCGTGTGCGACTGATCACAAAATAAACAAAAAGCACTATTTTTGAAAGCCCAGAGCAACATGACGAAATTAAAAATAAATAAAAATAAAATGATAAAGCTTAGAATAGTGATCGAATAGTTTGGTTTGGCCGTCAAATTATATTATGAGTGATATTCAGATTTAAGCATTCATCATCATCATCATCATCATCAGCCCGTAGACGTCCACTGCTGAATATAGGCCTCCCCCAGAGAGCGCCACTCCGAGCGGCTGCTCGCCTCCTGCATTCATCGGCTCCCGCGGTTTTCACCAGGTCGTTGGTCCACCTAGTGGGGGGTCGGCCTACGCTGCGCCTTCTGGTTCGTGGTCGCCACTCGAAAACCTTTCTTCCCCATCGGTTGTCAGTTCTGCGAGCGATGTGGCCTGCCTATTGCCATTTCAACTTGCTAACTTTAAGGGCTATATCGGTCACTTTAGTCCTTCTGCTGATTTAAGCATTGCCCGCTAGAGGTTCTAAAAACTTGTATTTCGACGTGCCGCCGCGCCGTCTTCAATCTTAATGAATGAGTGATGAGCGGGTCGTTCGTCTGATGTTAAGCAACACGTGCAGTGTTTCAGTGCGTTTGTTTGTGCGTCGCTTGATGCGCTAGTTTTATTTTTATTGTCATTGTCATCATCTCAATATCAATGGCCGTCTTTTACACGGAAAGAGTATAAGCTTAGATCTTTTATTATACTTGTACGGTTATAAAATTAAAAAAATTTGATTAGTTTGTTTGCATATTATATCCATTGTGTCACAAGCTTTACCGTCTCTGTATTTGTTCGCAGGTGGTGAGGTGGTCCCACGCGTGAGGCGATGCTGGGCGGGGCGGCGGGGGGCGCCCGCTCCCGCCCGCCCTCTGACCTTCAACAAGGTATGCGCTCCTGGTACTACAGAATCGTAATATCGGAACTATCGCCCGAGAGGCGAGAATTTCGTAGTAACGCCGGAACCGGTTTCAAGGGTACCCTTCCCAATGTTATTTGATTTTTGTTGTTTTGTTAAATTCCATTATGTTGATGTCGAAAATAAAAAATAAGTTGTTACAAAGTTGGGTCTTAAATGGTAATAACTTACTTGTTCGGTCGAACTCTAATATCCGGGAAATGTGTACGGTATGTACAATCAAATCTGTTTAGCCGTTCTGGCCTTAAGGCAACACGAACACGAACAAACAAAATTTTTTGGAATATGTGATCGAGCGGGCTTTTTTTTTTAAATAGTTAACTCCGTATTAAGACTTACAGAGTTTTTTTTATATCATGGTGTGTTATCCATCTTCTAAATTTCACTTCACATTGTTTTAACACCGATTTTGAGTTACATTCAGTCCCAGTTTTACGTTACTCTGTCCCGTTTTACGTTATTCCGTCCCAATTTACGTTATTTATGTTTGTCCCAGGTGTTCGTTTCCCCCTGTACTCCTTGTTCCCGACGAGTAACCGGCCCACTCTGCATAAAGGTAAGCTATGCGACCTGTTTATTGGATGATAACATAAATTTAGCAATATATATTATGGATATAAATCGAAAAACTAAATTATAACTGCTCATATAACATTATTTACAAAAAGAACTACGAGCCTCTGAGGAATTACGCTTATGTTTCTCTAATGAAAGCATTTTATATCTATGGGTAAAAAACTTAGAGCATGAAAGCTTGTGTGCTCGTGTGAGTAACGAGAATATCCTAGATTTCAATATAGCTTTACCCACAGGCAGTGGGAGTGAATATCCCAATCAATCACAAATATCAAAGGAAGATGTACGTATTTCTATTGCAAATATCACAATAGACAGTCATGCCATCAGCCATTATCAAAGAGAATAATGACTCTTTAAGCCCTTATGAAGTTTTAGTTGAGGGAATCTAAGGTACTACGTCAAGAAAACTAACTTAAAAGTTATCTTACGCAGCCACGTTGTTTTTTGATTCCCCCAACTCAAAATACAAATAATAATCGTTTATTTATATCGATCACATCCAATGATTATGTTCTGTATAATTTAAGAGATTTTATTTCTAAAGCGATGTTCATTTTATATTTTTTCCGGAATCTATTAAGATTCAGATTCATTAGGCCTTCCCTTTACTTATATCTTGAACTTTTATTATTACTATCAACAGAAACATTAATAACGCTTTAGGGGACGGATCTATGTCAACAGGTACTTTTAAATAATGGGGATCTAACCTATTTAAGTCCGTACTTATGATTTTTATAGCATTATCGCCTGCTCAGCGTAATCTACAGATTAGTTTGTAAAGGAAAAATCCTCGCTCGTGATGCTAAATTTCCTTTACAAACTAATCTCTATTAAAGTCCGGTTTGTCAGTTCTAACATAGATATTCTAGATTCCTACACAGATAGCTTTAGATATTCTAGGCAGGTTGACCATTTCTATTTTAATTTAACGAAAGTAGCCCCAAGGCTGCTAGGTGGTTTAATTTGGCTTAGCTATTTTATCAAAGCCAGCTTCAATAGTGCCTCTACCTACGTCAATGAATTCTTAACGAGACTTGGATTAATTCAGCTTCATCAGCTTTCTGTTTTAAAAGTCTTCCAGAAAATCTGTGTCAAAAGCAAGCGAGTATGGTTGAGCTTTTATCAAAAACATCATTTTGCGCATGATATAATTTGTATCTATCTGCAGAGTATGGTATCTGCGGTATCTTTACCTATCTTCTACAATGATTTCAACGAAACTGCCTCTCTGAACTTAGTAGGATGTAGAATTATTTCCCTGTAAAAATATATAAGACATAGGTAGGTAAATAAGTACATATATAATATAAGCAATGCCAGGCCAACTTCGCATAAAATTTCGTCGAGCAATTTGAGCATTGATCGGCAAATGGAAACATCTAGCCAATTTATGTTACGCTAGTTTACTGCTACTTTACAAGAGGCAAACTATTTCATAAAATAGTCTTACTGAGTCGTGATGCCAAAGATAGTATACCAGTGATCACGTTACCCCGAAACATTGTATGCCCCGAAGTGACAGCCGAGGCGATGCGTCTCGACAGATGTACCGGGCCACTGCCGCAGGGTCATTTGGTACAGTCTGGCATTTTGAGCCGGTTACCGTCCCCCAATTATCTGCACGTCATATAACTGACGAAGACTGACAGTGATGTAGCGCCGCTTTAGTCAAGTATTTACAAAAATATTAGGAAACTCTTTGTAATGTGTATTGACCAATGTCGGTTGGTCTCATGGGAAGCCTGCTTATCTATTCTGAGATGATCAAGTAGCGTCATCGAGTAATCCTTTAGAATATTGTCAGGCTAACTACTACCTATTAAGTATTAGTATTAAAGGAAAAGTTGTATCAATTTATAAAGGTTTTACTTTATGTATGCTGTTCTTCTAAAGTCTCACATTTCAAAAACAGTTGGTTGTGTTTGTGTAGGAAAGATACATTACAGTACAATACTTTATTGAACACCAATAAATATGAAAGCACATAGATACAAATTTATATAATAATGGTAGAACGGGCGGCCTCATCGCTTTAAGCGATTTCTTCCAGGCTACCTTTGAAATATCTGCGTCCGATGGGCAAGATAAAATAATGTGGTTTCATAATAATTCTTAGAGGACTTATTCATTCCTTTACAATTTGTATTATTAGTATTATCAGCCTTAGAAAGTGTAGCATTCTCATACTAGGTCTCAGTATGCAGTAAAATAATTGAAAAGAATGCCAAAATGACTACTTGCGCAAGCAAGACCTAACGTCGGTTGCGATAAAATTACTGTGCATGGTATAACCCAAACTGTGACCTAAACATAACCTTTCAAATCGCGTTTCCATCTAAAGTAATAATATAAATTACTACTTTAACAGCCGTATAATCAGCCTAATGCGTCTGGGAGTGAATAAAACACGACTGCTCGCTTTGAGTGACACCCGTGAAATGCAGCCAGACGGCTCGCTCCTGCGTTTACTGATAACATTTGGATATGAAAATAAATAAGAATGAACAAATTAAAATACAGGAATTCGCATACGAAGTTTTACATGCATATGCGTCTACTGCCAGTGTTTATTTGCCGTCTTGGGTTATATTATAAAGCTCTGACTAGTATGATACATGATCCAGGCTATGAAGTGTCAAGGTTCTTTAGGCATAAAGTAACATAGTTGGCAGACAAGAAACTATTCCAAGAATCGTAGTTTTTATGTCGTGTATAGCTGATTCCTTATCGTATCCTTGGTCGAGCCTGACATTTATACTAATCTTAAAAAACACAAGTCATTAACTTACTTATGGAAAAGAATATGATATAAATAATCAAAGAATAGATCTAGTCTGGTTCGGTAGTATTCTGGCTCCAGCTCCAGAAATGCGAGTCTTTCGTTTTTGTCAGACTAAAATAATATTTATTTCCATCTTACTCACATGTGAAGCCAAGTATAGCCGTGATTTACTCAGGATTAGATCTGCATTCTTGGCACGGAATCTAAGCCAGGCGACACGTTGCAGGGTCAGCTTCTGGCAATATGTGTTTGAGAGGCAGCCATATTTGTATTTCTGCAACGAATAAGAATAAACATTTCCAGTCTGTGTGCCCGAGACACAGAATTCGCCCGCTATTACATAGGTCATCTATGGCCCGAGAACAAACAGTACAGTTAGTAATTTCGCAACCTCTTAAAATGTTATGTGTCCTTGGTCATCGCGCCTAGTATAATACCATTTCAATGTTTTAGTAGTAGGTTAGTATAGCTAGCAGTAAGCAGTAGCTGTTATTATTGTTGGAGTTCCTTGGTAGATCTGATGATTACGATTCCTTCTACTGCTAACGAAACGACGAAATTGTTTAGTCTAATATTTCCATTGACGTTGGTAAGCCCGATTCTGTCGTCGTCAGCATCGTCGTCGTCATCAAAAATTTAAGTATAAATACATTTTACTTCAACATCCGCAACGGAAGCTCTTTATTAAATTAGAATAGTATTTTATATTACTGACGCAAAGACGATATCAAATTGCAATGACTCAGTTGCGCAGCTGCTGTCCAGTCCAGAAAAATATTTAAAATGCTCGACCGCATATGCAATAGATTTCGCAATGCCATTCATCAAGAAGCAACTTCTAACCGTCTAACTCTAGCAAATACCTAGTCAAATGTCATAAGTTCATAGTGTCAGAAGCACTTTGTTTTCTCCCATATTGCGAACAAAACATCGATGCTATCATTATGCCGTTTCGTAATAAACTAATAACCCTGGCTCATGCGGTAATTACGTTCGTAAACAAACTAAAACGTAACATGGTCAAGTGTTGCACGACAGTAAACGCAAGGCAGTGGTGGAGCTCCAGCGACTTCTAGACTAGACTAGATATTATATGCTCTAATTGGTGCCGATCAAGGTAGATCATTTTTGACAATAAATATATTAGAGAAATGTGAACCAACATGTCTGAATTCTGAGGAAAGTTATGCAACAGAATATGCTAAGTACATTCATGGCCTTTCAAAGTTATAATTGGACACACTTTAGTTAGCATTCAAACCGTAACTGATCATGCAGACTGGAGGAACTCCTAAAATCATGGATAAACCGGGTATTTTCAATATTTTGATCTATGTATTTTATCCACGTGTCTTTGAATCGGTTTCATAGAAAGTAATAGTCAAGACAAGACAAGTCAAGTCAAGACAAAGTGTTTCATTGCAAATAGGCTATTCATAGCACTTTTATAACTCAAACTAAATTAAATTATTATAATTACTAAGCAGATAAAATCACAAAGTGCACAATGTCAGTGAATATTACTATATAATGGCAAGCCTATTACAATAAGGCTGAGTTGTACCAGCTTACTTTAACGCTAACTTTAACGCGAACTATATCCGTCCCACGCTTCGCCGGGCGGGCTAATGTCAAAATCTGACAGTAACTTTAACTGTGATTATGGTTGCACCAGCTTACTTTAACGCTAACTTTAACTGCTAACTGTCACCGTCCACGCTTCGCAGGGCGGGCTAAATGTCAAAATTTGACACTAACTTTAACTGTGATTATGGTGCAACTCAGCCTAAGTGTTTGAAAAGTAAGAGAAATTCTCTCTTCCACTACGAGTGCAAGCAATCTGGCACAATGCAGAATAGACAACTTCAATCCGTAATAGTAACAGGCTATTTTAATTCAAGACCTAACTCTTTAAAGCTAGCAAACTACGCGTTGTGTGAATTGTAAAATTCAACGTTTCTACAGACATAAGTTACTGTCACCCAGCTTACTAGTGGCGACGACGACGGCACATGTGCGCGGGAGTCGACTGACGCGCAGTAATTAGGGTTTGTCCCTTGGGCCGACGGAAATAGACTCTTTGTTCTTATGGTGGGAAGTGGCGCTGCAGGGGGTGATGGAACTGATGAGAATGACAGTGGGTTGCATGGGTTGATAGATGCAAAACGAAATGATCAAACGTGATTACTTGAACTTGAAAATGAAATTGATACTGAGCAGGTGTGATGAAATGATTGGGATTACTTACCTACTTCTAATTGTTTATTATAAATACAGTTTCGTATTACCGTAAAAAACAAATCGATGATTTTTGAATCGACAGTTTTTATACAATCCACGAAAGTGCAGTGTTTGCATTTGTATTCATTCATATAACCCAGAATAAACCACATCTCTGATTTGGGTAGTTAGAAAACGCAAGAACTACACGTTGGAAACTATAAATTTGAGCCTCTGCTTTTTCAATCCGCTTTTAACTGTTTATCATCTTTTTCTCCACATAATTTATTATGCTTGACATTATTTATTTTATATAAGCTACATGTATTATTCTGCCCGCAGTGACAGAGAGCCTGTTTTCGACGTCTCTCTCTGCGTTTGGCGTGCCGACTCCGCCGCCGAACTCGCCCTACTCGCCGCTGCAGCTCGAGTTGCTCAACTGTTCGCAACGGGTGCTGCTGGCTGACAAGTAAGTATCCTTCTTCTTTATTCTGCCACATTATAGTTACAGGATATCCTTAGGTTTTATACCCAGCATTTCGCCATTGAGCTATGTTTATCTGAACAGGCGAAAGGCAACGATAACGAGGCAAAGGTGACCATGACCAACCCGCGCCTGCTATAGTTGTTCAGCAGCTGGTTTTTCATCAGCAAATGAGTGGAATCAAACAGCTAGAATGACAAAATCTGAATTTAAAAGGTTCGGAATATTCGTCAACGTTGTAGGTAATCTCAACAATAGTGAATACTTGTTGAAAAAACTCACTGGAATTTGACACCAGGGCTGAAGTACCAAAAAAAGACCTTGCGTTTTGTAAAAGCTAAAGAGCTCATATTTTTTAATTATAGCTCGTAATGTTTGTGATAATCATCCGTAAATTCACTGTAGCTTTAAAGCCAAGACAATTTACTTCACTATTTGTTTTAAAAGATCATTTGGAGAGAATGCAGCGCATCGCTAAAATAAAACTGGCTGTCGCGCTTACCAACGATACCCATCTTTCCAGATGCTCTTGGCAGCTCACATTCTTGACTTATAGCAATCGAATAATTGGTTTTTATTGGGATATCGACATTTTAGGAAACACTATCATTTTATTTACCATATCTGCTTATGTTAGGCGTCGTTCCGAAGCACCCGATCGTACATGTTCGATGGATCGCAAACCTCTGACCGCAGACAGTCGAGCATATTTGTGATATTGCTGTCAACTCGTATTTACCAACGACAATTTTACAAAATGGTTAATCCTACTGAGTCCTGATTCCAATATCGGAAGAGCAAATTAACAATTTATTGGCTTGAAAAATCGCTCTGTTGGAAAGTTGTTAAGCCAAGTCAGAAGCCTTTGGGCGACCTGAAAATTTTAACACTAGGTCTGACCACTTGCCTAAACGAGAAGAAGAAGAAGATTAAGAAGTCTATTGGAAAATACCGAACGACATGCAATATCAACTCGCAAACTAAGTAGAGGATATGGTACACTGTGTTGATAACGAATTCGAAATGAAAGTAGTTTCAATGAAAATATTAATTTGTAAGTATTATATTTAAGATTAACTTACAAAATGTAAGTTCCTGAAACTCCAGAGCCCAGTGGGTCCAGAGCCAGAATATAATGCCAGTAAAAGATGGGAATTTGGTACAGTTTTAAAACGTATAGGACAGGCAGGCCATCTAGTCTACACCATGAGTTATTAACGACCTCTGGCCAGACTTGGAAGAGGCATATCGATCAGATGCTTAACACAGCTGTTAGGAAGGCTGGGGAGGATCAAATGGGGGCGGAGACCCTGGCATATACCTATTTGTATACATTCATTTTAAAATATTATAGTGTACTCTTCTATAATTTAGCGACTACCAACCGTTCACTCAACGTATACCATTCTATACGTATATCGGTGCCTATATCATGAGAATCAGATCGATGGAAATTGTGTTATAATATATGTAAACTAGCAGCGACCCAGTGACCCGTTTGTCCAAACTGAATGCAAACGCTCTTTCGCAAAACGCTGATCTTTTTCACAAAAAGTCTGTTTGTTGAACCTTTGAAATAAAACGAACGGTAGCACTAGCAAGTCTAGCAACGCCATACTGGGGTTCTTTTTTAATTGCTTTTTGTAAAATGAAGGACGGGTTTTAATGGTTTTCCAATGGTTGGTTGCTGGTCTGGTTTATGAAAGTCATGCTGCTGGTTTGGCATTGCAACAGAGCAGAATCAGTTGGTGCTGTTTTAGGCAGAGTAAATATTCTAAGGTTTTAGGAGTGGTGACATTTCAGCTATGTCCTAAACTGTGTCTTTATTTTTGATATTGTTTGTGAGCTGAGAGACCATTGATTGGGCCATTGACCATTTAGTTAGAATTTATTAGCATTTTAAACCTTTGGTTACCGTAACTGCGGACCATTAAACCCAGCCTAATAACTAATAAGTCAACACAATAGTTTAATTATTTTGTTTCGTGACAGTTTAGTGTTTAGTTCTGTGGATCTCGTTAGTATACATCAATAATCAGTAAAGATAATTAAGTAATATATTTTGTGACAGTATCGGTTATAGTGTTACTAGCTGCGCACCGCAGTTTCTGCCGCATATAAAAGTATTCTCATCATCATCAATCAATTTCGTCCAGCCGTTAGGACGTGAATAGTGAACAAACAAACACTGGGAGCGTATGTTTTTAGTTTCGCAAAAATCTACCTAATTCTCTTCTAGTACAAATTAAGGCTTAGCAAATAATTTGCCACCTCCACCCTCAGAGACCCGAACAAAATGGATGAAGGCAAGCTGGCCAAGTGCATGCCGGACCTGTGCTGCACCGCGGACCAGCGCCAGATCCTCGAGGGCATCGGCATCATGCAGCCGCTGACCATCAAGACGGAGCAGGCCAAGCGTGCGTGCAACACATGCCTCACCAACTCGCCTAAAAAGGTATGTTCATTTCAAAGAGGTGAATGTACTACGTAAGAATGTTTTTAGTTCATTTACGTATGTTTCTGATTGGTTGCGAATGATTTTGTATTCTACTTGGTTTTAAGTTCGTTAGATGCACAGTATAGTGGAGGAAAGATCGGTTGGATTTTGCCATCAGTTTTGCGTATATTGAGGGAAATATAGATTTGCAAGGTATGCTAGCAACTAATAACAATGCCCATCTCTTAAAATATATTAAAGAGTGAACTAATGAGAATTAAACCCAAGAACCTACTGTATTTTATTTGGTGCTTTAAACCTTCAAATGTAACAAGAATAGCCGATAAGAATCAACTAGGAAACAAGATAACCATATTAGTTTAAAGTTTACTGATCAGCAAGAATGTTGGAAGCCATAGGATACGATCACATTGGTGTAGCCAATTAGCTATAGGTTTAGAATTCGAAAGCTAGCTAAAAAGTGCAAGCACTTTGATACTTATTTCTGTTCTTTTCGTGAACATTGGTTAAGGAATGGAAAGGAAAAAGAAAGAAAGAAGCGGTATTTTTTAAATACTCCCAAATTTTTATATTATTTGGCTATTTGCATTTGATTTCGATTGGTTTATGTTAAGGAACAAGGGTTCAGTCGTTGAAGTATATTCTAAAAGTATCTTTGAGTAGGTAATAAATATTTCGTGCAAACTCCAAACTCAAGTTTGTCTTCGATAGTAATCTCGCTGATTATTTGTCACTATCTTTAATAGTTTCCAATAATATTATGAACTAATGGATTTCGTGAGAGTTACTAATATAAACTATTATCACTTCGGTTTTCTTATCTTTCGTCTTTATCTTTGCCCACGTGTTTGCTACGTTCGTTAGTTTACTAGGTTCACTTCCTTGACTGTTGTTTATTTATATTCTTTGGTACATATCACTGGATATATCCATAGCTACTTCCTTGTTGTTTAAAACGAATTGGACAAAAATAACCGTCTCTCAGTCCGCATTTGCAATAGACAATTTGATGTGACTTTAAATTTTGTACCAGGTCATTCATACCGATGGCGGCTGCAGCCGAACTAACCCCGTCACCTGGCTTGGAGTCACTGGCCAGAATGTCCAAGTTCAAGTCAAACGGGAGCCTCAACATGTCCACGTGTCTGAACTGGTGGCGGTGAAATTGGAGCAAGCTTCTCCCGGCACCAAGCCTGACCACCCACCAGCCATCCCAGCATCGCTCAACAATGGTAACTCTATCTCTTGGCTTATTATGATCGCCTGGTAGCAGGCCACTGATAAAGTGCGAGATGGCGATGAATTTGATACTTTTTACTCTGTCTCTAAAGTCCATTCTGTCTCGCACAGTTTCAACATTCGATAAAATTAATAGCTCTATAACTTGTCCTTGTCTAAAGCTACTACGGCTATCTCACTGTCTCTCTCTGGAGGGAACCGCTTTAGCAACCTCTCACTGAACCGTACCACAAATTAACATACAAAAAAACTTGTCCTGATTTTTTTGTTTAATCTGATTTGACGGTCAAGGTTCCAAGTTCGATGGATCAAAGTTGGGAATAAAAATTCATGAATAAAGTTTTTAAGAATTTTACTTGGAAACCCTATTTGTTAGTACATTTCGTTTCAAGGACACTTTCAATGTTGCTATCACAGGTTCGATTCCGGTCGGGATTGCGGTGGCACGGCAAAGGGTTGGTGATGCCGGACTACTCGCTGCTTTGGCCCAAAAGGATAACCAACGGATGCATGATATGGGTAAGTACTCTTTAATACAGGAAGATACTTCAAAACGACTCTAAAATAAGTTCGATGACGGTGGCGTAACCACATTCTTTTCGTCTTGCATTGCATGAGTAATGCCTCACATGCGTCGAATCATTCAGTTTATTACTCACCTTGTGTGTACGGTACCTTAACTACTATCTGAACGGTCATTGGCAGCCGATTGACACCGATAGATAGGCAGTGGTTGCCTGCTTGGCTTGCGCCATCGGACACCACTCACTCAGTGCTGCCTCCCTGGTACCACTATGTATTTATTGTGATGCGCTTGGTAATGAAAAAAAGTAAATTAAACTTCAGGCAAGGTCAAACCTTAGTCAAACCGGTACCAGTCGAAAAGATACATAGTTACGTCACAGTTAAGGCTTAATTTTGTGAGGCAGTAGGAAAGTAGAAGTACAGGCTGCTCCACTTTTTATTTCGGTTACTGTACTCCCATGTTCCGTTATCATCGAGTACTTTTCCAGGTACCGTAAAAATACAATCAAAATAAAATTATATCGATATGATAGTATCGAGTAAAATTGATTGCGAGTTTTGCGCTGCGGCCACGCGAGACATGCATTCGAATATGTAGGCATTTATTATGTTGATTACTATCAAAATGGATTTAATAAAATAATTAGACGGAATCTCATTTCGTTTTCGTTGTGCATTGTGCATAACGAGCTAAATAAACCTTCAATTAGCAGTTTTTGTTTGATTCATTGTTCACTGCTCTCAAATTACAGTCTTGCTCTACGTGTTTAACGTTCTGAATCATTTATTTTGTATTGTTGGCCGTTCATTTGATTGTTACAGTTATACTTGTTGTTAATTTATAATAATATGCAAATGGAGATTTAAAACTGTTATACGAGGTTTCATAACTTTCAATGTTATGTAAATAATAAAAGTTGACGTCAAAATCATATGCAGTCCTGCATAATATGATTTAGCCTATAGGCATCGATGTATCGATAATGGTTCGATCGTGTAAGAAAGGAATGATCTGAGTTATGCAGATATGGGATTTTTCAGTAGCTCCCTACATGACATCAAAAATCAAAGCTACCGTTTTGCTACCTGAGTTTAGTATTGCGTGAGTAAAACTTGATAACAGCAATTTTGAATCGTTTTACATTTTTACAGCAATTTGAACTGATTGCGAAATTATTTGATTGATGTTCTTATGAGTTACACGAAACGTTATGATTGTAAATTTTTTAAATTGGTTTTCAAGGGAATGATATTCATGTTAAATCATTCAAACCTTCGTACGTCAGATATAAACAGATTACAGTGTCATCATTCATAAACAGTATAATCACAGAGCAAAAAAAAACGCTTCCCTGAAGCGTCATTTGTTTCATAGCTCTGTGAGTATAATGTACATTTTTAGACTGAGATCATGGTCTCAATTGCCCAGTATTTTCACTAGCTGCAATGCTGTTGATGCAAACCGGTGATGCCAAGCAGTATTATTTGCACAGAACTGGGGGTCTAGCATAGATCCAAAACGCTAACGCTAACGCCAAACGCTAACTCCAAAAATGTATTGGAATAACATTTCGGAAATCGCTTAATTTTCCGTAGCCAATGTCATTTCAATACATTTTTGGAGTTAGCGTATGGCGATAGCGTTAGCTAGACGAACTCTGCAGTCAAGTCCTACCACTTAGTAGAAAAGTTCTACCTCCTAGGAAAAAAGTCCTACCATCTAGTAGAAAAGTTCTACCACCTACCATGCAAGCATCTAAACACTTTATACCATCACTATTATTATAAATGTCGATAACTAAACTAACTAAGCTGCGGTTTTCCTCCAACGGCCAGGCTGACCTTACAATTTTATAATACGCATAGCAAACGACGCAGCGACCTTTGTAACGAGATTTATGGCTTGAAACCGCGCTTGTATCCGACAATTATATGCTAATCAGATATAGGGTTCCCGCAATATGTTCAACTAGGAAGTGTTTGTTATAAATATCGGAGTAGTCTGTACTATTTATTAGTTGCTCCTGCAACTCGATCTTTACTTCCGTCATTAACATTATTCGACATTAATCGGAAATACACGAAGTCAATAAACACGCAATAAACATTTGTATTTTGTATTTGTCGACGTTGATCCATTTCTTTATGGCTAAATACGTATCATTTGTTTGTCCTTTTGAAATGAATTAGAAAGTAAAATAAACAATACTCAGTACCTATAACTCGCAAGTACAATGTTTTTGGATTTCCTCATTTTGCTGGACTTAGACCTCACCACCCTTAACGAACTCTTGACCATATTGTGAAATACGGTTTAGTCTGCCAAATAGTGTATCAAAATTGGCCAGTAAATAGCGCCGCAGCAATCGTTCACGGGAAATATAGCCCCGATTAAAAATCGCTGACAACACAAATAACCTATGAACTTCTAGAAATATACCAAGATTCGTTGAAAAATACGAGTTGATCGTCCACTGGCCAGTGAGGAACTAGAGAGTGCGCGCGAGTAGGTACTTAATATAATATTATAATATATCCAGATGCCAGACAGGTAGAAAAAAGCAACATGCGCCTTGAAGCGGAGACCGCTAAATTCAGGCTCAGTCAATAACTATCATTGCATGCTTTATTGTGGTCAAACGGGGGAAATCTGAATGATTGAAATATTTCTGCATGGTGTTTATCAATCGAAAAAATAAGGCACAACCCTAATCACATAGCGAAGTCTCGTTTGCTCTAAACATTATTAAGGCATAGGGGTTGTTCCTGTCTGTCCCCGCGTTTTGTCCCCGAGAGGGGACAGACAAGAATACGAATGAGAAATAATTCCTGTTTGTCCCCGAATTATCACCGAATGCAAATTCGGGGACAAACAAGAAAAAATAATTCCTGTATGTCCCTGAATTTAACTTCGGGGACAGACGGGAATTTTTTTTTTTGTTTGTCCCCGAAATTAAATTAGGCGATTAATAGACGTATATCAAAATAAGAAAAGAAGTACTATACAAATACTGTGGTACTAATTGCATGAATGTCCTCTACACATTAGCATAGGTTTGAAAGGTGGCCGTGCAAGTGAAAAAAAACAAGATGGCGGCTGGTTAGAGAGGTGAGCAAGGGGGGGTGCATTGTATTGCTAAAAAACGTGTAGTTTCGTATTCTCACGCGCCGTAATTACCTAGTAAACATAGTAGTAACCAAAGGGTATTATATAATACCTAGTATTAACTAAGGGTTATAAGTGGAGAGCGAATCACTGATTTAAAAAAAATGATTTGTTTTAGTGGTGCGAACAATATCGATGCAGCCATAATAAATTAAGAAATATCTAGAAGAAATATAATAAAGCGAATAACAATGTATTTAGACCATAACTTACTGTGAATAATTCATAAAATTAAATGTTTACTTAGGAGGTACCTGTCAGATTTTTGTTTTTCTCTAATCTGTGGTAATACCAGTTACGAATATATTCTAACACCCCTATTCTGAACGCATCAAAACAAAACGAAATCTACACTCTCCACCTCTTTCATTCTAAATGTAGATGAAAGAGACGGATAGCGTAAGTTTTGAATCAAAATGTTGTCAATGGATTTAGAATAGGGGTGCTGCCCTATTACGAAGGAGTTAGCAGCGATGCTGACGCGCGTCTGCCGCTCAACTGCTGTAAAAATTGTATGAAAATTGACAGCAGTTGAGCGGCAGACACCCGTCAGCAACGCTGCTAGCTCGTTCGTAATAGGGGGGCAGGTCTAGGGGTATTTCTTTTTCTCTTTAATTTGTGCCTGAGAGTAATACTGAATCTGTATAAGCCGGGTATATTAAAAATTCTTCTTTTGTATAGGTATTACTTGAAGCGAGACACAACCTTAACTGAATCGTGTTATCATCATAAACCACTAGTGGTGTAATGTAAACTAAAAAGCATACGTTGCAAATTTCTTGGATTATTATTTTAAAAGCTGTATGATAAGAGCCAATCGACGAGCAACTGTGATGAAAAATAAGTTCCCACAGTTGCTATCCAAATACTCTAGTTGAAATTGAATTGATTGTTTGTTGTAAGAATAAATACAAGAATCAGAAAACTTATTTTTTATCACAGTTGCTCGTAAAGTGGCTTTTATCCCACCGCTTTTAGGGTCATAACCCAAGATATTTTCGACGTGTTTTGTAATGTTAACCCGATCGAGTCTGTTATACTTTAATTTATTAAATATTCATAATAGGTTAGGTATGATATAAATACGAAAATATTTGATTGCTTTATTATTTATTATAATTATGTAGGATTTTCTGTGTGGTTAGGAACGTAAGTATGAAGAAAAAGGACGGGTGACTGGAAGGATGAATGGATGCCTAAGGATTGAAAAAGATAGCTGAAAGGGAGAATGGAAGACGATTGAATGACGTTAGGACGTGTAAAGTTTTGTTTTATCGATTTAATTAAATAAATCCAAGTTTTGCCACGAAATCAGTATTTTTCTTCCCGGCCCCACGCAAAATTCTCCTAAAATTATTACTAGATTTTTTAATGTCGGCTGTATGGGGGTTTTTTTCACACCACTATGACGCCACTGGTTATATAGTTATCATTAATTTGTGCTAAGTCACGGCAAATCTAACCCTCTAGGTTTAGATTTACACTAAATTCTAGAGAAATCTAATTAAGAAATTTGTGACTATGATGTTTCCAGTAAATAAAGTCAATAAGCGATTTAATTTAGGTACATGATCAGTGGTAACATCGTGAATATTATTACATCGCTAGTTAACATCAATGGTATTTACTGACTTACAGGCATTAAAACAATTTCAATTCATTATTCGGTGATTAGATTGTCAAAATGAGGCATGTATTAAGTATTATAAATACTGTGGAAATGAGAGCTGTCAAAATGCAATACTTTTTCGTTAGGTCGGTTGCGAGTCCTGTTACTAACAGTTACAATTACGAGTAATATCTTACTTCTTGGTACTTATGATATGAAGTAGTCACATTTTGATAAGTTTAAACATAGCCTATCTTACAGTCTGGGTAACTAGAACAGAGTTTTCACTTATACTATGAAAGCTAGTAAATTAGTACTACTGACAGAGGCGATAAAAGGAAATATTACTTATTTTCTAATTTCGATATCGGTTTACTCGTCGCCTAATTTAAATTCGAGGACAAACAAGAAAAAATAATTCCTGCCTGTCCCCGAATCTTCACCGAATTTAAAATCGGGGACAGACAAGAATTATTTTTTCTTGTTTGTCCCCGAATTTGAATTCGGGGACAAACAGGAATTCTTTTTCATTCGTATTCCTGTCTGTCCCCTCTCGGGGACAGCACGAGGGGACAAACAGGAACAACCCAGGCATAGCAGCATGAATGATAGTCTAACCCCAGATAATAATATAACTACTGCAAACATATAAAATTTATAACACGTAAATAATTGCCTAACATCGTGTCTAGAGCCTGTAATACCTGTTTTGATTATGCTTTTATCTCCAAATTAGACTAGTTCTAGGAAAACTATCGCGTCCTATCTATTAATGGTAGTTTTACTGAGGTAACGTAATAAAACTATGTGACAGTAAACTGATATCTTAAAAGTTACCGTGCACTATCCTAGCAATATTAATTACTACAGAACTTGAGAAGTCAAGAAGTTGAGTTGGAATCAGAATAATTTATATAATCTGGAAGACACCACCTGGTCAATCAATCAATCAAATAATTTATTTGCTAAATATATATTTGTCACAGGAGTTGATAGTGATTACATTACAGATCGGTATATTTAAACTTAAAAGTATGCAAATATTATAAGTTTTAACAATTTATGCCTAATAATAATAGTAATCTAATTTCTTATTAATAATCATTTAAATGCCAATACTGATCAAATGAAAATTGTATTAAATTATTTGAATATATTATGTTATGATAGAGTATTTTTATTAATATTAGATCGAGTTTTGATCGACTACGCATTTCATTAGTACCCAATATCTCTATATTAAGTAATCATTGTCACTTGAATTTGTCATTTAAATACTAGTGGTAGATATTAATTTGTGTATTAATGCCATTTAGTACCTACGCTAACAAAATGAGGTTTTGTCTAATTGGAAAACAAGGTTAGATTAATTTGTATGCATCCTCATCCTATCCCAAATTGAGTTACACAGCAGATGCAGGCTTATTACATTATAAACATAAAAAATTGATTATTATTTTTACAATAATTATGTCATATTTTATGTTGAACCTCATTGAATAAAGTCAATTAACTGTGCAGGTGCGCTCGTATTCACAAAATATGCCTGTTTCAGTTGCAAATTGCAATTACTAGTGAGTGAATTATTAATTTCAAGCGGATATTTCAGCTTTGTGCTAGTTTATCACAGACACAGAAGATAATATCGATATAATTAAGTATGCATTATCTGTAACTAAATAATTAAATAAATAAATAACGCCCAACGATCACATACATAGATCCTGGACCCTAACTAGGATTCCCTGTATCTAGGGACCCAGGAACTACGAGGACCATGGTCCCACAACACCCAGACACAGAACAAGTATTTGCGCTTTTTTTTTTCGGGCACAAATACTTGTCCTGTCGCGGGAATCGAACCCGCCACCTCCGAGTTATGAGCCGACTTGCTCAACCACCACACCACGGAGGCTGTCAACTGTAGAACTGATAAACTGGCAAAAGACAAAATATTGTTGAAAGATAATTGTTATATTAATATTATTATAACAGAAAATAAAGAAATGATAGACATTTATTTCAATATTGAATAATTTTATATAAGTAAGAAAGGTTTTTTAATTTTTATATTTTAGTTTTAAAGTTTTTTAGGTCTAATTTAGTAAGTATATTTGTTATAACCATTGAATAAATCGAGTAGTTGCATAAAGTATTTTAATAAAACATTATTTCAACATACCTAAAATTATTGAAGAAAGCTGCACGCAATTAACAAGCTTTATTAAAATATGACTTATTGAACTACTAAAATTCCTATTACGGGCAGTCATACTCATAATCGATGAATAATAAATCGATCGTTGGCTGCGACACGCCAACTCGCCAACCTGCTAAAGGGGTGATCATCCACCTGCCAGTTTGTAACTGAATGTTCGAATGTAAATTCAATGACTACATTATTGCCGTTAAGTATAAGTAAACGTTTGGTAGTTTAAGTAACTAGTTTTTATTGAACTTATTGTTTTAAAGGGTTATTGACTTAACTACTGAGTATGTATATTAATTCGAATTTAAATCTTGGCAAGTCATTTTTTTGTTAAACTGATTGGAATAATTATAACTTAGTTCTTTTCTTATTCATTTGAGGTTACAGATTGTATAATAATTATGCTGTTAAAAGAGGGGTTAAACTTACTTCAATCATCTTAACTTAATGTTCTTGGATGCCAACTAGTTTTTCCAGTTAAGTATTTTGATTCAGTAATAATAATAAATAAACAAACTCCAGAACCTATTTTGATGTTTCTATGGCATCAATCATTCCCAAAATATAATGCTTAAATGAAAAAGAAGGGAGTAATAAATGACAAAAAAAATCATCCGAACTGAGAACTTCTTCGTTCTTTAAAGTCGGTTGATAAATAAACTTAAAACGGTATCCAGCCAGTATCCACTATTTCTAGTCCGCATTGTACTGCGTACCAAACTGTACTCACTGATATGCATCGCGAAAGTGACGCCAACGGATGCGTTCCGTAGATAGTTAACACGGCAAAAAGCACAATTACATGCTAATCATAATTTACCCATTCACAATTATTATTAAAACAATAAATAACGTATTATAAATTAGAAGCGGTAACTTTATGCTACTACCATGACATAAAGTTAGTTTACAGCACGGTAGGTTTAGTAGTTACTTTTTTTAGTACGGTAACACTAACATTAGGAACACGTTGGTAACACGGTAGTTTTTAGCGAACACGCTGTATGATAAAAAATTATAAACATTCTTGACTATTATAGTATACTTCGAGTAGTTTGTTCGAGCTAAGTAGATACGTAAATTAACAAACAGCCTATGCTTATTTAAACGATATTTAAGCTACCGACGCGAGTGAAAACGAGATAGGGCATTGATTAGACCAGGGGTCGGCAACGCGGTGACCGTTCTTTTTTTATTGAGTTTAAGGGGAAAGTATTTGTTAATTATGCAACGCCAGTGTAGCAGTGTCTAAAAAAAGTAACATTGAAAAACACTTCAATACTCTTCAACTCTGCTTGCGTCGTGTGAAATTAATTTTCCCCCAAATACCGAAATCCGGAAGAACAATGTCAGCGAATTGAAAACTAATTTAACAAAACAACAAAGGGATTATTTTAGTTAGTGGCCAGTTCAACTTTCGAAAAGTGCTACTGTTGCATCGTTAAAGGTTTCTCATTTATTGGCTAAAAAGAACAAACTTTTGGTAGACTAGACTTTTGTAGGGAAACTAATAAAGGAAGCCTTGATAACAGCTGCTGATTCTGTTTTTCAGAATTTCATAAACAAAACGGGAACATTTTCAACAAGTTCCGAGTGACACTGCAACTGTTATGGGCGGCCGTGTCGCTTAACATCAGGTGAACGACTAGCTCGTCACGTCATTAATTTTCATAAAAAAATTATTTGCGTCAACAATTAATGCGCCATTCAGGAGCATAAGGTTGCCGACCCCTGGTTAAACCAACGTTTTGTTGTAAGGCCCGAAATGCTTATAGCGAAGTTAATTACCACGGAGTGCAATCCAAACCTACTAATTCTATGCCTACTATTTTAGGCTTTTTTGAAAACAATTTTACATCATGCAGTTGTTGTATTACATCTTCATAAGCAGAGCAGAGTAGATAGGGGAGAGTAGTCTGCGTAGTGTAGTATTTCTAATCACGTCCCGGCAATTCGGTCGTCCCCGTCCCGCTCCCCGCTTCCGATCCGTCCCGGTCCCGGCCCGTCACAAACATTTGGCGCGCTTCCCGCGGGCGACGCCAACGCCTAGGGCTGTCAAACGGTGCATTTGGTTTATTAATGGGAGCTCTTTTTTTGATGGAGGGTAATCGTTTAGTGGTCGTCTTTTGTTTGTGTGGCTTAAATTGGTAACTGGACTTTGATTTTTAACATATCGTACATAAATATTTTTCAAAATAAACAGCGGTCCCATACTCCACAAGGCTCTAGGCCCGTGAAACCAAAAAATAAATTAATAAATAATAAATAAAATATTTTTTATTAGACACCATTTAAACTACAAAAAGGTACACATAACATGAGAATTGGAGCGGGCAGGGCGGGGCAGTTTAGCATATACAGGGTTACAGGAAAAATCGTGCTAGATCCATTAAGGGCGTGGAGTACCCACCATTTCAGATTTATTTCACTATGAAACACTCTAGCCTATACTTAACTCTTTTCCAGATATTCGACTTTTAATTTTTTTATTGAAAATTGCCGTTTTTTAGGCTACAAAATTTAATTTTGTTTATTTTGTGTGTCTTATTACTATTATTATTGCATTTTAATATGTGTAATAATATGCTTTAGGACGTCAATCATTAAAATAGTACATAAATTAATTGAATAGGCCGTAGTAGACAAGTGAAAGTTAAGAAATAAACAAAAAAATTATAAACTGTATTGTTCTCTAAAGGATATCTAAAAAAAATATTATGGCAGTAGTTCGGCAAATGTGTTTTAAAATATCTACGTTTCATCAGCTATCTAACGAGGTATAATAATCTAGGATTTTATTCAAATGCATTGAAAAAAAATTAGTTTCATAGGCGACAGTGGAGAAGAAAATTTATACTTAGCCCTAAAAAGTAAAATAAAACAATAGGTAAGCATGCAATGTCAGTTATTAAAGGTTTTCACACAAATTTTTCTTATTCTACAGTTCATGTTCAACATGGCCGTCTCTATTTCTGATACATTGTCGCATCCTTCTACGGAGACCAGTCTTCACTACTCCAGTGGTCAACGTGGTCCTCATTTTATTTGCTGCATCCACAATCCTTTCTCTTAAGTCTGCCACAGACGAAAGTGGATTTAGCTCGCTGTACACAAGACTTTTCATGAGCCCCCATACATGAAAATCCATGGGGGTTAGGTCCGGACTCCTTGCTGGCCATGGCAACGGCCCACCTCGTCTAATCCATTTGGTTTGGTAATTTGTGTCCAGCCAGTCTCTGACACTTCTCCTGAAATGGGCAGGGTAGCCATCGTGTTGGAACCACATGTCCCTGATCAGGTTGAGTGGCAGATCATCCAGCATATCACTCAAGTCTGCTCTCAGGAAATTTTCGTAGCTTTCCCCATTTACATTATCCGGGAGAAAGTAAGGTCCAATCAAATGATTGGATATTGGGATTCCTTAGTTATTTTGGGGCCCAGTAATGGGTGGGCCTTGTGATAGTTAGTTATGTCATCTTTATCAAATTTGGACTCATTCGTTCACAAGATATTTCTTAGAAAATCTGGGTCTTCTACGTCAGCATTTAGCATAAATCTGCAAAAGTCCAATCTTCTCGCAGGGTCTCAAAACAGAGCCAGTTTCTCGAAGTCTTCGATAAGCTCTGTCAAGAACGGCCACATCCGGCACTCGACGACCGGGGTAGCGAGTTATGTATTCGTTGCGAGCTTGCGCAGACACACAATCGCAGTATCCGTAACAAATAAGCATATCAGCATATTCCTCAGGTGTGTAGGACGTCATCTTCAACACTTCCGTATCACAGGTACAAATCAGAGTCCGGTTAACAAGCATAGTAATCACAAATCAGAAGAAATAGTCCAGAATCACAGCCAAGTCGAGAAATAGAGCAAAACGATATCACATCTACTATGTACGAAGCACAAAAGCAGTCTGACAACCAAGATACCGAGACCGTTAGAACTGCTATCTGGAGCGTTCCAACTATTTTTTTACCCGAAATGTAATACAAACCCTAGATTATTATACCTCGTTAGAAAGCTGATGAAACGTAGATATTTTATAACACATCTGCCGAACAACTGCCATAATATTTTTTTTAGATATCCTTTAGAGAACAATACGGTTTATAATTTTTTTGTTTATTTCTTAACTTTCACTTGTCTACTACTGTCTATTCAATTAACTTATGTACTATTTTAATGATTGACGTCCTAAAGCATATTATTACACATATAAAAATGCAATAATAATAGTAAAAAGACACACAAAATAAACAAAATTAAATTTTGTTGCATAAAAATCGGCAATTTTCAATAAAAATATTAAAAGTCGAATATCTGGAAAACGGTTAAGTTTAGGCTAGGGTGTCTCATAGTGAAATAAGTCAGAAATTATGGGTACTCCACGCCCTTAACGGATCTAGCACAAATTTTCCTGTAACCCTGTATATTATTAATTTATTTTTATTTATGCCCTAGAAAGAGACGTAGAGGTACACTAATTTGTACCTGTAATAAAAATTTGAGAAGCAAATATCCTACACCCACTAGGGATACAGACGGGTAGTATTTGATGTCAAAAAAAACCTACGGATGTACGATTGTATGTGTGTGTACCCCGATGAAAAAATCACTGAATAAACACCCTGTATAGCAAGTTACGTCAAGATTCGTTGAAAAATGTAACCTGTACGGGAGTACGTAGATCACAGATCCAATAAAAAGGTTTTTATAGGATCTGTGACGTAGGTAAATCCGGGCAGACGAAAACAAAAATCACAGTAGCTGAAGCATTACATTGAAGTGCGTATAGGACTAGATACTATTGCTATCATAATCGACAGCGTAATGAACTCTAGCAGTATGGTAGAAAACCTTACTGGTAGAGTTTATTACATTGGAAAGAAAGGACATACTTATTATAAAAAATTACATGTCCATCCAATCAATATAAATGTTAGCTGGTGACAGCCCTGATAGTAATGAGATGAGATATCTCCCCACGGGACAACCCTCGCTTGTCCGCGGCGGAGGGTTGCGTGCTAGAGATAACTCCTGTCTGGGTCTGCGCTCCTGGTACATTCCGTGACGTTTCTATCGAACCATCTACGACCACGCAAAACGTGAGTGAGTGGCGTGGCGCGGTTTTTTTGTCTGTCGATCGAATGTCTGCAAACAGCTATAATCCTACTTAACTCTCTTCAGTAACTGCTGGGGCTGCCTCTGCTGCTAGAAAGAGAACGAATTAACTGTCGTTTAATGCTGGAATAAATGATACTTTTTAGATACAAATTTAATAGTGTTTCATGGCTTGTGCAGTTGTTTAAAGCACTAGAGGCACACGGGCCAATTATTATGAAGAGCCTCGGTCGGAGTTCCCCAAAAAAATTTACATAAGAGTAACACAGTAAAGCGTAAAAGTGAAAAACATTTTAGGGGAATTAATCGAGCAAAATTGGTCAAGAGGTTGTCAAGATAAAGCTTATATGAGGTGATGACTTGAGGTTGGTTTGGGTTTGAGGACACAAAACTGTTTAAAATTTTCTATAGGAAATGTGAAAAACGAGGTCTAAGTACTATCGAATGACCATCCAACTAATCCATAGCTACTCCACGTTTATTGATAAGGCCGTAAAGGTATACGATGTGATCCGCGTGATCGACATTTTTCACTTTCCCGAGAGAAAAATGTTATATCCATTTTATAGATCATTCTAATTTCTAACCCTGCTGGTGAGTCAGATCTCTCGACGACAAATAAGCTCCTCAGAAAAATTATAAACAATCAAATATCAACGTAGGGCTAACCTGACCGAGAATTGTGATATTTGGACATCTCTCTTTGTTTTTGTGGAACTGTAGAGTAGGGGGTGAAAGATAAAAACTGTATCCATAGGCAGGTGAAATGTGTGAACTCCATGTGAATTTTGACAGCCTCCATGGTGTGGTGGATGAGCAGGTCGGCTCGTAACTCGGAGGTGATGGGTTCGATTCCCGCGATAGGACAAGTATTTGTGCACAGAAGAATATGAGCACAGATACTCGTTCTGTGTCTGGGTGTTGTTGGACCATGCTCCTCGTAGTTCCCGGGTCATTACGGGAATCCTAGTTAGGGTTCAGGATCTATGTTTCGATCATTGGGCGTGGATTTGACGAAAACAATTTGATGAATGCGCTTATAAAAAAAGACGGAGCCTGGCTCTCTGTGATCTTTTCGAATTATTATAGTTGAAGTCTTTCTAGTCGCTAGTAATGTAAAAAAATTTTTGAAATCAACTGAATCTTTTAGATTTACCTACACGAAACTCGCGCAGCCATAAGGTTTTAAATTCGGCAAATGCATGCCCATAGCCCTACAACACGCTAAAAATAAGTTATGTTATAACAAATAAAGTTCGACTCTATTTCTTAACGGTACGTCATAATATCGTTTGTCAATTATAAAAGAGGGTGAAATATAGGATAGGGTGTGGTTCTAAGTTCTAACGTTATTTGTACAAAAAATTGTTGACTTTGCTATTACGGGGTGCATGCTGTTGACATTTATTTGCATTGTAATTGTAATATCCGATACTGGCAGGTTGAGTAGTGGTTAATTATGATGACTGAGGCAATTATATTGCTTCATAGTTATGGTTTTTTAAATGTCTAGATTTTAGATTTGTAAGGTAAATGTACAGTAAAATAAATACTTTATCAAGTCTAACGTGGCTCTGCCAGTATTGAACGTTCGTTGTTATTCACGATATAGCAATAGCAACTACAGTTTCACAGAAATCTGTCTGATATAGCTCCTTCCAATGTCTGATGCCCTAGTAGAATATTTCTCGATGTTACAACATCGATGGAATTTTACGTCCTTATTCACTGGCAATCCGAAGTCATATTTGAATTTTATTTTCTATTTGATAAAGCCGTATTTTGATCAAGTTTCAGAATTTAATTAGACTTTTTGGTGTTTCGTCTTATATTTGTGATATTTCGGTTTTGGAATTAATTAGAATCAGAGGCAATCTATTCTATGGTTGGTTAGAATTTAGTATAATTTTAGGATCTAAGTTTGACTGACACAGGGTTCACAACTTCACAGGTAGCCTTACGCGTTGCTTTAGTATACAGAATAATATAGAACGTTATAAAATGAAAATCATGTGCTTAGAATGTATTTTTTAGGTATCTAACCTGCCTATTTTTTGCAATTAATAAAAACTTAAATTAGGCTTTTGTGCTATTCGTATTGTGCTCAATAACTCTATCCGACTCATAAAATATATGATATGAGGTACGAAACGAACACAGGCGTTATAACTGTCATAAGTGTTCATAGTCCTAAAGAATTTCTGAATTAGTAGACGTTTTATTAGAATTTAGCGAAATATCATTGGTGTTACCGGGCGCCATCGTCAGACGAGATGTCGATCTATTTACGTTACGCTTCACTTCACTACGCGACCGAGGCGCCTCGCTGCGATGCGGCTGCTAGCCTCGGCTAGAACCTAGAATAGAACAGGGGACGGACGTCAGAGCCGACCTAGATTTTCTAGCGCAATTAAACAGGGAAACTGCACATTACTTAAACCCCGAGTATTCATTTTTCACAATATCTCTTCAAAACCTATAAAAAATACTAAAAACGGAAAAAAGCAGGTGTTATTTCAGCATAGGAAATGGCAACCAATTTCCTCGAGTGACCAAAGATTTTGCGGAAAATTGAAAAATAACGTTGGCCGGAAAATCCTAGATGCATTCCGGGCCGCAAGTGTCGGATAAACCCTTTTCTTCAGCGCGCGTGATACTAGGCGACCAGACCTAGTCAAGAGGTGTATGAAACCACGCTGCTTTATTAGTTGTATGTGCGAGCGAGACGGGCTTACACGAAGAATGCTGGCATAAGAAAGAGAGACCACTGTGTGCCACGGTGAAGGTCAACTGATAATGGGTGTAGAGTAGACAAAAACAGAGACGTTTTCAATGTTTTATATTCGATAATGTTTTTCAAGCTAAGAATCGTCAAATGTTCGGATTGATAAAATTAATCAGGCAATCTTATCATTAGATAGGTAATTGAATAATGGTACCAGTGGTTACTTATGTTGAAAGTTAAGGGCGTACAGTACTAGGTGATAATCTTATAATATTATGCATTATATCATGTTTTTTTTATTTGACTAAGCCAGCGTTTGACTGCCATCTCACCTGATGGGAAGCGACGATGTGCTTGACATTTATGCGTTTTAACATAATTTTGTCTTTTTTGTGCTCAATTTGGACAAAAAGACTAAAAGTAATGAGCAGTGTGATAGTAAAAGGTTAAAATCACACCACGAATACAATTTAAATAAATGATTTTATATAAATAATAAATAAATTACTTAATAAATGTTCAATTAAAACTAAAATATACGTAAACAATAAATATGTAGGTAAGTGTTTCCTTGTAATACATAAGAATTACTAATTAATATTGCAGTAGCTACCGAGTTAACCATCTTTAATTCTCTATTGACGTAGTAATTTTATTTATTGAGTCAAAGAAATCTGTCTGATTTCAGACATGTCAAAATGGCTGTTGATGCTATTCATCACATTATCTTTGATTGTTCTCTACTCTATGCCGCAACAAGCGGTCGCCTCGCCCTGACCGTGACAGCGCGCTACACAAGAGCGAGATACCGATATCAGCACTTGCTTCCTTTCATAACGTTCGTGTCGGCTCCTCCCGTCGCTGCTGCTCTGATATGACATCTCATTGTGAACTTGCTTCGTTGTTTTTTTTTGCACACTGTTCGTTGTTTTTTTAAGACCTGTCCTTTTTTGCTTTTTACGTCATTTTCTGTTGGTATTTTTTTTTATTATATTATTATACCAAAGTAATGATGATAATATCGATAGTAATTTTATTACATTAGTGTATTAGTGAAAAATATTAGTTACCTATTTATCACAAAGCATTAAAAAATTGGGATCAAAGCATATTTTTTGAAGTGTCATTTGTTATCAATGAAACTTTGATACACTTAGGTGTCCGGAAATGTTTTATAAAATAATCCGAGAAGTACTTACTTGTTACTTACCGCTGAAACTGTCTAGCATGCGCACTGCGTGGAAACTGTCGCTGGTTAGGGTGAGACACACAGGGTGGGTTTTAGTAGGTCTAGGTACTAGTAATTTAGGTTTACTTATACGTTTACATTATTATGTAGTATTCGATTTATGAAAATGACTTTTCAGTGTCACCTGTGCACTGTGCAGCACAGGCAGCTTGTATTGCGAGAAACAGCGACCACGCGCTACTGTGGGCCTAGCATGAATATTTACGCGCGCGTAAGTGTAACGTTAACGTAAACCAGTTGTATGGCATTTGATCTGCCCCCTATTACGATTAAGCTAGCAGCGCTGCTGACGCGCGTCTGCCGCTCAACTGCAGTCAAAACTGTATGAACTTTGACAGCAGTTGAGCGGCAGACGCAATCCTAATAGGGGGTTTTACGTTAACGTTACACTTACGCGCGCGTAAATATTCGTGCTAGGCCTGGCCTACTGATTCATTTTTAAAATCTTTCACTTCGCTAGATCGAAATCAAGCACTTTTAGCAACAACTTTGCTTTGTTGTTGCACAAATACTGAACTCACCTACAAGCAAATATTTTAAAGCCGTTGATAGCCCGTGAACATAAAATCTCCTCATTTTGGTTGAAAATTGAAATTCACCACTAATTTTCGTATGAGGGGAAGTTGTATTATTGGTCCACTGGATTTCTAGCCAATGTCTACAAGCATAGACATATATATTAAGGACAGGCCTAATGGCAGGTTAAAACGTCGCTTCAAAGTGGGAGCCAATTTTACAGATTGGCATCCACTAGCGCTCAGTCTGTGATGGAAGTTAGAAGGCATCGGTCGAATATCACAAACAAAATATGCCAAGTTGTATTGTGAAGGGTTGCACAATCTATACTCAAAAGTGCAGTAAAAAGAAAGACCAAGTTTCTTACCTCAAGTAATTCAATATTTCACTCTGTTTTGTAACAAAATAATCGAATTTATATTTGGAATAATCATTGTAAACATTAACATTGACGGACATAATGGCAGCGATAGGCACCTAATTTTCTCAACTTGTCGTAGTTCACGCGAAATCTAATAGATAGCGCTGACTTTTCCCACGCCATTTTGACAAAATAAAATGTTCCTTCAGGCATATCCTGATATATAAATCTGTCTACAAGTCATATTTTACATGGTACCTATAGACCCTATAGTATCAGTTTATTGAAAAACAGCGCTTTGGAATAAAGGTTTTTTATCATCATCATCATCATCATCATCATCATCATCATCATCATCATCATCATCATCATCATAATCATCATCATCATCATCAGTCTGTATTAGCCCGATCCTAGGCTAGTCTCACCCAGCTGCATGTAATCGGGGGGCGCCCTACGCTACGTTTGCCAAGTCACGGTCTCCTCTCAAGAACACGTCTACCCCAGCGGTCTTCGGTTCGGCGGAAAATATGACCAGCCCACTGCCATTTCAGTTTGCTAACTCTATGGACTCTATCTACGCTATGTCGGTTACCTTAGTTCATCTTTTTTTTAGTTGGAGGGCTTTTTTGCTTCTGACCACATCGCCTTACCGTATACATTAGTTCATGTCGGATGTGTCGGACCACCTCATTTCTGATTCGGTCAACAGAAACTCCAAGCATAGCCTTTTTTATGTATTTTAATATTAGTGGAAATATTACTCACATATTGTTTAAAATCTTATACTTATTAGTAGAAGTAGTAGGTATTAATTCTTGTCTATGCACTGTTTGGAAAGAACATTTAATTCTTTCAGAAAATCTAACATGGGTATTAGGTAGGCATTATTCTGGATTTTCTGGAAGCTCTACGGTAGGTTCTGCCTATTTAGTTAATTTTATTTAAATCATCGTTGTCTTACTTAAAACTGAAGTAGTAAAAACTGTAAGTATTCCCGCCCGGCCCCATCGCAATAATATCCCCGCCCGAACTAACCGACCGAATAAATAATTAGACGAACGCTCCGGTTGGAACCGGTTTAGAACCGGCTTAGAACCGGTCGCGATCAGCTGGACTTCGTTATAAACAACACGGCGTGGAATGTTATCTACCGACTATACTGTCTTACCTAAGTATTAGTTAGATGTAATGTACCCTACTTACTTGTAACTTCTTAACTACTTATAAATATTTACTTAGTAGGTACTTTTTCTATGAGAGTTAATGACGTGATGAGCTAGTCGTTCATCTGATGTTAAGCGACACGGCTCCCATAACAGACGCAGTGTCACTTTAAAATAATAAAGTTTCGCGTGACACTGCACAGCTGGGCTACCACAAGCTAATACAAAACCATCGTGTTTCATGGCATTATTATTTCAAGGTTACAATAATACTGTTCGAATTCGTACCATGAACTTATAAAGTATTCCTGCGTGTAAACGAGACGTCAACGTATTTATATGGCGTTATCACTGTCGCACGTCAGTGTCAACTATTGATGTAAAGGTATGACATGACAGTTGTACCTACTTATTTGAGTGAACGATTTAACGTGACGTCATCAACGACGCTCTGGCTCTGCGACATTAAAGTATTCTTACTTTTATGTCATTTGTCAATGTAATGTTTTTTTTTTATTTTGATTGAAGTAATATTGAAGTAATAATGCTATATAAGACTTTGTGGTGCCCCCCTGCGCACGTCATCCTGAGACATCACACAGTCTTGTAATCAGATTACTAGAATGTGATCAGGTCATAAGGTCTCATTTGCCCACAGGTTTCATTTGTTTTTTTTTTACAGTAGGTACTGCTTGGCGGCAGAATAACTGGCGCGGTGGTGGTACTTAAGTTACCTATACTTACCTACCTAGACGATCTTTGCAGAAAAGTCCTACCACCTAATAATAGACTGACGTAGACCTAAATATACTATTACGACTGTGGTAGTTGCAGAAGTAGGTAGGTACCTACTTTAGTATGCCCCAAACTCAGACCTTACGGTCTAAGGTTAGGCTTATCTCGACAACCCTCTTTGAAGTCGAGTTCAAAATGTTAAAATTTGAATACTTATGAGATTGAATTTCCTAATTACAGGTAGGTAGGTAGGTATATTAGGTAATATCTTTACAATATTATTTCCTATAAAAATTGCACTTGCAAGTTTTGCGACTCGATCGCTGTACTTATGGCATGAATGAATTTTCTAAGATTATTCTGGTTAGCTTGGATTATTTATACCTTCACTTCATTTAAAATACCTTATTTTGCAGTACCCACTACCCCTACTATGAAAACTATTCGATGATTTCGGAGTGAGGTGACAATGAAATACGCATTGCACTGCCATTCAGTGCTTTTCTTTCATTCTTGTCGACAAAAACGAAGTAATTATGTATAAAGGAAACTTTCTAATACCAAATTAAGAGTTTATCACTGTTTTAATGACTCCCGTGTGCGGTAAATGTTGATGATTGCATCATATTCACAGTCATTGTTGTGGCAGGCGCAGACCCGACGCAGGCGGCCATGACGGTGGGCGTGGCTAACGTACTCTGCGACGACCGCCCCTCGCTCGCGTGGCCTGCCGCGCCCCCCGCCCCTCCACCCGCACCGATCTGGCCCTACCCCGGTAAGACACCTCCTACTACTTACTGCGAGCCTGGTAGCTACGCGCCAACTGCATTGCGAGACCGCGCTTGAATTTTTCCACAATGCTTGCTGAACCATCTTCTCTCACTCTTTTATCCGCAATAGAGGGAGATAGAACAAAGTCCGACTGAAGTATGCTGAGTTTAGCTTTGGCGCCAAATTCTTCGGTTGGAGGACGCCTCCGCATACGTCATGATGCTTTGGTAGTGGCATTGCAACTGTTTTCTAGTTTTGAGTTTCTCGCACGGGCGAGCCGCTCGTATCGTACAAGCTACAAATAAATACAGTCCAGTCAGAGCTATACGGCCAAATTGAACGGCTACCAAAGCACTGAAAGAGTCACTAAAAACATAATATTGTTACTTGGTTGGGTTTTGTTTTGGCTATGACGACATTGACGTCGCGTTCGTAAGTTCGTACGTAGTTACAGCGCGCGTACTCGACCGTATTTTTTTTTTGAGTATTCTTTTTCTTTGTGAAGATAGTTACGTGACCTACCTTAAGGAACTCTTCAACAGAAAGTAGGCATTTGAAAAGTCCCATAAAATTTTGAGACTGCACTACTCATTTCATAGGTCAGGTCTTGAATTTTTTTGGGTGTTGTTGTAACAAAACGACAACATTATAAAATATCTTTGTACCTATTATGTAGGTATGTAACGTATACAAAAAACTCTATGATTTCATTAATACCTAGGTAACTACTTGGGTAGTTAGGTAAGTAGGTATATCACAATGAACTTTTATCTGCGAGTTATAATAACCACCTGGGGCCGTACTGTGAGCTTTAGTGCGATTCAAACCAGAGCCTGTATTGGATCGCTTCGTTTTTTTTATATGAAGATTTTGACAAGCGATCCAATATTGGCTCAATTTTGAATCGCGCTAAGAGCTCACAGTACGGCCCCTGTTCTTTCTTGCGTGGTTTTATCTCTTTTTCCGCGTAAGTAACTGCGCGTAATTCAATACCGTAGTAGCGTTGGAAGGTAAGTATTCTTTTTTTATTTTAGTTCTATTGAAGGGCATGAAATGAATAACTGGAATTCAATTAAAATAACTGGCTGTGTTAAATTTCGCACTTGTTTTTAATGGCCCGATTTTTGATGATTAATTTATTAAGTAGGTACTTATTTAAGCTGGTTAGCATGTTTTTAAGATTCCAAACATCAGATTAAATTAAAACCTGGATCATTTTGTATATAGGTACTATCTAGTATCTAGTTGATTGATTGTAAGTAGGATGCATTTGTCAAGCTCAATGCGTTTTTATTCAGAAATGGCTGAAAATTTCAATGCATTTTTTGAAGAATTTAACTTTTATTGATATCAAAATACCTAATACCTGCATACTAAGGCTGAGTTCTTTTCTTATATTTTGGCTCCATACATAGTGTATTTAGCCAGTGTCAACTTGTCAAGTACTTATTGTAAATTTTCATCGTTAAAGAATATATCACGTAAAGTCAAGTCTTAGTCATAGATCCAGTAAAGTGGTGGCAACTTTACTAAAAGCTTCTATGGAATTTTGAAAGCAACACGAAAACTCACGTTTCACCAAATTATATCACTTGCCCCACAGAATTCGCCCTATTACATAGACTTGCCCACACTCATGCTCGTAATTCTGCACTTAACGCGTAAAACGCCACCAACTTTAATCATTAATACATAAATACAATGCAACGACGTGAACTTTTCGCGTTCCCGCCAAAACTCTAAGGCTGAGTTGCACCATAATCGCAGTTAAAGTCACTGTCAGATTTTGACATTAGTCCGCCCGGCGATGCGGGGATGGTGACAGCAGCTCAACCTAAGTATAGTTATAACAGGACAGGTTCTACCTATTGTTGTCAGAAATTTTGAAAGGAGGCGTTTTGCTAACTCAATATTCCTAAATAGTGATGTGACATTCCGGTTCTGCGAGTAATAGATATGGTAATTTGCAATACTGCCCCGTATTACGTAAAAATAACAATAACAATAGCAATAGCAAAGCAATAGCAATATCAAAGCAACATCAAACCCTTAGCAATTGGTTGCAACTCGCAAGCATTGCGCCTGTTGCTCGCCTGTCGCTGAATGCATTGGCCTTAGATACAAGCGCAACTAATAGCAGATAGAAACACAATAATGTATTTATTATAACGTAGTTCATCGAATGCTGTCAAACGTCACTTCTCTGCCAAGTAATTTTTTGTTCAGTTGCAATCTTGTTGCGAGTTATGTAATCGCCAGCGCTAGCCTGGTGTAAGATGTAAATAGGGTGTAAGAGTACCTAACATTTTGAAATGTGTAAGTACTAGGTAAAATTATCAAGTATAATTTATTACAATTTTTGCAAATAATTAAGCTGAAAATGGAAACTTTTAAAGCTTGCGTTGAGCTCGCGCATCGCTTACCTTCATAATTGTTTAAATTTAGACAGACAACTATTTATACCGCTAGTTAGTGACTTTTAGGATATAGGGCACAGGTAGGTAGGTATATAGGTAATGAAAGATATTGAGTAGATTGTGAGGCATTGTAAAACTGCCATGGTGTAGTAGTAATCCTCAGGTTTTTGGAATCCGTAGCATCATTGAAGTTTTGTGTTCCCAGCTTGGTTTCGCGAAATTTTACTTCAATATTGTTTGCATAGGGGTATCGTACAAAAGATAATAAAACTAACGTAAAAATGAACGTAATCTTGTTGAAATGAATTAAAAATTATAAATCTCCTGAGTGATTAGGAATCTCAAAGATCCGAATTAGATGTCGCCGAAAGATTATAGCAATGATACCTAAACATAATTACGTGATATCAAAAGCAAGAATGCGAATGTTTGTGAGGATTACGAATCATTACTATTTCAAGAAATCTAATTATGTTGCAACTGAAATAAATGAAGGAATTACAAGCGCGAAAACAAACATATTTCTAGAAAACCTATTTTCCCACAGACATCTCATGTTCCATTAAAATATTCGGTAATTTATGTCAAGTACCTACTTGTTTTCGTTCGTCTGCACATCATATTTTATGTGCTAATGCTAAATTACGCTTTGCAACATGTAAAAAAATAAAATAAATATGAACTACCGGATCCATCGTTCACCCGCATCCAGACACTAAATCGGTCCGGACTCGCCAAACGGAACTGTCACTTCCACACCATAAATTATCCACCATCAAAAATAAAAAGTAACGAAAAAACATGTTAAAACTCATTTATCGATAATACCAGCCTCGACACGCGTACATCCCTAATTTCACACGCACCGCCTTCAAGCCCCTCCTACTACAAGTTTAGACCAATCAACCAGCTGCGCGCCTTCTGAGGAGGTTCTTCATGTTCACCGCCTTAATCTTTTTAGTGTTGTGAATTACTTTTTTGCGTTTTTGTTTTTCTTGTTAAGTTTAATAGTGATTTTTGCCGCGAAACGTTTGTTCGGCGTTTGAAAACACACGCGATATTTTGCAATAAAAAAATAAGTATATTGCAAGAGATAAACATTGGTTACCTCCCTTGATTGAATTGCTAATTAATACCTACGCATTATCGAGTTAATGTTTATTTCGTCAAAGTCAATCTGTGAAAGGGTCACTTTCGGGTTCTTTTATTACATAGGAATTCTTATAGAATAAATAAGTACGTTAAATATATTTATGTTGAAAAATACTAGATAGGTAGGTAGGTAGATACCTACCTAGGTAGGCAAGACACGGTTATTTCGTTTAGGTAGGTTAGACGGAACGGTGGTGGGTAAGTAGGCTATGGTAGGGTATTTTATAGTAATTACGCCGCTGTTTGGCTAACTGCTACCACCACAGACACAGAATAGATATACCTAGGTAAGTATAGGTAGGCGGTAGTAGGTATACTACCACTCTGAAACACTGTCGCTGAGCATTTAAGTATTGGTTGTGTCACAACAGCTCACACGCAGCTCACAGTTACTAATTCACAAATCCTTAAGATTGGCAAGTTGAAGTGGCAATGGGCAGGCCACATCAGAACTGACAATCGATGAGGTGAAAGGTTCTCGAGTGGCGACCACGAACCGGAAGACGCAGCGTAGGCAGGTGGACTAGGTGGACCGACGACCTGGTGAAACCCGCGGAGATGCAGGAGGCGAGCAGCTGCCCAAAGTGGTGCTCTCTGGGGGAGGCCTATGTTCAGCAGTGGACGTCTTCAGCTGCTCATGATGATGTGATGATGATGAAACTCAATTGAAAGTCAGTTTACCTCAAAAGTAACTTCAGCAGAAGATTGTCCATCAGCAGAGTTTCTCAATTGTATTATTTAACACAGTCTTGGGATTAGTAGACCGACTTGGATATTAGTACTTAAGCTTGATTGGATCTATGATGAAAGCCCTCTAGTTAGGCAAATAAGTAGGTAAATAAATATGTGTGGACATTTCACACAGCGCCATCTAGCCCCAAACTAAGCATAGCTTGTACTATGGGAACTAGATAACTGAAACAATACTTTTATAAAAGATATCAAATACCATGAATAAAGCCTTACCTAAAAGAGCTTATCGGTTATGAAATTATGACTTATCCTCCAGTACTTACCTACTGCAGGTATTTATACAATACATCCTACTACTTACTTACCTACATAGGCAACGGCTGTTTAAAGAAAGAAAAAAAAGAAAACTCTTTATTGCAAACTGTACACAACGACAAAAATAATAATACTAAGCAAATAAACATAGTAAAACGGAACATACCTACTTCTAATTAACAAAAACTTGTACATAACCTACACAATAAATAAATAAATAAATATGTGTGGACATATCACACAGCGCCATCTAGCCCCAAACTAAGCATAGCTTATACTATGGGAACCAGATAACTGATACAATACTTATATACTTTTTTGTTTGTAAATACATACATAGAATACAATATAACACAATACATGCATACAATACATGTTTATACCGGTTACGCGCTTACCATCAGGCCAGCTGTTTCGCATTGTGGCGCATCTTATTCGAAGTTCTTGTACTACATGTATACCTACTTACCTATTAATATTTTCTGTAGTAGCTACGTAGTTATGCCTCATTTGTAGTTACGCCTCATACAGCTCTAAACATTAGGTATTCGTGTTATCTAGTTAGGTATAATACCTATACAGCAGAGAAAATAGCTTCCAGAAAATAATACGTTTCCCAATACGTGAATACGCACGAATCCATTTAGACTTTGTACTGCCATTTTTAGTTCATCAACGTGTCCGCTAGGGGCGCTGCAGAGACATGTAAGGGAGAAAAGGGAGAAAACGTAAACGAATCAAGTTTTAGTAAACTATCGGAACTCGTACTAGGGGTACTGTACTATACCTAACCTCAGGTGTAATTAGCTATTTATTACACATTTATAATAATGATATTAATAAGTATAGGATCTTTTCATCATCATCATTAACAGCCTGAAGACGTCCACTGCTGAACATAGGCCTCCCCCCGGGAGCGCCACTTAGAGCGGCTGCTCGCCTCCTGCATCCATCGGCTCCCCGCGGCTTTCACCAGGTCGTCGGTCCACCTAGTGGGGGGCCGGCCTACGCTGCGTCTTCCAGTTCGTGGTCGCCACTCGAGAACCTTTCTTCCCCATCGGTTGTCAGTTCTACGAGCGATGTGGCCTGCCCATTGCCATTTCAACTTGCTAATCCTAAGAGCTATATCGGTCACTTTAGTTCTCCTGCGGATCTCCTCATTACGGATCTTATCTCGCAGGGAAACACCGAGCATTGCTATGGAGAGAGCAATTGCTCTCTCCATAGCCCGTTGTGCGACTCTGGCTTAGTAATGAGGCCAACAGTTAGAGACCACGTTTCAGTTCCATAAGTCATCACTGGCAACACACATTGATTGAAAATTTTGTTTTCAGGCTTTGTGGTATTAGGATCTTTTATTCCATACCTAAGTGTTTTTACTTAAGTAGGTACCTACCTGCTTCCAACGTTTCACGCTTTCATTAAATCTACTAATTAATCCCAAACTATTCAGCGCGATCTATAAATATGTAGTGAATACCGTAGAAAAGTTATAAGTTGTGTGATTTGAGAATTGGATTGAAAAGTGACTGTTGTCAATAAAATCACTTGCGTGAAATATGAAATGAAAACAAGACAATGCCTATACAAACTAAGTAGAGGATTATGGCAATGACCAGAGAAAAATAATATGCAATGACATTAGCATAAAAACAGACATGGCCAAAAGGACTTGAATCCAGGCCATTTAAAAAAAAAGAAAAAAATATCATTAAATCTACCCCTATTAACATTCAATAGAATATATTTAATTTAAAGCGAATCAATAGTTAAAGGCCCGACGCTTTTGGGACGGAATAAAATTACACTATGCTAATGAACAACGCTTTCCCTTTCGCTCTATTCAATACAAAATACCTACATCCGTCTCTGTCTGACAGTAGGGATGTGAAACGAATAATGCATTAAGCCGATAACCGATGCAACTCATTAGGTTTGTAAGTCTGGGAACTTTTATGGTCAGTTTTTATTTGGTTTGTTACTATTAGCTTCGAGATGAAAAGGTTTTATTCTTTATATTTTGGTAATTAGATATGTACCTACGGTGTGGGTTTAGTTTAATTAAGGTCTAGGTATCTACCTTTATTGATATTTTTCAAAAGTTAAGCCTTAAGTCGCAGAATGCCGGTCCCGATAGCTCAGTTGGTATAGTATCCCTGCCTTCTGAACTGAGGGCTGTGGGTTCGATTCCTGCCCGGGACAAACCTTTGTGTGATGAACATAAATGTTTGTTCTGCGTCTGGGTGCTTTATTGTATTCTATGTATGTATTTACATAACAAAAAAAGTATATAAGTATTGTATCAGTTATCTGGTTCCCATAGTACAAGCTATGCTTAGTTTGGGGCTAGATGGCGCTGTGTGAAATGTCCACACATATTTATAAAAAAAAATTAAAAAAAATTAGTACCAATACCCCAATACCTACCTAGGTGTCGTTGAAAAGAATTGATTTTTTTTTAAATTATTTTGACAATAAACAAAATAAAATTATGATTTGAATGTAAATCATTCTTAACCATTTTATTGCATTTATTTTTCTTTTTCTTCACTGTTTTTAATCAATTATTAATAAAACAACAAAATTCATAGGTTTCCTGATAAAAATTGTATAAAACTACTTAGTGCTCTTGTATTCACATATTAGGGTTACAATCTAGTTCCAAACTGTTTGCAAGTATAATACTATTGTTGTGATGTGTTTGTAACCTGCTTTGTGATTTATTAAAATAAAATAAAATAACAAACTAAGTAGCCTATTAAAATTAAATATAAATTAATTTTTAAATTGAATAACAGGAATGAATATTTCTAAAAGATCTCTTTTTTACTAACCGAAGTTGTAAAACTCGATCGATGTTTTACGTGTAAAATGAATGAGTGCTACTCTGAAATGAAACAAAAAGCGACCGCCACGCACCGCCAGGGCACTTAAATTCCCATCGGCTGTATTAACATGCCTGCGCGGCTCCGGAAACGCGTGGTTTGAATGTAAACCGAGCGCGTATTCCGTCCGACACGTTTGCGCATGCGTATTGTTGTTAAGTAGTAGTGATGGCGATCTTATTCTCAGTACCACAGTAATTTTAAATAAATATAATAACCGGTTCTGGAGAAAGCAAGAAAGAATTATGTCATTCACAAATAATTGCAATTTTAATTATTCATTTAGGTACGACGCATGAAATGGCAAGCAAATGGCTTTTACTTACCACGAAAAAATTAGCTTAAAATAGTCATTGTTACTTTCTAAGGGTATCTGATGCAAATCTTTTAATCACTCAAGTATAAGATCGTGTTTTTGTTTTGAATTTTTACAATGGAATAAAATAATATATTAATTTGAGGTGAATATTGCTATTTATAATTTCAGTTATTAGTAAGTAGGTACATATATTGTTCTGACATTTCTAATTATTTTATATTGATAATTTTCAAAATTTTTGTAGATATTTATGACATTTTGTAATTATTACGTTTTATTTTTGTATTTTTGACATCCAAAAACTTCATAGAACCGAAATTGTTTAATGAAAATGAAAATGAAAAATTTATTGATAGCGTATTAGCTACATAATTTAATCACGGAGCTAATCTTTACTCGACCGCGGAGGGGTATGGGGTAATTTGTACCTGTGGTACTCATTTTATTTATTTTTGACGTGTATTTCTTAGATCAATAAATGACTATGACTATGACTATTATTCTGGATTCTTACAAAAAGGGGACATGCAAACATGCAATGCATACCTAACTTTGTACTAGACTTTGCCGATATCTCAGGATGACGTGCGCAGTGCAGTGTCACGCGAAACTTTATTTTAAAAGTTCCGCGTGGCACTCATGTGAACGTCGCGTTATATATTCTCATAAAAACGTACGTGATTTACAACACCGGAATTCTTAGTCCGGTTTTCCCCACACTATTATACTAAGTAATCGACATTGTAATCAAAACGTGTGTGGTTTCATTGACAACGCTGCATATCCTGAGTTCTTCCAGTCTTATGAATGTAAATTGCATCTAAATTGGTTTGGTTCTTGTTAATCGATTGTATTTAATACGTATTATTATCATAACTGATTTTATTATGTCGTTTCGATGATGATATGGGCTTTCGAATAAATCAATTTAGCTTTTCGCTGATTATGGCGCTGTGAAAATAGGTTTCACTAAAATGGCTTTCGATAATCCAGTAAATAAATTTGATTATATTGAAAACATTTAGGTAGGTAGGTACTCCTACACCTTTACTCAATTGAATATATTTCGTTCCAGCTCAAGTTTCAATGGAGAGCATGATGGTGGGTGGCATGGGCGTCGGAAGCATGAGCTCCGTGGGCGGAGGCGTATCATCAATGGGAGGTTTCCAGTTGGTCCGCGAGCCCACTTCCGGAGCCCTACTGCTGCTGCCCGCGCCGCAGGACCTTCCTCACACGGTCTTGTGGGGCGGCATGCCCTACCCCTCCGCGCCCCTAATCCTTCCCCCCGCGCCCCACCCGTCCCACCACTTGCAGCTGCTGCCCGGAGACCTGCTGGCTTCCACCGCCACACTCCAGCACACCCACACACACTCCACTCGCCTGGTCACACTCGCGCCGGCGCCCGCGCCACAACCGCATCCAGCGCACACGGCTGACAAACGGAAACCGATCATGCATCCTATCATAACTCCTCACTTGATCAAAATCGAACCGGAACCGCCACAAGAAAAACCTCAGCCTTCGTTCGCTCCGGAACCGGTCCAGCAACCGATGTTGACGACGCATCTGTACTACCAGCCTGACTTCAACGACCAGCCCTGCAGAAGTCAAGCGACGTCACCTGCGGCGCCACCGACGCCTCCTCCGGAAGCTCCTGAAATGCCAGCCCATAAAGACGCTTCCAACCAGACCGATCACATCGATGACGAGGACGAGTTACCCAATAACGCAGACGAGGATGAAAGAGTTGCGTGCGTTGGTGTCGCACATTCCCCCGAGGACTCCATGATGCACAATCAGTCTCAGGTTCTACAATTACCCTCAATGGAGTCGGAGGAATCTTCTTCCGAGTCCACTGCAGTTATGGCCGGGGCTGTGGAAAAGGCGATAGACGCGATCGAAAGGGACGAGTCCATTGACAATTCTAGTAGTAGTGGGTCAAACGATATGGTTATTGATACAGCGAGAACTACCCCCGTGCCAATTGCTCAGCAATCCAGGCTTCCAGTGGACGTTAGTGGTCTTGAGCTTCTGTCTAATAGTATAGAGCAGTTTGAACGTGCTAAACCTGGAACTAGCATGCCCGCGCTCGATTCGATGCCACTAACAGTCGACACGCGTAGTACGACAAAATTGAACATTCTGATAAAGACATCTCCGAAATCTCCACCAAGAACAGAAGTGGAACCTCATAGGAGATTCGAGTTTCCATCGACTAGCACCAGTGTGAGTGAAAGGGCCAAACCGTCACTTGGTGGTCTAGGACTACTGTGCGCATTAGCAGAACAGAGGTTCATGGAGGAGGTAGAGGATAGTCCTCAACCGCACATGTCTTCCCGCCCTTTCATTAAAAGTGAACTGCTGAGCCCCACCGAAAACGAGCGAGATAGATCTTCAGAATCTAGTAAAAAAGACAAACATAGACATAGGGATGGAGATTCTTCAAGCGAAAGAAGAAGAAAGAGGAGTCGTGATAGAGAAGAAAGGTTACGACATAAGCTGGAGAAGATGCGTCGTCATAAACGAGATAGAGATAGGGATGAGATAAGAAACAGTGGTGGGGAATTGGAGGCGAGCTTACGTCGCGTGACAGCTTGTCCTTGCGGGCTAGTACCGTGCCCACATACTAATGCCGTCCCTTCAGCTCACGCTCTCGTCAACGCAATAGAAAAAGACATGCGGGAAAGGCTGCAAGATTTGCAGAGACAGTTTGACGAGAAGAAAGCGCAAATAAACGCCCTAACGCCCCCGCTTGCACCATTATCGACATCCTCCACGCCTTCAACACCTGCTTTGTCCCCAGACTCTGACAGAGGGTCTTCAAAGAAACGTAAGGTTGGGAGACCGAGGAAAGTGTCAAGCCCTGATTCAACAGAAACTATCGTTGCAAAGAAACCCAAATCCAAGAGCAGCTTAGTAGGATTTTTATTAGCAAAACAAAAACTGAAAGGTGGAATCTTATGCACTAGAGGCGAACCATCCCGGGATAAAGAGATTAATCGAACGAGCAAAGTCCGCCCTAAGTTGAAAGCCGAGCCTATTTTGAAAATTCGATCCGAGGAAGAAGAACGCAACTGGGGCTTAAACCGTTCAGCCAGTTCTTCCATGGAAAGCTTAAACGAGGTCCGACAGAAAAATCGGGAGAAAGTCGATAAGTTAGTTCGGAAGCATTCCAGAGATGACCTTCCTGAACTAGAGTTTGCATTACGCCGCGCCAGTGCTTCCAGTGACAGCGAGAAAGAGAGACGTCGTGCGAAAAAGAGGCGGAAGAGTCTGAAATCTAAAGATAGAAGTGAAGATGCGGCGCCGTCTTCAGATCCAGTGCCCTTGCCAGTTTCAACGTGTACTTTGACAGAAGATAAGTTAGATTTGTCGCCAAGAGTGTTGACCGCAATGGGAGGACTGTTTTATGCTGGGAAATTGAGTGCAGTAACGGCGCCTGATGTTTATGCCATCACTTTAGATGGAGAGAGAGGAAACAAGCCCCACATTTTATCTAGGGAAGAGACTTTGAAGGATGCGGTGAGTTCTATATTCCACGCCTACATTTTATACTCCTTGAAATGTTACAAAAAAACTGATTGTGTAAATTGGATTTCAGATATTGGAAGTGAGCCCTACGTCAGTGTCAGAACTACCGTCAGGCACCAGAGTGTGTGCGTATTGGTCGCAACAGTACCGTTGCTTATATCCTGGTACAGTGGCCGTGTCGTCACCAGATCCTCACGATGATAAGTTCGTGGCGGTGGAGTTTGATGATGGCGACTCCGGCAGGATAGCTATTGAAGACATTCGGTTCTTGGAACCTAATTACCCGGTTGTAGGTAAGTTTTCCTATACATACTTAAGTAACGAAATTCTTCTTAGTTCTTTCTTATACTATTTAGATGATTTCCTAATAAACAGCGGTAAAAATGACCGAAAAATATAAAGCTATATATCTAGTGTGAAAACTTTACTACAATGCCTTTTTAAAGAGTTCCATATAAGAAATCATAAAGGAATTCGTATTGAAAATACCTGTGTAACAATTTCAGAATACGAGAATCCATTGTTCACCCTTGGCAAGAGAAGACGAAACACAAGTGTAACAGAAGAGAAAAAACAAGCTCTCACCACCAGCGCCGAACCAAAGCCATCCACGTCAGAACCAGCGTCACAACCAGACGACGAAGACCGTCACAAAGATCGAAAGAAACTCAAAAAGCATAGAAAAGAAAAACTCAAGCGCCATTCGAGTGAGGACGATCCAGCTTCAACAGATTACGTAAAGAAGAAGAAGAAAAAACACAAGTGCTGCGAAGAGCACTGTAAACATAGACGGCACCATAAGAAACACCATAGAAAACATAGGAAGAGACATCACTCTGACAGTAAAGAACCGACAAGTTCATCCGGAGAGGAAGCCCCCAAGCTCAAGTCTTCATCTGATTATGTTGATTCTAACAAATCCAACGAAGATTCTGTAGATTCCAACGACAGACTATCAACATTGATAGCAGTAGAGAAGTCTCCTGAAGAGAAGATGAAGACTGTTATAAAGAAGGCGGTGTTATCTAAAAAGGCGTTGGTGAAAACTGCTGTGCTGGACTTTAGCAACTTGAGTAAACTGACTGCAAAGAAGGAAGATGAAGGGAAAGACAATTTGAAGGACAGTGGGATTGCGTTGGATGATGAGCCTGTTGCTTCCACAAGTGATGCTGCTAAGAAGGTAATATTTTGAATTTTTTCCTAGATCATTTTTAATTATGAATGTGTTTTATATCTTGATTTAGAAGACAATCCAAAATAAAGTTTCTCAAGTTTTTGGCATGAAATACACCAATCCTTTTATCCATGCAATACGCTGGCAATACCGCATTTGTCTCATTATAGGTGGTATAGAAGGTAAATTGAAGGATCGATGGAAGGGTAATGTTCCTTCGGATGGCTATCGCTGTATCAAGTGCAGAAGCAGAATTCACGAGCGATTAAATCTGGTCAAAGCACTTCAGAGAAATTATCAGTCTTTGTATTTCTTTCAGCATTACAGTATTCTTCAATAGTTTTTTTAAATTCAGATGGGCCGAATTTCTTGATTTTAGTTAGCATTCATTATGACGAAAACCAGGGTCAAGTTAAGCCGGTTAGGAATTGGTTATCAAGTGAAGCTGCCAGAACACATCCCTGTTAATTCGAGACTGCTGCGTGGACAAGTGGAGTCTGCTACTTTGTACCTTAAAGTGGCAATTGCTAGCCTTCTTGTCATATAGCATAACTTGCCGCATAACTACAGTATGGGGGGCTTCAAGAAAAGTGTTAAAAGAGTCCTTTGTTAGGGTAGGCAGATGTCCATAGGCGGCGGTGACCACTTGCCATCATGTTTGCCACTCATTACATAAAAATGTAGGTGTATACTTCAAGGTGTATATTTCCATATGGTAGAAGGCGAAACGTCGCACGGTATCGTGCACATCGTCGGAAGGCGGCGCGGGCGCAGGAGTATCCAAGATGGCGGCCTTCCTCCCGGGCGCCGCGCTGTGGCGCTGGAGCGGCGCGGCGTACCGCCGCACGGCGCGCCCGCGGCACCGCAAGCTGTTCTACCGCGGGATACAGCGCGGGGAGGAGACCATACATGTTAGTATACTTTCTTATGGAAACGGATGCCGTGGTGAGGTACAAGTTCGCCTGATGAAGTCTTGCAGCTGTCCGTATTCCATAAAAGATTCAGTTATTATAACATTTAGTAGGTACTCCATTCTAAATCAGCATTCTAAATAATTATGATCAAAATCAAATAAGAAATTGTTAACAGATTAATTTGTAAAGGAGAAATTAGAATCAAGGATCGTGGTCGTGAGGCATGATATGAGTCCAGGAACACAATTTTACAATAAATTTTGTGTTCACGAGGTCTCCCATCTGAGTTTTTATGAATTCGTTCTTATTATTATGCAATTTGCCCAGTAATTTATAAGCCACACTGAAACAGTTAAAGACAGCAACCAGAAGGGTTGTTCTATCTATTTTCTTCCTTAATTAGTATTGTTGCGCCCAATAATTCCATAAGGATCCCAATTCCTAACTACACCATCTAATGTTACATTGTGGAACCCAATAAATATTTGTATTTATTATCTTCCCAGGTGGGAGAGGCGGCAGTGTTCCTGTCGACGGGCCGGCCGGACCGGCCGTACATCGGGCGCGTGGTGGCGCTGTGGGAGGCTCGCGGGGCCATGGCCGTGCGCGTGCGCTGGTTCTACCATCCCGAGGAGACCGTCGGCTGCCACAGCCGCCTGCACTACCCGGTCAGTACCTGGCTGCTGTTTGTAATGCTACTTCCTCCGTGTTTCTGGGCTCCTGGTACTTCAAACTCAAATAATTTATTGCAAATAAGCTTAGGGCATTTAAAAAAGGAGGTGGCAAGGCAAGGCGTTCCCCTCTGCCGGTCATATGGCGCTACTTGGTCATATACAATGTCATAATGTGCGTGTAGACACTGCGCGACTACGCTAGATTATATAACGGTGTTCGTGTTATAAGATGGTGTGCGGCGTGCGTTTCCAAGCGCGATTTGCTCGTGTGCTGTGCGTGTTTACCTCGTCCCCGTAGAAATTGGCAGAAAAATGGTGCTTGCGGATTATAACGTTAACATCTCTATTTATAAGCAAATAAGCTATAATACAAGCAAGACAGGATTTCAGAAGAGTCCTCCTTCTAACCAGGTGCAAACAATCCGGCACAGCGCAGAAAATAAAACTGCGATCCGGAGCTATGTTCTTCTTTTTTCTCTTCATAATAAGTTCAGGCAGCACTTATATGACTCTGGTTAAATTTTTGGGATTTAATGGATATTTTGAAAAATGGGATCTAATTTGTGAATTAATTAAGAGTAAATATTATTATCCACCAAGTATCGGTTAAAGTTTACCAGATTTGTTTCTCATTACAGGGTGGCCTATTCGAATCTCCGCACACGGACGAAAATGACGTTCAGACGATATCCCACAAATGCGAAGTGCTACCTCTACCACAATACAAGGAGCGCATGGGTGACGATCCCGTTAGGTATAGTACGGTATACGATAACAACGACGTCTACTACTTGGCGGGACATTATGATCCCACCCCGCAAACTTTAAAAATGGAACCCGACATACCATTCGCTAACGCACCCATCTCCTAAGAAAACATGGAGCCCTGTATAATGACGAAGAAAGTAATGTCAAAAATGACATCTCAAATTTAATTTACAGTGCAATCGAACGGTTTTGATCTTTTAAATTTTTAATAATCTTGATGTTTAGCGTGTGTTACAGTAGATTCTTTTTGCCAATAAATTATGTGTAAGTAGCTTGGATCGATACAGGTCTTCAAACTTCTAAAGTACAATGTAGAGGTAGATTTTGAGGCTCAATCGCGTCGATTTTTCGTACCGCCCCTGTGGCGAGTATTGACTCAGTTATGTTGTAAAGTTACCTTTGTTACGTTATTTAGTGGTATCTGTTTGGAATGTTGATTTACGGTTTCGTATGTGTGGGCCGAGTGTGGGGAATCTTGGAAGCGACAGTAGAATATGTTGGTGTCATGATACGCTTGAGAGGTATGTGATTTATTTTTATATTCGTGCAACGCTGTAATCTCAGTGTAGAGGTACCTAGTTGTATCCTTCTGTATATTTTCTATTAGATTTAATAATATGTATACGTAGTGTTTTCTTTAGAAATGTCTATTTTAAATGCAATACTGTTTCAGCTAGTCTCTTATTTTACTCAAAATTAACCAGTGGTTTGTTTTAGTCAGATGATTTTGAGCAGATATTTGACGAAAATCTTGCATACGGTTCTTGGACCGGTTTGTTACTATTATTGTTTTACGATTAATTTTATATTATTTTGGTTGATAATTTTATGTTGATTGAATGAAGTATACTTTTATATCGAAATGGTGCTAGACGCTTGATACTACACGTTTTGTTCGCTGTAGGTAAGATTGTACAAAGATAAGTTTGGAAAAGTAGTCGGTATGTAGTGTAACACCGAATGTGCGGTAGTTTTTTTCTTTTTAGATATTTATACTGTCTGCTTATACTCTTAAATCGTTGCCATCTTTTATAATTATAATCTATTGGTATGTATGTTTAATAAGCGTATAATTTCGACAGGGTACGTTGAAACCCTTTTTTTTAACCTTCTTATTCATATCTTGGAAGTTTATAAAGGGACTGAAAAGACAGGGATGTAGGTAAGACGACCAACGGGTCTGTAGGGTAGGTTTTGTATGAGCGGCCAAGATGTTTTATATGAAAAGTTGTGACTCACTCAGCCTTAAAGACGTTAATTACAGTGTTAGATGCAATTATGATCTTATTATGCTTTTGACATCTATGTATCTGTTAAAAGTGAGAAGATAAATTATAAGCGAGCCTTCCCATACAATAAAATTTGTCGTTTTAATTCTTTTGTCAAGATTAGATATTTTAAGTTTAATTAAGTTTAAGCTAAGAATTTTATGTCAAGTTTAATTTTACACCACAGCAAACAAAATTATATTTACTGACACAATTATGATATTATCGGACACAGAATTGAGACAAATAAAATTAGGAACAAAGTGAATTTGAAACAATATTGTAAAAGTGGTATTTTTATATATTTGGTAAATGATTTTTATAATTTTTATGTGTAGAAATGTATGTGAAAGGTTATTAATAAGTACAAACTTGTTGATGAAATATTTGGCTCGGCCCAACGTTTGTATACTAACACCAAATACATTCATCGAAAAAATATGACAGCCTTCTATAATATTTACTATGGACTGTATAAAATTTTATGAATTGTCCCTGTCAATCGTAGAGTGTAATCTATATTATGGGAAAGCCATAAATATTAGAAGTAAAGATTAATAATATATCAGCATCGATAATATAAAGATTATAAATACGCTTAAATAAAATATTTTTGGCTGAATTTTTGTGTTTTATTTTTTCCAACAATTTTTTAATGGGATTGAAGACAAAAACATAGAAAATAAATACTTGATAGAGCAATAAAAGCAGACTTTATTGATTGATTAAAATCATAATCATAATACACCAGTCTGATCGTAAAGTTAATGTAAAGTATAAATAAATAACTAAGATAAAAATCTAATAGTGAAGAGTAAAAATCTAAAAACTAAAAATTAAAACTTTACTTAAAAATAGCTTCACCCTTGTTAAGTAGAGTTGTAAATTTATTGTAGCTAACATATCCTTAATTAAGCTTAGAGCGAAATATTTAGGTTCCAGGCTTGGAGGTCAACAAAGAATTTCACTTTTTCCGTTGCTGATGACCTCGTAGGTGTCATCGTCGATGATTTTATACTGATCTTGCCGATAGTTTTTAAGATTATGAAGGAACCTAAGTGAAGATTCTTCGCGGATCTTGGTGATGACGGATGGAAGGTTTTTGGTGCCTGCTTCAGCTGCCAGAGAAGCGTAGTATTTTTCCTAAAACAAGGAGAAAATATGAAACCATTAGATAATCATCAATTGACACTATTATTAAAATGCGTTGATTCACTTCTAGAAAAAGAAGTTTTATATTAGGCAATACGCTTTAGCAATATTTAGTAAGATATATTATACAGGCGCGCTAATTTAAAAATCTCTCTTTTTATGTATTTTTTTCTGCCCTTGTTTTGTCTTTTTTATTCCATAATGGTTTATGTTGCGTCACAAAATAATCATGGAAAATATAGAATGAACTGATTCAGTAATAATTGTGAAGTTGAATTCAAATAAATTTAAGATTAACTGTACGACTTATTAATATCCAGCAACATACGATATGAGTACATTACACTTAAAGCACTTTATTTAATGCAAAGGATAGTAGGTATTTGATACAAATATTAAGACAAACAGCAGATCTATTCGCTAAGCGGCCGAGGACCGAGGTAATCAGCGATAACCTCGAGTTGTTATAAATGATGTCCATATTGATAACGCGCTCATTTTGCTATTGAACGCTATATAAAACTGTTGTGTTGTGGTTAGCGGCTGAAGGATCAAGATTGGTTGGGTGGTGTATATGGTGGTCGGCGTTTACAAGGCGATGAGTGGGCAACTGCTTGGTGTGTCACAGAAAAGAATTATTATCTGTGTTAATCACAGATTAGAGAAAAAACAATGTGGTGTTAATGTGTATCTTGTGCGTTGTGTAAAGTTTTGTGTTTAATAGAATTTCTGTATTATGTATTTTTTATTATTAAACTTGTCGTGTTTTGTTTTTTATTTTACATTAGATAATAGGTAGGTACCTTATCTTTGTTTTTATTATTTGCAAGTTCTTTGGAGTATCAATAGACATATTTTACAGATTAATTTGTAAAGGAAAAATTAGAATCACGAGCGGGGATCGATTTACAAATTAATCTGTAGATTACGCTGAGGGGATACTGCTTTAAAAATCGTAAATATAGACATATTTTATTTTAAAAAATTGTGTTTACATAGGTAAGCACTTATACATATGTATTAGTTATAATAATTAACCAAAACTAAATACTTTTATTTACCAACAATATTGGGAACCATCGACCTATTCTTTATTTAGTCCATATAAGGAGCTATAAAAATATTGATTTAACTACAGATCATGTATAAATTTAACTAAGTAAATAACCTTCTAGAAATCACTGGAGATCAGTAGTACTTGATTTTGATACTTTGCAAAATCTAACCCATTTCTACAGACTATCTACAGGTAGTAGGTGACTGACTGACTATAGTACCTATTGATTACAGAGAGGTAGCAAAGTAGGTAGACATCATATTTCTATGAGGTACCTAGACCATACCTTCCTATAGGGACAATATATTTGGGACTGGATTGAAGAGTAATAGATTAGAGGTACTGTATGGAGTCATGAGCTTGATATCTGAGAAAACAAAACAAAAATAATAACACTTGAGCAAAAAAGAAAATAGCTAGAAAACCATAACCAAAACCAAATAAGGTTTGTCTTGGTGTTGTATTCCTCAATTTTACCGTAAGATACTTATTATATGTAAATATATGTGGTTACCAAAATAAACAATATTATTCGCATTGTTATCGTCACAGTGGTAGCCGGCATAAGTACCTACATAAACCAGTTCGCTCACTGCACCGCCGAGAACGGCAGCAGTGCATCGAGCGAACGGATAATGCACAATATTATACAGGCTGTTGCTAACTACTGTCATTTTTATTTCATTTAATTTGCAATGTAGGTGATTATTATGAATAGAATTTATGTTGCACTATGTTGGTGTTACTACATAATAGAATAATAATTATTAGATCAACAGATTTTGTTCCCAACAAAGATAAATACGCGTGGAAGATCCTGTATAGGCATTAGGTACTTATATAGGTACATACTACCATTCAAAATTAAATTAAATGATAAGTAGGTTACCGTTTACCCAAAGGCCTTTGATGACCAAAACTGCGTTACGCGGGAAGCTGCGCGGGGCCACGCGTTTAACGCAGTTTTCGCCCTAAGTTCACCTAAGCATCTGTTGTTATCAATTATGTAAATTTTCCTTAGGTACCTCATTTTTTACAACTACAAATAAACACGTAATTATGTTTTTGACGATATAATTTAATTATTTACTGGTATCTTCTACATTCCAAGATAACATACGTACGTTAGGTACCTTTATATATCTGTGTTAACTCATAAAACAATGATAATAAGCAATCAATATTTACTAATACATTCACAATAATATATAATCAGACAATAAACATTAAATAACCGTGACCCCAGAATGGATCCCTGCGCGACCCTCACAAGTCCCTCATAGTAACACAAGTAAAGCTGTCGCTGTCTATAACGCGGTAGACATCCGTTCTGTATCGAGTCAAGTCGTCCAAGAACTTCTGGCTGCTATCGTTGTGGATCTTGGTGAATACTGGAGGGAGAGCCACGGCTCCTGACTCTTGGGACAGGCTCTCGTAGTATTCCGCCTGATTTCAGTTTAAATAGGGTTAAGTACCTTATAATACGTCTAAAAAGAGTTACCTAGATTGCTTGTTTAGGTTTTTAATTATGAAGATGCCATCATTTATTAGTGTGCACTTGTGCAGTCTCTTCTGATGGAAAGAGACGACGCGGTAACGACAGTACACGCTCGTGGTTAAAAAGTTACTAAAAACCAGTGAAAAACTTACTTATACCTGCCTAAGTATCATTAAACACAATATCAACCATCCAAAGGTTGTGTGGGAGACATCGCGCGCTTTTTAGTGGTAACACAGCCCATTGTAACCTGCTCACAACTTGAATTACCGTTTTATAAATTTTGCTGTCTTGGTAAAGAGTTCATCTATCATAATATATCTATGTACCAGCCACCGTATACCGCCTGCTGGGATAGTACGGACGGTAGACAAAATTGCCTTTCCCCTGTTTTACTCCAGTTGACAAGTAAGCAGGTTTGAAGAAAGTGCCATAAAACGGGGGTTGACAACTCTGTCTGTCCGTGCTGATCACAGAGCTTTGAAAAATATAACGTTTTAGCACAAGACGAAGCATTTTTGTTTTGTTTGCTCTGTGTTGCTGACCCAGCTGACTTAGAACCGTATCCTCAGAGCATTTATAGATGCTCTAAGTCCGACGATAAGGTCGAGTGTACCTGGTCGGGTCCCATCATGTGCGCCTGCCGCCGCGTGTACCCGCGCCGCCCGCCCACGTACCTGGTCGGGTCCCATCATGTGCGCCTGCCGCCGCGTGTACCCGCGCCGCCCGCCCACGTACCTGGTCGGGTCCCATCATGTGCGCCTGCCGCCGCGTGTACCCGCGTGCCGCCCGCCCACGTACCTGGTCGGGTCCCATCATGTGCGCCTGCCGCCGCGTGTACCCGCGTGCCGCCCGCCCACGTACCTGGTCGGGTCCCATCATGTGCGCCTGCCGCCGCGTGTACCCGCGTGCCGCCCGCCCACGTACCTGGTCGGGTCCCATCATGTGCGCCTGCCGCCGCGTGTACCCGCGTGCCGCCCGCCCACGTACCTGGTCGGGTCCCATCATGTGCGCCTGCCGCCGCGTGTACCCGCGTGCCGCCCGCCCACGTACCTGGTCGGGTCCCATCATGTGCGCCTGCCGCCGCGTGTACCCGCGTGCCGCCCGCCCACGCAGCTCGCCCGCCCACTCGCGCTCCATCTCCGCCGGGGAGGGTAACTTGAACGATCCGTTCATCGAACGGACGTAATACCGGACCTGCGGGTAGAAGCTTTTTATCAGAATGAATGACATTTCGAGGTAGTCGTTCACCTGACGCTAAGCAACACGGAAGCCCATAACAGGACGGTTATTCTCTATGGAAACACAGATTCCACACGATACGAAACCATGTCGTTATCGTCTCTTGTTCAAATCGCAGCGTTACGTATACCTTTACTTTATATTAAAGTTATCTTTATTAAGTTATCTTTTGAATAAAATATATTGACATAAGTGGTCATATCTTTTGATGTGTTGATGTTTCGGGACGAGTGTCTGTAAAACCTTATATGATTTTTGACAGTTCCAATCGCGTCAATTCCAAATTCATTTCGCGCGGTTTTGTTTTCGTTTCATAGAGAATAGACTTTTACAGATGTCTTATGTACGACAAGGAATGGGGTTTGGCGGGAACGCGGAAAAGTTCACGTCGTTGCATTGTATTATTTTTCAAAACTTGTGCTTTTTCTAGTGGTCATGTTTAAAACTAGTGGCATTTTACGCATTAAGTGCTGAATTACGAGCATGAGTGAGGGCATGTGATATAATCTGGTGAAACGTGATTTTTCGTGTTGCTTCCAAAACTCCATAGAAGCTTCCATAGGACTATAACTATGACATGACTTTGCGTGAAATATTTTATAACACGATGAAAATCATAATACTTGACACGGGCTAAATACACTATGTGTGGAGCCAAAATACAACAAAAAAAAAAAAGACAAGGAATCCGCGTGGTTTCGAAGTAAGGAATCGATAGAGAATAAAGGCCCAGTTGCCGTGTCTCTCGGACTCGGAACTTAAGAATATAGTTTCGCGTGAAACAGCACTGCGCTCGTCATCCTGCTGAGACATCACTGTTCTGAATTAAAAAGAAATAAATATGAACTGAAAATGGTCTGCAGTTTTATTTTGATTTCTTTTATAAATAATATTTATTGAGTGGTTTTCTAATATTTTATTATCTTAACGATACGCCGGCTTTCTTTCTTTCTTTCTTTTTTTTACAATCACACAGTAAAATAATTATATTACTACACTGGGTAATTAGGTCATAAAGCCTCATTTGCCCAATAATTTCACTAGCTACAGAGCAGTAGGTGTGCAGTACACTACTGCTTGGCGGAAGAATAACTAGCAAAATGGTGGTACCTACCGAAACGAACTTTGCAAAACAAAAAGCCTAAGACATGGTAAAAAAAACGGTTTACGAAATTATATAGTGCAGTGATATCAAAACTCTACCTACCTAAAGTAGAATCTATAAATAACATAATGTAAGAAAGTATCTAGAATTCAACCAAATCTTGCATCAGTTTCAAATAAAATAGGTGTTTCTGAAGTGGTGTTCAAATAAAATTATTAGAATCATTGAATCATTTGCTTTCGTCACGTCAACTTTTTCATTTAGGTAGGTAATTAAGTACCTACCCGTCTAAAAGAAAAAATTGACGAGTTTTTAACAGGAAAAGAATGCTTTTATTATACAGTAAGTATCCTCACTTGTAGATCGAACATGCTAAATGCGCAGACATAGTAAGGTACACCAATGAAGCACATGGAGGGGTGCTTGATGTTGACCATGTGCTTGTATAGCGGCTCCACACAGTTGTCTTCTACGGAGATCTCACAGGAAGGGTGGAGGAATGGGAAGTTGTACAGGTAACCTGGAATGAAGTGAAAGATATGGTATAGATCCAGGTACACAAAAAAGAGGGTAAAGAAAACGGCGGAAAATACAGATGAATTTGTAAAGGAAAAATTAAAATTGCGAGCGCGGATTGAACCCCCGCAAAAAATAATGGCTGAAAATTAGTCTTTAGTTACTTATAATTTAGTTTATAGTTGATATTAAAAAATTGATTTTGTTACCTGACATCACAGAATTCGCCCTATTTACATAAGTCTATCACCCAGTTGCAGAAACGATCATTAACTTTTAAAGTCGACTTTAAACCTTAATCTTCCATTAAACTGTTGTGCTCGCTCCCTATAGTTTAAGGGCTCCATTATCGTTACTGCCGCCATTAAGATTAATGATTGTTCCCGCAACTGGGTGTATGCCTGACATAGTACCTATTTGCAAAATGTTGCCTGGTCGATGTGACGCGTGACCAAAATGCTGGCACATAATATTTGGTACAACCACGCCTTCCCAACAGGAACACGAGAAAAATAGATCAAATAAATTTCAATAGGTGTCGTTACATGTAACGATTTTCATATTAGCCCTTAGTAAAATTCAGAATACAATAAAATAGACTATATAAAAATTATGAACAACTTGAAAAAAATCCCATAAGCTTGGAAATTTATAATGAGGGGCATTTAAATCAAATTTCTTAAAAATTTACAAATTTTATTTTTGTTCTCGTACTTCTAGCGGCAAGTAGTTGAACTACGTTGAGATGAATTTTATATAATGCGTTTAAGCATTTGTACAAGCCTTTTGATGGCAGATGGCATTACCACCATCTAGTATTCAATAGCGTTACTAGGTTAGTGCCCAGCCTATCTATTCATTTAGCCCAGTATGCTATAGATGTCGCTTGCTATCGAGCGCGCTACTCGCGGCATCTATTGAACTATGTAGACAGACAAAATAGCCCAAAAAATAGCCCGAGTTAGGCGAGTCACGTTTTGTCAGAAGTGATGGGGTATCTGTAGTAGTATACTATTATAATATCTTAACAACGAGTGGTACAACGCATCAGCATTGCAATTCACGAGGCAATGCTGCCAGCATGTTGGGCACGCTACCTACTGGCAGTGGGCTGGAGCATTTGGACTGTCTAGAGGCCATCTTGGCTAGTTTAAAGTCCAAATTTTCTTTGTAGTAGGTAGTGTAGCTAGTAGCTTTTAGTAGACACATATTACCTATAGTTTTTATTATTGTAGTGGTTAGTTCGAGGAATAAAGGCAATCTAAATTAAGTAGGTATATTTTTGCTTTTCATGTATTTTAATATTTAGGTATTCAACTAGATAAGAAGACCCTTACCAGTGCATAAGAAGACCACGTCTACCTCCTCTTCAGTTCCATCCTGGAAGATCACTTTCTTTCCATCTATTTTCATAACATCAGGCTTCTGAGTAAGATTGTCTGGGAAGATGGTTTTGGGTTGTTCTTTTAAATGATGGCTCAGGATAACCTTTGGAAAAAGGAATAAATTAATTAGTTGCATTAAGTAACTACCGCCTATTTTCTCATACAGGGTGAATAAAACTACTCATTGAACATATATTCTGAGGTTGTGGCCACCTCTGGAGTAACCACATAGCTAGGATTCGTTACTGTGTTACACTATTTTAAGCTCGGGCGATGTAGGTACTTTGAATTTGAACGCTCTGGATTCTGCTTTAGCATTCCGCGCCGCGCTCGGTATTCTTCTCTAGGGCCCTTCACTACTCTGGGTTCAAAAAATCACACTCGTCTTAAAAATAGTCCCTTGCTCCCTGGTAAACAATATGTTATAATTATTTATCCTGCGATTTAACCGAAAGATAAATTGCATGGCCCCTCAACATCAGTCTGAAGATGTCCACTGCTGAACATAGGCTTTCCCGAAAGAGTTCCGCTTTGAGCGGCTGCTTGCCTGCATCCATCAGCTGCCCGCGGTTTCGATCAGATCGTCGATCCAGCTAGTGGGGCTTACGCTGCATCTTCCGGTACGGTTAAGGGAGGGTGTACCTGTACATACCTTTTTTGTACAAATATGCACAAAATAAAAAAATAAAGATATTAAAGTCCTTAAAATTTAGCAATCACCGGGATTTGAACCCGCGCCCTCCAACTCACCGGATTGGACTCTCTAGCACTGAGCTATGGTTACCCGACCACTAGCTATGAAAACACCTACCTACCTACCTACCTACCTGCTACCTTTACTGTGGTTTACTCTTTAAAAACATTCCAATAAAAAAATTGTTTAAAAAAGTGTCTGAAAGTCACCTCGTCATGTGACGTTACCTTGGGCGAGACCTGCGTGATCTCGAGCGCGATGTCCATCCCGGAGGGCCCCGCGCCCACCACCAGCACGCGCGCGCCGCGGAACGTCTCCGGCACGCGGTAGTCGTGGCTGTGCATCACGTCACCTACGTCACAACACCACGGCAGAACCGAACATTATAAAGCCCGTTGATAGCTCGTGAACGTCATTTTTCCTACAAACACGACTCGCGCGGGCAGGGGGCGTAGTAACAAAACCAGACAGTCATACAAAATTACAAAGAACAGAACAGGATGGAATAAAAGACAAACGGCTTCCTGTTTCCTCGCAAAGGTACCTCCTAGGTTGAACCACTCATTTTCGTATGATAGGAAGTTGTATCATTGGTCAACTGGATTTATAGATACCAAAGATATTTTCGCTTCGGTTCTGTCTGACCATAGACAATTGCTTAGATCTGTGGTCAGAACAGAAAAAACGTCCACTGAATTTCTATTAGGAGGGAGGGGAAGCTGTCAAAATCACCAAGCTTGAAAGGCGGAAGGTGTCTTGATCACTAAACGCTGATGTAATCTCAGTAACCCACGGGCAGATATCGATTGATATTATAAAGTTAAGAACTCTTCGCGCACAGAAATTTAACAAAACAAAAATGTTATAGATATGGATTGGTTCTAAGATGGCTGAAGCCGAGCGCCACAACAGCAAATTAAATTTTTGAATAGGAGATAGGAGACAGAGCTGGAAGGAAGAACTAATAAGTAGGTACTTAAGTAAAATAAGCAGTCTGAGACTTATCTACAAGCTGCGGTCAGTTGTAGGTACCTATAATATACTTGACCGAAGTTTACCAGAAACAGCATACCATTAGGTACAGAATAAATACAAGTTGATACAAGATTGATGTTGATTATGATGATGGTGATGAGGACGATGTCAGAAATATGAAATTCATCAATGCAACTGACCTTCAAACTGCTTAAGCCCTGGTATGGTGGGTATAAAGGGCGTATTATAATGCCCGTTACACACGAATACGTAATCGTACTCGCGGGTCTGTGAGACCCCGGTGATGATGTCCTTGAAGGTCACGTCCCACAGCTCGCCGGAAGGTCCAGCCTTCGGCTTCACGAGCTGCACGTGCTGCTTGAACTGGAAGGAGTAAATGGTCCTCTTTACTCATATTGCTGATCGGGAAAAAAGATCACGAAAACACGCAGCGTGGGCCCCTCTAGGTGGACCAACGATCTGATGAAAACAATGGAGACCCGATGGGTTCAGGAGGCAAGTAGAAGTTGATAGTGACACTCTATGGGGGGAGGCCTATTTTCAGCGGTGTTCAAGCTGATAATGATGCTGTGATACAGGTAGATACTAGAAATTCAACGCAAGCTTAAAGTTCCATGGCAATATTTTATAAATTTCGTGGAAAAATGTTCTTGAAATCGCATGAACAATCCAAAAACTTCATGACCTTCAGTGTTGTAAAAGTAGGTAATCATTGCCAGAAATTGTAAAGAGCATCGAATCATTTAAAACTGATAACTGATTTAGATATTGACTAACTGCTGATGAAATAGGTTGCCATAAACTCTGGAATTTTTTATATAAACAACGTATTGATCATAGTTTGATCTGTATGATGTTTATAATATTAAACACTATTTACAATTGTAGTGAATTTCCATTCATAAATAACAGCCGGAAGACGTCCTCTGCTGAACCCAAGCTTCCCGCATGTTATACCACTTTGGCTTATCATAGGAGGGGATAATTGGTGCATTTGCCATTACCACCACGCTTGAAATCTTGGTGATTGCAGAAGATTTTGATGTACATAATGCTGCTGCCCAAAATCTGGATATTCCCTTAGTCGGCACCCGCGAGAAAAGGTTACTATTCTCACCCCGGGACCCCACGGTAACTACACGGTAATTCCATTGTTGTTTGCTCAATAAACCGTCTAAGGCTACCCAATAACACATCATCTAGGTATTTTTTTTCTGTCTATAGATTTGGAAGTTATAGTTGAAGAAATCTACCTTGATGTGTTGAGTGACCCCGTGCTTGTCGGAGTATAACTGTAAGAACGCTAGCATGTCCTTGGAGGGAAGGTACGACTTCTCATTCTCAGGAAACACGGGGAAGTCGGGGAAGCCCATTATCTCTTTGGGGAGGTTGGTTCTGGAAATAAAACATACGATTTTCGTTGAAACCGGAGAATAAAAAATTGATAAGATTGGGTTCAACGCCCGCCTTATAGCGGGTCAACATGGGGTCGACGCTCTTAACAACGAGAAATAGGTATACCTACCTAATTACCTACCTACGTAAGAGATATTCTGCCTGTGCATAATGTGAATGTGAGTATAACAATGAACAAATAAACTGCACCATTGAAGACGCGGTTCAGACCAAAGCTGAAGAATACTGTTGTGTTGTTACTCCTATCTTTTTAATCTTACTATAGGCTATCAAAATGGAAACAGCAACTCCTAAACCAAAATTTATCAGAGCACCTGGTCGATGCGACGCGTGACCAAAATGCTGGCACGTATTGCCTCAAAGCATCAGCATTGCAATTCAACGAGGCAATGCTGCCAGCATGTTGGGTACGCTACATACTGGTAGTGGGCTGGAGGATTTGGACTGTCTATAGGCCATTTCTTTTTCGTATGTTGACCGTTGGTGGTAGGAGCGGGCAGGATTTTGAAATGCGTTGAGTATGTGTGAGTAAAGTGTATGCGTGTATGCGTGTATGCGTGTATGCGTGTATGCGTGTATGCGTGCGTGTTGCCGTGTTATAAATAAAATAAATACTAAATATTTGGCGCAGACAGCTTGGCTAGTATAGAGCCCAGTGTTCTGTAAATCTGTAGCTAGTAGCTTTTGGTGCATAGTATAGTAGATACAGTTTTTATTATCGTATTTGAGAAATGAAGGCGTTGCTTAAAAAACCCGAATGTACTTGCATTAATGTTTGATAACGACAACAAGGGCCACGGAACCTTCCGGACATGATGTTTACGAAAACATGTCGCCCATACGACTACATTTCTTTAGCTGACCTCTTGTTGTTTGTGCTTATTATCGCTACCAATACCTACTTGTCATTATTAATTAAAGATACTTGATCATCCGACTTATAGTAGGTAGAAGAGTACTACCTTGACCCACGTGGTAGGAGCCGAACAACCTGTGAAGATAGTGGGGTATTTATGGAATAGGTGCGAGGCGGAAAATTCCGGAATTACTACCTACTGATTCCGGTCGGAAACTATTTGTTTGTTGAACTCAAAGAGGTATCATGTAATATTGGTTGAGCTCAACTTATCATTCCCTTATCCTAAAGGTCTCGGTTTATGTGATTCTGGAATTTGGAAGTAAAAAAGGTGAATTAAATCAAATTTTGGTGAATACTACGACGTATGGTCACAGCCAGGACCCAACTCGCAGTGGCGCGGCGCCGGGTGGAGTTGCATGGTGCTGAGCACAGAGCTTTGAAAAATATGACGCACGAAGCGTTTTTTTTGCTCTGTGGTGCCGAGGTTAGGTTTAGAAATTTTTAGAAGAGTCATCAAGTAAACGGGTCATATCTTATTAATTCTATGGGTCATATCATCTAGGATCCAGAATGGGCTGTAAAAAGCCTGGTTCAACCAAATGTCTCATCCCTCTCGGAGTTTCTCGTAATTTTGTTAAAGTTGAACTCATGTCAAGTTAAAATTACTGAACGCGCATTGGGGTTTTGTTGATCATCGGCAGTCTTCAACCAATCAGTGGATAGTATTTGGTACGTTAAGTTAACATAAGTTTGACAAACAAGAGAAACCGCGGGTTTTGGTTAAACATTCTAACAAATTCTAATCAATGGTCAAAAATTGTTAGGAGTTATGACTATTACTTCCAGAACGAAGTTAGTGTTTTTGTTTATTATATTTATTTGTCGTCACTCTAGACTAGAAGATAATTATTTTATTCCGGGTGTCGTCATTACAGTTTTTGAAAACATGTTTATTTTATAAGCGAGTCTTACTGATTACTTACGTACATTACAGAGGTTTCTCAAAGAAAATAGATATCGGAATGGAATACGGAAACGCAGTTTTCTCAGGCCATTTGTTTTTCTAAACGAATGATCTCTACTAAATACTTATTTAATCTGAATGCAAGCATAGCTTTTATAAGAGTGTGCTGTATAACAAATATAATTATTATTAACGATACCAAGATGACATAAATAGGAAGAGCTGTATTCGAGAAGCATAAATCGCCCGTTCAACCCTTGCTTGATAACATTCTAACCTCGCAATCAGAACTGGAGCATTGTTGCTAAGATGTTTTGGGAAAATTAACTTCTATGATGAGATAAACGTTAATGTCACAATCGAGGCAAGTACATTGTTGCATTCATTGAATTAGTTATCATTGGAAAGACAGTTACTACAATGTATACTGGATCATTGGGTACTAGGGCACCATTAAGAGAGACTATTCGTTCGCAGTTTTAATTATCTCTCAGCTCATCTTGTCAGCATTTTTGACTGGCCTGATAGATCAGTTGGTAGGTACTTGGTAGTAGCTCTGCCTTCTGAACTATGGGTCGTGGGTTCGATTTCCAACCGAGACAAACATTTGTGTGAAGAACATCGATGTTTGTTCTGTGTCTGGGTGTTATATTGTATTCTATGTATGTATTTACAAACAAAAAAGTCTAAGTATGCTATCAGTTATCTGGTTCCCATATGGCGCTGTGTGAAATGTCCAGTTGTCCACACATAGGTACTTATTTGTTAGTTTGCTGCGGGAAAAACTGCTAGCGTTTAGGGCGGACACGTTGCGTATCAGACTGAGAATCAACTGCTGAGTGCTGTCAAGGCAGATTATACTGTGGAGTATATTTAGAAGACAGATCACTAACCTCAAACTCTTATACATGCTGGTGTGAATGGGGAGGCCAAAGTCATCGTATCCCACTTTTTCAGTGTACACCCAAGTGCCTCCCAACTGTTCTGACTGCTCCAGGATATCCACTTGGCTGACTGAAGGTTCTACCAGGAGGTGCCTCGCTGCGCAGAGACCAGCCGCGCCGGCACCGATGATGCACACTCGAGTCATTACTGAAAGGGTAATAGATTCTTTCTTGTTATGAACTCCTGGTAAGATTCGAAATCGTGATGGAAACTAATGTCCCTGGGAGATGTAGATACATCATCATCATCAACGTCAACAGCCCGAAGACGTCCACTGTTGAACATAGGCGTCCCCCATAGAGCGCCACCTTGAGCGGCCAGAGCCAGATAATCGCTTCACCTAGTGGGGGGCCGGCCTACGCTGCGTCTTCCGGTTGTCAGTTCTACGAGCGGAGTGGCCTGCCCATTGCCATTGTAGGTTTTCGATCAGTGTGTGTTGCCATTAATGACTTATGAAACTGAGACATGGTCTTTTACTGTTGGCCTCATTAGTAAGCTCAAAGTCGCTCAACGGTCTATGAAGAGAGCTATGCTCGGTGTTTCCCTGCGAGATAAAATCCGGAACGAGGAAATCCGCAGAAGGACTAAAGTGACCGATATAGCCCTTATAGAATTAGCAAGTTGAAACGGCAATTGGCGGGCCACATCGCTCCCAGAACTGACAACCGATGAGGAAGAAAGGTTCTCGAGTGGCGACCACGAACTGGAAGGCGCAGCGTAGGCAGACCCCCCCCCTAGATGGACCGACGACCTGGTGAAAAGAGCGGGGAGCCGATGGATGAAAGAGGCGAGCGGCCGCTCAAAGTGGCGCTCTCTGGCGCCTATGTTTAGCAGTGGACGTCTGCGGGCTGATGATGAAGTACCCATATTAATATTTTCTGGTAGAGCCTTGATCAGCTACACTGACATGCACTTTTGAGTTGGCCGATAGAAAAAACCTTGGACAAGCAAGAGGCTTACACATCGGGATATTTTCATATTGTTTGTAATTCACTTCTGTGATATCAAGTAATTCATTGTACGTAATAAATTAATTATCAATTAACCCTGAATGCTCGAGTGGAATCTTTACAAATATAAATATTTTTAGTAAAAAGTCATAACATGTTGATTGTTGTTGATAATTCTAAGTTTTCCTATGTCAATGGAAACAGTTATCGGTTTATGAATTTACCTAAATTTTTTCAAGAGTTAATGACCTTTCATTAAAATTATTTCATTAATGTATAATCAAGAATACTTACTAACCGTAACACTGCCTGCCTACATAAGAAGAAGAGCTAAGTTAGTTGGTATTTTACGGAACTCCTTTCGAGTACCTTAGTAATAGAATTTTTCGTTTATTTATTGTATGGTAGACCATAGAATAAATACAATCAATTTTCTGTTGAAGTTTGTTTTGTATGGAGTCAGTTCACCACAAACCGAAAGACGCAGCGTAGGCCCGCCACTGGTTGAACCAAAAGAGCCGATGGATGCAGGAAGCGAGGGACCGCTCAAAGTGGCGCCCTGTGAGGGAGGCCCATTTTCAGCAGTGGACGTCTTCATGCTGTTGAAATTGGTGATGATGAGAATGAATGACGTGACGAGCTAGTCGTTCACCTGATGTTAAGCGACACGGCCGCCCATAACAGATCTACAGCGTCACTTTAATAGTAAACTTTCGAGTGACACTGCACTGCGCACGTGATCCTGAGACATCACACAGTCTAGTAATCAGATTACTACACTATGTAATCAGATCATAGTCTCATTTGCCCAGTAATTTCACTAGCTACAATGCCCTTCAAACCGGAACACAGTAGTGCTTGCCCACTACTGCTTGGCAGCAGAATAGCTAGCAAAGCGGTGGTACTTGGGCCATTCTTCTTTTTAGTGCCTAAAATCGACAAGGTTTGCAGAAAAAAAATTGAAAAATGTAATCTATAATTTATTACTTTTAAGTGCTAATTCTGATTAGTTATTGTCTATTCTTACCTGTACTGACATTTGCAGCGATGTTTTCTGACGTTTAGACAGATTTTTCGACATGTACTCTTGGAATGGTCGGTAATATTAACAACTGCGTTACCTACTTATAAAACGGCGTTTTATTTATAGGAACATTCATTTCAGTCCGGTAACATATCACTTACAAACTAATCAAATTTTAAGATATCTTCATTAGGTTAATTCACAAATATAATCAGGCTAATGAGATATTTTTTAATAAGCCGTCACTACTGAGTTACTAACTTTGATTTAAAATTTAAGTTTTTTAAAAAATACACCTAAATTAGTTACCAGCATACAATTTTTGTATAAGAAATGAAACAATTGATAAATAAAAACGAATGTTTGCTATTTCACAATTTCTTTCCATATTGTATGTAACAAATATGGATCTAAATGTTACCTGGAAATTGGGGACAGAAAAAGCTTTTTCACGATTACGACGTTTTTTGTTGGTAATTTTCCATTTCCGTTTTGCAGATCTATGCTCTTTTTTGTCACATTACTCACAAGATTTTTTAGCGTGGTATTGTTCCAAATGTTTTTTTTTTCTTTAGCATTTTTAATCGAATCTTGTTTCAGTTTTTCTCTATAACGCCTTTGTTTTTCAGCGGCTGTCAAAGCCATTATTTCAAAGTATTGATCTACAAAGGTAAAGAATTCATTTATGCGCCATTTAATGTACAAATATATAATGTTTTGCAACTGCGTTGCTAAAACTACACCTGCATTGCCCCATTTAGTAACGCAGTGTAGTGGTAACGCAGTTGTAAAAAGAAGTGTTAAATAGTACCATATCCACGCGAAATTATAACGCTATCCAAATATAAACCTAATTAGTAGTATTTACTTGAAATAATTATTGCAAATATCACTAAAATTTACCTTTTTATAACGGTAACTCAGTTGCCCCACAATAAACACACGCGCTCCACACGACAAATTCCGAACGGCTGGTTTCGACAAGCTTGCCCCTTTGCACACCTCGCCTCACCCCAGCATCAATTTACAACAAACCAAGCAATATTAGAGATAGAGATGTTATTAAAAAAGCTTATTTTAAGAAACACTTACGTATGGTAACAAAGGGTACGTACGATTTTCTTCAATGTCGGGGACACGGCGAGAAATATTTTATTGTAAATTATCTACTGTGGTAAAATCATATCGATGGGGATTACAATAGAGGTTAAGCTTTAAAGAAATGCTTAAACATTTTTAAAAAAGCTATGATTAGGAAAGATTTTGAGAAATTTTGGTTTATGTTACGAGACACGGACTGCGGGACAGTGAACTTTTATATGGAAAACAACTGTGTTACTCAGTAAGACAACTATGTTACCGTGATTCACAAATAAATACCGTATCAAACTTAATTATTTTGATGTCTGGTGATTAACTCATCTATATCTATACATATAATAAAACTGTAGAGATAAAAAATATGTAAATGCAAGATATCGAAAAAAAAATGACACTGATTAGCTTGAAATTTTTTGCTGATCACGTTAAGCTACTTTTTAGACATTTTGTCTGTTTGTTTGTTTGTTTGTTTGTTTGTTTGTTTGTTACGGCACAACTCCGAAAATACTGAACGGATTTTCATGCGGTTTTCACTAATAAGCTTAGAAAAACCCGGCGCACAACATAAGATATATTAAATTTTAAATATTGTAAAATTTTTTTGGTGAAAATGATTAAGATTTCATTATGAAACGGAACGGGATTTCCATCACAAGATAGCCGCTTCAAGACTTCAAGGTAAGTTTTTTTTTCTTATATTTTAGTCCACACATAGTGTAGGTATTTAGCCAGTGTCAAAAAGTAAGTTTTGTTTTGGCTAATAATCATAGATGAGAGAAAAAAAATGTGCTCTGTGCTACTGACGGTAATATTATCTTGGGTTTATCCGGATGCACAGATTAAAGAAAAAAACTCTGTTACTAAAATGGCGCGGCTTCATATACGCCCGAACTTTCGCTGTTGAGTTGGCGCGCAAAAACATCTCTGTTGACTATCCTCGATGTTTTTGTAGCGCCCCAACCCGGACACATAGTCAATTTGTTTGCCTGTTGCGCGACCGACATGGGCTAAATAAAATGTTAGCAGTAGCGTTATATTGCATGTCGGCGAATAAATATGTTTTACAAACTGTGAGAGTATTATTTGCGATTGCAAAAATTAATTTTAATAGTTTTAATTTATAATTCCTTATCAATATGAAGTAAAACCAATTTTTTTTTATTTGTCTGTTTATCTGTCCCTTTGAATACAGATCACGGTTGTTATAGTGGCAACAGAAATATATCATCTGTGAAAAATTCATCTGTCTAACTACCACGATTCATGAGTACATCCTGGTGTCTGATGGACAGACAGACGGAGAGCGGAGGTTTAGTAATAAGGATTTACCCTTTGAGTACGGAACCCCAATCACTTTTATTTCATTCTGAACAATCCCCACTGCATTAAGCAATAAGGAAGTAATTTAATGCATGTTTTTATTTATAACTTAAAAGACAAAAAACAGTAAATAACAATTGGCGTGCCTGCATTACCGGCAGCGTATCACACTTTTCGGGCTACGGCGAAATACATCGCGCGATGACTCCATGCAGTGCAGATTAGAGAAAAACAATCAAGGAAGTCATATGTATTTTTTTCTCTAATCTGTCGTATAACTAAAGATAAGTTTTTTCGTTAATCTGTGGTCCAAACTAAAAAAGAGGATAGGTATGAGAACCTTCTTGAATATGAGCACGACAAAGAGAACAAGGAATTTCGAAAACTAAGAACTTCTTAGACTTTTTATTATAAGTTTTAAGGCTTCACGCGATATCATATTTAGCCAATATTGAAACATAACTAAAATTAGTATTCATGGGGTCTGGGGGGGGGGGGAATTCTTTATTGGCAATCTGGTATTATGTATTAGTTTTCAAAAATCTACTACGCGTTACCATTCGAAATAAGTATTTAAATTGTATTTATAGTACCTATAGCTTACCCTATAGTAGTAACTTATTCAGTAATCTGTGCCTATAGGTACTTAATTAATTGACCCTTGCTTTTGCTACGCATTGTATAACCTTTTTTATTATGGCATTAGACAAAATTTGTATTTAGCCTATGATAGGAAGTATTTTATAAAAACTGTTTAAAAGGGTAGGTTCTTAGACTTTTTATAGTCATTCATAAGGCTTCACGCGATTATCATACTTAGCCAATATTGAAGCTTACTTAGTTAACATTTTTATTCCAGTTTTTGATTTATAGGGTTTTGGCGGGAAAAATGTTCTTTATTGGCGATCTGGTCAAATGTATTATTTACATTAACTTACTACACGTTACGATTATAATTAGGTAGATAAAATTAATTTTGCGCTACTGCTAAATTCTTGATCAACCCCAAAGAAGTTTTAAGGTACCTGGGGGTCTAGCAAAGATACTAACCACTAACGCTAACGCCTCACGCTTACTCCAAAAATGTATTGAATTGACATTCGCTGCAGAAAAGTAAGCGATTTCAGAAATGTAATTTCAGTACATTTTGGAGTTAGCGTTTGGCGTTAGCGTTAGTGGTAGGTATTGTATAGTGATACCAACCACTAACGCTAACTCCAAAATGTACTAGGATGACATTTTGGAAATCGCTTACTTTTCCACAGCTAATGTCATTTCAATACAATTTTGGAGTTAGCGTTAGGCGTTAGCGTTAGTGGTTGGTATCTATGCTAGACCCCCTGTAGTACTTATAGCTACTTAAGTTATGGACCCTTACCATTGCTACGCATTTTAAAACCTTTTTTATTTTGGCATTAAAGTAAGACGGAGTGCTTGCTATTATTTGTAAGCCAATAATACGAAATATTTTATGAAAAATGTTTAAAAAGGGTATGTACTTAGATATAATAATATGTAGGTATTCATTATGGCAATTGTATCCTCGAATTAATAACAACATGGCGCGTAAAGTTCGTTTTTGACTGTTTTTGATTTGTTCTTCTGCTTCTTCTTGCATGTTGATATGTTTTTAATAGTTAAAATATTTTAGATCTGTGGGCTTTTAAATAAACCACGGGAGCAAAAAAATGATTGATTACTCGGTTACTTCAAGAAGGTTATAGTTATAGTAGGTAATTAACTATCTTTGGGTGTAAGTAATAATTATGTAATGACGATTTAACCTATTTCCTCACTTTCATCACTAGGTAGGTATGTTAAAAGTGCAGTGGGAATGAGACAGCGTGGAAAATAGTGGACATAATAATAATTATAACTGTCGATTCTTTAAGGAGTGGTGGTTTAGTATTTGTAATTCCTAATTAGTATTAAGAAAATTAATTATGTACGCATCGTACAGGTAAATGCATATCTCCAGCAATTTATAAACTTATTATTGACACTGGCTAAGTGTAGGTACTCAATTCGTATGGAGCCAAACTAAAGAAGGTAAAAAATGTGGTAATTATGGTACAAAAAGCGCGCGGATAATATGTAAAACTGAGCAAAACAGCATCATCGTGTGTGATTCTTCCATATTTTCTAAACTGTACCTGCCTGCTTAGGTAACTACTACCTAAACAAAACTTACTGAAACTTCTGTTAAAGACCTGAGTGAAGTGATGATGATTTCTTTTTGTTGTAATATGAAGAGGTACTTATAAAATTGTAGTTTTTTTTTAAACTTCTTTTACTGTTATAAATCTATATTAATAGACTCAAAACATTTAATTTTAGGTAATGGCTTAAATAGCTTCCACTCACGGCTATACTTGCGTTATACCTATACCTATGCTAATTAATACAGGTTACTGTGCTCATCAGTACCGATGGGGAAGAAAGGTTCTCGAGTGGCGACCACGAACTGGAAGACGCAGCGTAGGCCGGCCCGCCACAAGGTGGACCGACGACCTGGTGAAAGCCGCGGGGAGCCGATGGATGCAGGAGGCGAGCAGCCGCTCTAAGTGGCGTTCCCTGGGGGAGGCCTATGTTCAACAGTGGACGTCTTCAGGCTGTTGATGATGATGACGATGATGACTGTACTCATGTACTGTGCTCAGTTTCGAAAAGATTTAGTGGATTTTGTTGTTTGGTACGAAATGCATGATCTATTATTAGACTATAACGTAAAAATAACATAACACAAGCGTGCGAAGCCGCGGGCAAAAGCTAGTATTCAATAATTGCTATGTGGTGTTTTTTTTTCTTTTATTTGTACTTTTGTTTATTAATAAAACACTTTATCGAAAGAGGACCGATTCTTAGGCACTAAAAACAAGAATGGCCCACCTATCTAGGCGAACTTTGCAGAAAAGTCCTACCACCTAGTATATGGATAATCGCTTTGGTCTCAACTCAAGGATCCATCAAAGTTTTTATGGTGGCTCGAGATGAGGACTGGGGACGAGAGAAGGAACCTCCGTCCAAAATCATAGAAATCATAGAGCTAATGGATTTGAATAATGCAAAAGTGCAATGCGCATAAAGGAATAAGAATATCTATAGTCAGTACTATTGTTATTCAAAACTACTTACTTACTTATAATCACCATAATTAGTGCGGATGCGGATATAGGCGCTTAATTACATATGTGTGTCTTAATTGCATAGATTGCATAGAATGGAAAATAATCATCGCGGAAAATTCTTGTCATCATCATCAACAGCCTGAAGTCCACTGCTGAATATAGGCCTCCCCCAAGGAGCGCCACTTTGAGCGGCTGCTCGCCTCTATGTCTGTCATGATGGGGTTGGCGATCACCACGCTTGGCTTGGTGATTGCAGATTTTAACGTACCAAAGAGAATGCTGCGACCCATTCTCTGGATATTCCCTTAGCCGGCTTCTACGGCACTCATGGAAAAACATGGTGTGGATCTCCACCCGGTGACGCTGTAAAGGCCGGTAGAGACCAACAGCAAAAGCCCGTTCAAAAAAAATGTCGTGGTCCTATTCTATAGCCGGGGACCATAAAGGAAAATTCTTGTGAGTTCTAAGAAAACTCAATGGTAATGTTTTAAAATAAAGTTCAAAATCAGTTTAGACAATTTACCTAGTTTTAACGATTTGTAACACTGTCGAAATAGGCATAGGCTATGTAACTAAGCCTATGTATACCTAAGTAGCTATAATCCAGTAATATCTAGCCTATTATCAATCTAGCACGAACAACTGTGTATTCATATTACCTATCGATATCGTACCTATTATATGTGTTAAGTTCACAATACAAACACACTACTGCTTAGTTGCTTACAAGATAAATAAGTAGGTATTTGTTGATAGGCTTACTGCATTCCGTTATAATTAACATCTCTTGTTCTAATAAAGGCAAAGTTGGAATAACGTTAAAACTATGTGTGTAGTCCTCGTGTGAGAATAGTATTACCTGAGGTATTACTAATTATAGGTGGTAGGACTTTTCTGCAAAGTTCGTCTAGGTAGGTACCACCGCTTTGCCAGTTATTCTGCCGCCAAGCAGTAGTGGGCAAGCACTACTGTGTTCCGGTTTGAAGGACATTGTAGCTAATTAAATTACTGGGCAAATGAGACTTTATGACCTGATTACATAGTGTAGTAATCTGATTACTAGACTGTGTGATGTCTCAGGATGACGTGCGCAGTGCAGTGTCAAGCGAAACTTGATTATTTTAAAGTTCCGAGTGACACTGCAATTGTTATGGGCAGCCGTGTCGCTTAACATCAGGTGAACGACTGCCAAGACGGCACGTCATTCACTCTCATAAAAAAAAAGATTTACCACACATCTCTTCTCGCAGGAGCCGGTTAAAGGAATATCCACAGCATGGGCAGTAGCGCCGCACCATTATCCTCGGTACATTAAAATCTTCAGGGATCACAAAGCCGCCTGCAAAGCGTGGTAATTACAATTCCTCTATATACGCCAAGATAATTGACCAAAGTGGAAGCCCATGTTCAGCAGTGAGCTTCTTCCTGCTGCTCTTAGCTCTTTTCGCAGTCGTTAAACAAAGTCAACACACACACATGCTCGTTCAGCACGGGACAGTAGACATATTTGCCGATAATCTGGCTACAGTTGTAAAATATGTCTGTCAATTTTTTAACATTCGTTTTGTTTATAATCATTACTACTGCTATGAATAAATTATTTTATTTAGTGTTTTTATTAGGTAGATCATAAATCATTTTGTAATTTTTTGATATTATTTGTACACGAGTCGTGTTATATTCGATAAAATGTGTAATTAAGTATTTTAATCGTGAAGTGTTAGCGTTTTGGCCTAGTCTGTAAGCAGCACTTATTTTTTATAAATAAATAAATAAGTGTAATAAATAAGCGGCTTAAAATTCTGATGCCGGGCTGGCTAGCATGCGCACCACGGCATAATTTTGTCGACTCGTGAGAGACTGAGACAAGACTATGGTAGTGCCTGAGTGTGTCTCGCTCTAACAGCAACGACAAGTTTTCTCGCTGTGCGCATGCTAGGCCATCAGGCTTGACGATTTGCCTATACGATGGACATCTGTCTGTAACACCAGGCGTTACCAATGCGTTTGCCCTGTAGGACATTTAACCACCCTTTTAAAGTGATCCATGTTGTAGCTCTGTGGAAAGACACTAGCAGAAGCTCATTCCACATCTTCTACGGCAAGAAATAACGCATGAATCGAGTCTTATATGAGATTTCTATGACTCAATAATATTATTATGTGGATTGACTTCGAGCATTTAACCAGCGGAGGTACCGATGATGTTATAGTCCCCAAACATTATCTCCTGCGATTTGTGACGAGGTAAACACGGACGCGCAAATCGCGCATGTGAACGCACGCTGCACACCATCTTAAAATACGCACACAGATAATAATGCAGCGTAGTTACGCACCGTTTACACGCACACTATAAGTATGTGTATGACCAAGTAGCGCCATATGACCAGCAGAGGAGTAGGTACGTCTTGCCTTGTCATCTCCATTTATAAATGCTCGAATTGTGGAAGAGCTTTTTTGTAGCGCTCTATCTACCGCAAAAAAGAAGAAGAAACCGGTATCAGATTGAGTAGAGTAGCTCTTCAGAACATTAAAGTGAAGAAATAGAGAATATTTGTTTTTGTTTCGATTATTACTTTTGGCCGCTGTCGAATATGCCATAGTAGGGAGAGAGGCCATAACCTTTTTTTTTACTTTCTTTCCACTAGTAGGACAAAGCTGGTGGGGAGAAAGTGAATAATCCATTGTAATGGACGTGAAAAAGTGTAATAAGTATATTTGAATTCAATTTACTTACTTATACATTTAAAATTGAGGCGTTAGATAAATAATTATGCAAATTATAAGTAATTATGGACGGAAAGGTCAGTACCCTATCAGTCACAGCACCCTTTCTAATCACATGACTGAGCTATGTAAAATTGCATCAGACATCCACTGTGAATTGACGTTTCATTATAAGGAACCTAATACTTATTATAATATCAGACTATAATTATATTTACCTACATCATCAAAAGCCGGAAAATGTCTACTGCAGAAGATCGGCCTAGTGCCTACACCAGTGCACCACCGAGTGTTGGAACTGTAATTAACAGTTCTGTTCATATGCATTTTTCATAGTTATGATTCGGAAAATGTCAAAATTTTTTATACCTAAACTAAATTAAATTTAAACTAAAATAAACTACTTATCTAAATCTAAAATCAAAAACGTTAGGTATCATAGGTAAACTTAAACTTGCCATTCAACGGAGCGATACCACCAGCATTTTGGGAACGTTGCCCACTGGTAGTGGCTTTTTAGATTACCTATTGTATAGTTTTTTATTTTAGATTTAGATAAGTACTTAAGTAGTTTATTTTAGTTTAGATTTAATTTAGTTTTAGTCTATTTAATTTTTTGAAGTTATGTGTATTTTTATAGCTATGTCAAATTACTGATGCAGTTTTCTTTTCATAATAAATCTCTAAGTATTAAGTTCTACATATTATATTTGGCTCACCGTTAACAATTTAAAAAATCCCAATATTTACTCTGTGGGTAGCTTATCCAACTCATCCAACTTTATTAAAAAAAAATAACTGACCTTATAGTAAAATCCAGAAACGAAACAACACAAATATCACAGACGTTTGCGACTAACTTATCTAGAAAGAAGGTACAGCGACAGTGCCTGCGTCGGTAACTGTATAGCAATGACGCGCGCTCGTTCAAGCTCCACTATTTATGTGGTCGCATAGCGCAGGAAAATATTTGTAAACAGAACGCGGTGTTGCATTTGACGGAAAAATATAAGAAGACGATTCCCGCGCGCGTTATTTTTTTCAGGACCCCTCATTATTTGGATTTACCAGATATCTATCATATCTATGGATGTTCATTGTTAAGTGCGCCTCAGTCGCATATATTATGCAATGTTTAGTCTAAATCACAGATAGTATAGGTATATATTTAATAATTAATACTAAGGGGGCTTTTTGATCCGTCCGTAGACAAACAAATGATTAAAACTACTAACTTTTGACCAATGGTTAGAATTTTAACCATTGGTTACCTTAACTATACGGTTTAAAACCCACCCTAAATCACCACTGTTTTTTGTCTAATCTGTGCCCTAAATAGTTAAAGTTATCGCGTCATTTGTTTTTCTTTTATTATTGCGTGTTATTTAGTCTTCGTTGTTGTTGTTTACAATAAGATCAATACCTAATTAATTTTAAGTCATCATAAGCCCAATGCTTTTCCACTGCTGGGCAAGCTTTCTCTCACACGGAGGTGTAGGCCATAATCCATCGTGCCGGCCAAGTGCAAATACTTACACGTTAGCTTTTATTTTAAATATAATATGCCTTTTTTTGGTTCACCCAGCGAGCTGGAATACAACCTTGAAAAAAATCTTTGGGTCCACCTGTCTTTTTAAACCCCGTGCATCAGTATGACGCAATACGCATCTCTCTTGCATTCATGCATAGGACCAAATTAGAAGAACGGGATGACGAAATGGTGCAATAGGTTTACTTCACCCAAAGATTTTTACATTAAATACTTACGTATTTGACGTATGTGACGTATGTGACGGGCCCGATAGCTCAGTTGGTAGTATCCCTGCCTTCTGAACTGAGGGCTGTGGGTTCGATTCCTGCCCGGGACAAACATTTGTGTGATGAACGTAGATGTTTGTTCTGCGTCTGGGTGTTATATTGTATTCTATGTATGTATTTACAAACAAAAAAGTATATAAGTATTGTATCAGTTATCTGGTTCCCATAGTACAAGCTATGCTTAGTTTGGGGCTAGATGGCGCTGTGTGAAATGTCCACACATATTTATTTATTTTAGCCTTTAGTTAGGTAATAATTAATAAACTACCCATGTTAGCTTTAGAATAAAGGTCCAAAACCCAATGTATAGGGTACTATATCTAATGTAAGAATGCGTTTGACAGCCAATGAAATAGGAAAAAAAAAACTGTATTAAAACATTTAAATGTTTTAATATAGCTAATGTATAATCCACTACCTCCAAACTATAGAATTATTAGCAAAAATGATCCGAAATTCGGTTTTCGTTCATATTTTTTTTACTATTTCATTATGCCTAGCTGTCAAACGCATTCGTACATTAGATGGAGTGGAGTGTTTTGTTTTGCACCGGAGCTGATCGTGATCAGCTCCCGCAGCATCCTCTCTGACTCCGCGGTCCACCATGACCTCTTCGCAGAAGGAAACCACCGCCTCCCACGATTTCTGTTAAACTTTCCTGATAAGTTTTTAATGGACCAATGTTGCTCAGTTTCTATAGAATATATTTTTACAAAAATATGGCGTGTTCTCCCAAAAAAAATTCAGATCTTTTGATGACTTCATATACATATAACTTGGAAATATGCATAATAACTAAAATATTAAAAACCATTAGAATCTGCAGTCATTGAGGGCGTTGCCTTTGTCGTAAGCGTCATGCTGGAGTTCAGGCTGAATTGAGTGTTAAGGTCGATGTTTCATTGAACAAATTTCAATCTGCTTAAAATATAGGTAGGTCTCCATTATTAGGAGATGACAACCTCAAAACCAACGAAATTTTCAGTTTATTCCAGTTTCTTCCACTATCCGGTTGGAAAGGTTATCGTTGCGGTTCTTTAGGTTCGGAACCGTGCTGACCTAGTTAAATAATTACCACCAGCGCTTCATTCAAGCCATCACGTCCAATTTATACATTTTCTCAAACATGCTTGGAAATTTGACCATTATTTTGACAACCTTCTTCGAGATAAATCGAACTTACGAAAAGTTTGTATGAATATCCATATCTGTCGTGGTTTAGTGGCCAGATAAATTACATTGTAAACTTATATCTGTTGAGCTGGTTTGCAAATAAAAAGAATTTTTAAAGTATATAAACCAGAATGTTATCGTTAAATTTTTTATCAACCATTGGGATTTGAATTCGGCGCCCCCCTACTCACAGGATTGGAAGCTCTATCCACTAGGCTATGGTCACACGACATAATGCCGCGAAAATCTTTAGTATATACTTGTGTAAACACAAGTACTAAAGAACGTGCTCGTGTGACCATAGCCCAGTTGATAGAGCGTCCAACTCTGTGAATAGGAGGTCGCGGGTTCAAATCCCGCTGACTGCAAAAATTTTAAGGACTATGTGTATCTTCATAAATAGACCCTGTTAATTGAATAAAAAAATTAACGCCATCGCGTGAAAATATATTTTTAAATAAAGATTTCCATAGATTTAATTTCCGCGCATTATTTGAGAAAAGTACTATACAAGCCTTGGCCACAACTAGGCATTGATGGACTTACGTATGTGTGCCTCGGCTTCGCCTCGGCCCACATTTACACGTTCGTCCATCAATGCCTCTGTTGCTGGCCGCTGCAGTAATGTCATTTAACCTAGCCATTCAGAATAGATTATAAAATCAAGATTCTTCTAGACTCGTAAATAACGATGATGTTTAAATATAATAAACGTCAGGAAATTTCATTTTCTCAAACATGCTTGGAAATTTGAGCGTTATTTTGACAACCTTCTTCGAGATAAATCACAATTGCTGTAAGTACTGGCGAGCAGCGGCCGGTAATGTTTGTATGAAAATCCCAATATGTAATAGGGCGAATTCCGTGGAAAATTCATATCTGTCGTGGTTTAGCGGCCAGATAAATTACATAGTACTTAAACTCTGCTGGCTTGCAAATAAAACGCTCATGGAATTGATTTTTAAAGTATAAACCAGAATTGTCCTTAAAAATTTTGTCAACCATTGAGATTTGAACCTGTGCCCCCCTACTCACAGGTAGACACGTGTAAGTAATGCAAGTGATATTACAAATGTCATATAACTCGGCGCCGCGTACTGTTATATCGCACCATCACTCGAGGGAATGACAAGACAACATGACTCTGGTGCAATGTATCTCTAGTCTGTGATACGTTATGGACTCCGAGCGGGCGGGGCGCCCCGATTTGCAGCGCGTAATGTTCATCACGTGAAGTTAGCTACAGAACAGTCATGTTAGGCCGTATTCCGATTCACGCTATAATCGATAATATCGCTTGTTCCGAATGACCGTGAGCGGTACGAAAATACAAAAACGTGAGCGCTGTCAGCGAATATAGCTCAGGAAGCTCTGAATCGGAACACAGGAGTTATGTTACTAATGTTACGTTCCGTTACGTATGATTACATAGAATGGGAAAGATGGTAGTTTATGACCATGGATGAATTTTATTAGCTCCATGTTTATGACCATAAGTTCATAGATGCAACAAAGTTATCAATTATATTTATCTTTTGAGATTTGAGATTTTTAATTATGAGTAATAAAGTTTAGTCGCATAAAATAATAGGTAGGTAATATACATTAAGTAAATATGATTTTATATTATAAGATTTATTAGTTTAATTATTCCGTAAATCTCCTGTGAAGGGAATTTTTGTCCGGAATTATTATTTCTGTTTTTTTTTGTTATACAGTTTACACATGTTTACAAGTGATAAAATGAATAAAGTAATGCAATATGTTAGTATCCCTTATTACAGTTATTACCCGACATAACAACCATCACTGACATCACTGTCATGTTTGAAGTCATGTTATATTACGAAGATATATAACTTCGCTAGGTAATGTCATGTAACATGGCATTACATTCTACCATCAACATAGAATCATACATTCTACTTATGATTCTATGTTGATGATTCTACTGTACTGTTTCGCGCATGTCTACTCACAGGATATAGCAAAGTTCTCTGTGCTCACAGGGTTGGAGCTTGGTTGGAGCCATCTTGGAGCTCTATCCTTTCAGTAATAGCAAAGTTCTCTGTGACTACACCCCTACCACAGAGTACATTGGTAAAGACTGACTCATCAACATAGAATCATATGGACGGCGGCATTCACAAAATGCCTGTCCATTTTCTGTTGGTGTGAGTATTTAAATATGCATTAGTATGCGTGAGTAGGGATGTGACCCCAATTACACAATATATCGATATATAATAAACCTAACCAAACAGTGCTGCAGAATTTCGATACTTTTTAGTTTTAATACAATAAAGAAAATTAGATATTCGTAGAACCAGAAGACGCAGCTTAGGCCGGCCCCCACTTGGTGGCCCGACGATCTGGTGAAAACCACGGGGAGCTGATGGATGCAGGAGGCGAGTGTCCGCTCAAGGTGGCACTCTATGGGGAAGGCCTATGTTCACCAGTTGACGTCTTCGGGCTGTTAATGATGATGATGATGATGATGATGACCCATCCTAGTAAAAGTATATTGAAACACATTATATGAAATAACGTTTGTAAGTAACATTTTCATATGTGTGTTGCCAGTGATGACTTATGGAACTGAGACGTGGTCTCTAACTGTTGGCCTCATTACTAAGCTCAAAGTCGCGCAACGAGCTATGGAGAGAGCAATACTCAGTGTTTCCCTGCGAGATAAGATCCGAAATGAGGAGATCCGCAGAAGAACTAAAGTGACCGATGTAGCTCTTAGGATTAACAAGTTGAAATGGCAATGGGCAGGCCACATCACTCGTAGAACTGACAACCGATGGGGAAGAAAGGTTCTTGAGTGGCGACCACGAGCTGGAAGACGCAGCGTAGGCCGACCCCCACTAGGTGGGCCGACGACCTGGTGAAAGCCGCAGGGAGCCGATGGATGCAGGAGGCGAGCACCCGCTCTATGTGGCGCTCCCTGGGGGAGGCCTATGATCAGGCTGTTCAAATAACATTGTTCCATAATAGTTAGTTCTTATTTTACATTCGCCTTTTCTTATTCTATTCATTAAAATGATGGTTAAATATGTAAAAAGTGTTCTGTACCATTATCTATAAAAACGAGCAAAAAATCACGTTTATTGTATTTAAGCCCCTATATTTATTTTAGGGAAAAATATAGGGGAAAAGGATGAATGGATGGGACGGCTGCGCCTGTTTCTTTTCGCCGTCCCATCTATTCATCCTTTTCCCCTATATTTTTCACTTTTGCTTCTCTCTTACCCATAAAGAGGGTAAGGGCATAAAACTAATAAACCCGTGCGAAACCGGGGCGGGTCAGCTAGTTTATTATGAATTTCATAACTCATATTGAAGCCAGACGACACTGGCCTACCTACTGCATTTTATAAAGGTAGGTCTAGTTATTTTAGGTTATTTTTAAATTGCCAGATTTGTACCTACTTTTTCATTCTGTTTACACTTTGATCTAAATCCATTCAGCCACTTTTAGGGAAAGAGATTTTCTACTTTTTAATCTCCCCAAAACCAAAGTTATTTTGTGCAAATGTATGAAGATTTACGAATATCGACAAAATGTAATGGACAGTGTAGGTACATCACTATTCGAAAAGCGTGAAATCGCCCATCCCAAAAATATCAATTAAAGCATTAAATCTTTTAGTAATTGCAATCGCATGGTAATTATACGATGGAAAAAACGTATATTCTTAATATGAAATGCATATTTACTTCGAAACTTCGATGTTTAACATAAAGATAGCCAGTAAACTTTAACGTATAAAATGATGATTCTGGTTTTCCTTCGACTCCTCGGGTTACTCTTGATGCACAAAACACAGCACAACACGACACAATTTCACTATTGACACAATATTTAGCCCTAATAACAATATAATCACTGAATTTTCACGTTTTATGCTCTCGCATTTAATTTCTTGACACACCAAACTGTCAAGACATGACACGCGGTGGTAGGTAAGGCGATTTTGCCGTACCTACAGTCGCTTTCTCGCATACTCCATGCGACGATTCGTGTATTAGACAGAGATACAAGATAGTATGTTTACACGAAGGATGCGGAGCGGCAACGCCGCATTGACAGATTTTGGCTCTCTCCTTATACCTCCATGGACTGACCCCTACGCACTCGGGAGCTTGGACGGAACCACAGAGAACTTTGCTATGACGGAACATAAGATCACAGAGTACATTGGTATAAAACTGAAAGGCGGAATCATCAACATAGAATTATATGGACGGCGGACATTCACAAAATGCCTGTCCATTTTCTGTTGGTGTGAGTATTTAAACATGCTTTAGTATGCGTGAGTAGGGAAGTGACCCCTATTACACAATATATCGATATATAATAAACCTAACCAAACAGTGCTGCAGAATTTCGATACTTTTTAGTTTTAATACCATAAAGAAAATTAGATATTCGTAGAACCAGAAGACGCAGCTTAGGCCGGCCCCCACTTGGTGGACCGACGATCTGGTGAAAACCACGGGGAGCTGATGGATGCAGGAGGCGAGTGGCCGCTCAAGGTGGCACTCTATGGGGAAGGCCTATGTTTAGCAGTTGACGTCTTCGGCCTGTTAATGATAATGATCATGATGATGACCCATCCTAGTAAAAGTATATTGAAACACATTATATGAAATAACGTTTGTAAGTAACATTTTTATATGTGTGTTGTCAGTGATGACTTATGGAACTGAGACGTGGTCTCTAACTGTTGGCCTCATTACTAAGCTCAAAGTCGCGCAACGAGCTATGGAGAGAGCAATACTCGGTGTTTCCCTGCGAGATAAGATCCGAAATGAGGAGATCCGCAGAAGAACTAAAGTGACCGATGTAGCTCTTAGGATTAACAAGTTGAAATGGCAATGGGCAGGCCACGTCACTCGTAGAACTGACAACCGATGGGGAAGAAAGGTTCTCGAGTGGCGACCACGAACTGGAAGACACAGCGTAGGCCGGCCCCCCACTAGGTCTACCGTCGACCTGGTGAAAGCCGGCGGGAGCCGATGGATGCAGGAGGCGAGCAGCCGCTCTAAGTGGCGCTCCCTGGGGGAGGCCTATGATCAGCAGTGGACGTCTTCAGGCTGTTCAAATAACATTGTTCCATAATAGTTAGTTTTTATTTTACATTCGCCTTTTCTTATTCTATTTATTAAAATGATGGTTAAATTTGTAAAAAGTGTTCCGTACCATTATCTATAAAAACGAGCAAAAAATCACGTTTATTGTATTGAAGCCCCCTATATTTTATTTTAGGGAAAAATATAGGGGAAAAGGATGAATGGATGGGACGGCTGCGCCTGTCTCCCTTCGCCGTCCCATCTATTCATCCTTTTCCCCTATATTTTTCACTTTTGCTTCTCTCTTACCCATAAACAGGGTAATGGCATAAAACTAACAAACCCGTGTGAAACCAGGGCGGGTCAGCTAGTTTATTATGAATTTCATAACTCATATTGAAGCCAGACGACACTGGCCTTCCTACTTTATTTTATAAAAGTAGTTTAGGTGCCTATTTTTAAATTGCCAGATTTGCACCTACTTTTTCATTCTGTTTGCACTTTGATCTAAATCCATTCAGCCACTTTTAGGGAAAGAGAGAAAGAGATTTTCTACTTTTTAATCTCCCCAAAACCAAAGTACTTTTGTGCAAATGTTTGAAGATTTACGAATATCGACAAAATGTAATGCACAGTGTAGGTACATCACTATTCGAGAGGCATAAAATCGCCCATCCCAAAAATATCAATTAAAGCATTAAATCCTTCAGTAATTGCAATCGCATGGTGATTATACGATGGAAAAAATGTATATTCTTAATGTGAAATGCATATTTACTTCGAAACTTCGATGTTTAACATAAAAATAGCCAGTAAACTTTAACGTATAAAATGATGATTCTGGTTTTCCTTCGACTCCTCGGGTTACTCTTGATGCACAAAACACAGCACAACACGACACAATTTCACTATTGACACAATATTTAGTCCTAATAACAATATAATCACTATATTTTTAAGTTTTATGCTCTCGCATTTAATTTCTTGACACACCAAACTGTCAAGACATGACACGCGGTGATAGGTAAGGCGAGGTTGCCGTTCCTACAGTCGCTTTCTCGCATACTCTATGCGACGATTCGTGTATTAGACAGAGATACAAGATAGTATGTTTACACGAAGGATGCGGAGCGGCAACGCCGCATTGGCAGATTTTGGTTCTCTCCTTATACCTCCATGGGCGGAATGCGGCGGATCACAGAATAGAGCAAAAAGATGATGCCTGCAAGTTGTAGCAACAGTCACTATCATACGTCATGGTCGCGCTTTTTGCGCCATATCGCTATTATTATGTTGCCATATTGAGCATACTTTTTTTTGTTTGTAAATACATAGGTACATAGAATACAATATAACACCCAGACGCATAACAAACATTGATGTTCATCACACAAATGTTTGTCCTGGGTAGGATTCGAACCCACAGCCCTCAGTTCAGAAGGCCGGGATACTACCAACTGAGCTATCGGGCCCGTCAATCTCACGTACAAACACGACTCACCTACGGGGGCAGGGGGCGAGGTAACAAAACCAGACAAAGTCATACGAAATTACGAAGGTCAGAGCAGGATGGAACACACGACATAATAATTATTGGGTATCCCGCTTCTTCTCGTAGGATTAGCAGTTGAAATAAACTACTAATCGCGTTTTGGGTTCGGCCATACGAGAGCCATCTGCCGGGAGCGCGAAGAACTCTGCAGTCATTGCGGAAGGTCGCACTCCTGGGAACAGTGTATCGGTAGGAAGGAGGGAACCACACCGAGATGTAAGAACTGCACGACCGCCTATCCAAACATCCCGGCCGCAGATCTGGCACATAATGCTTTTAGTAGCGAATGCCCAGAGAAAGCGAAATGGGATGGGATAGCAAGGTCGAGGATTTGTTATTGCTGAGGGCACGTTAACCGAGACGGAAAGTTCGATCTTGGTCTCCCAAAGGAGAGGCGGTCCAGGGTTGCATTTCATCCAAGCAAACTTGCATCGCTCCAAGGTAGCAACGGCGGAACTTCTGAAGGCTGCAGTGGATCAGGGAATCTCGGTCGCCCTTGTTCAGGAACCCTACGTGGGTAACAAGGGCGTAATGAAGCAATACCCAGGAACACGAATAATTCAATGCAGCCTCGACAGACAGAAGCCAGTCAAGGCAGCCGTAATCGTTTTCGGTGACAAGCTTGAAGTCATTCATGACCCCCAACTTGTCACCGAGACTGAAGCGGCAGTTTTATTGGCCAATGAAGGTCTGAAACTTGGAGTGATTTCCGTTTACCTGGAGGGAGACCAAGACATAAATCCATACCTCGGTAGGATCAAGGCATTCACTGAAAGACTAGCGACCAAAGACATCATAGTCGCTGGTGATGTGAACGCCTGGAGCCACTGGTGGGGGAGCACATCAGAAAACCAGAGAGGAGAAGCAGTCCACTCTTTCCTCAACGAAATGAATTTACAGATCCTGAACACGGGAGACACACCAACCTTCGAAGTACTTAGGGATGGCAGGCTGTGCACGAGCGTCGTAGACGTGACAACGTGCAGCATGTCACTTCTGGGGAAAATTGAGGATTGGCGGGTCAACAGAAGTCTCACAACATCAGACCACAACGCAATCACCTACACTCTGCGAGTTACAAAGGCCCTAGCGCCAGTGATGCCAATAACCACACGCAGATACAACACCAGGGTGGCGCAGTGGTCAGACTTCATGTCGGACCTGAAGACCCTCCTCGAGGAAAAAAGCGTGACGGCGACCGTGGTCAGGGAATTAACGAACTCAGACGACCTTGAAAACGTGATCTCAAGCTACACGGAGTGTATCCACGGAGCATGCGGGAGAACTATCCCAAGGATACGCTGGCGGAAAGGAGACCCAATCCCGCCGTGGTACACAAAGCAGCTTGATGATCTGAAAAGCGAGGTCCTTAGAAGGAAGAGAAGGATAAGAAATGCAGCCCCCGACCGAATCGAGACGGTGATTTCCTTGTATCAAACTGCACGGCAAGAATACAAGGAAAGAGCTGAAAGAGCCCAAACTGATGGATGGAAGGATTTCTGCACGAATCAAAAGAAAGAGAGCATGTGGGATAAGATCTACAGAGTGATCAGAAAAACCTCGGCGAGACAGGATGACATCCTCCTCAGGAACTCCGACGGTTGTACTCTCACCCCGTAACTCTCCTCAGAACTTCTAGCCAGAACCTTCTACCCTGACGACGCTGATAGCACGGACCAGCAATGCCACACAGCGTTGCGAGCACTGACAGCAGAAACACCGACGTACCTGCCGGGAAATGATCCACCCTTTACGTCAGCGGAACTAGAATCATTGTTGCGAAACCTGAATCCTAAAAAAGCCCCAGGACCAGACGGGCTTACCGCGGACATCTGCGCTGCGGCCATCCGATGCGACTGGGAGTTGTTCATTGCGATAGCAAACAAATGCTTATCGCTAAGATACTTCCCAAAGCAATGGAAAGTGGCGCACGTGATCATCTTAAGGAAACCCGGCAAGGAGGATTACACACATCCGAAATCCTACCGTCCAATAGGTCTGCTGCCTGTGCTCGGAAAAATCGTTGAAAAGCTCTTAGTAGGTCGCCTGCAATGGCATCTCCTCCCGACTCTCAGCTCGAAACAGTATGGTTTCATGCCCCAACGAGGCACCGAAGACGCCCTCTATGACTTGGTAGAGCACATAAAATATGGAGTACAAAATAAGAACATAGTACTCCTTATCTCCCTGGATATAGAGGGTGCCTTCGACAATGCATGGTGGCCCGCCCTAAAACATCAGCTAGCGAAGAAGAGGTGTCCAACAAACCTCTACGAAATGGTAAACTCATACCTCAGCGACCGCAAAATTAAGGTTAACTACGCAAGAACAGCATATGAGAAGGGGACTACTAAAGGTTGCGTCCAAGGATCCATCGGTGGACCGACCTTTTGGAATGTCATACTAGACTCGTTGCTGCGACAGCTCGAAGCTGAGGAAGTTTACTGTCAAGCCTTCGCTGATGACGTAGTTCTCGTGTTCACAGGCCAATCAAAAACCTTAGAGCAGCAAGCTAATAAGACATTAGGCATGGTAGTGGAATGGGGAAATCGTAATAAACTCAACTTTGCAGCTCATAAGACCAGCGCAATGCTGTTGACGAAAAAGTTGAAGTACGAAAACCCAAACCTATTCATGTCAGGCGTCAAGCTAAATCTCGTCGAGGAGATTAAACTGCTCGGCCTTGTGATAGACTGCAGGCTCACCTTCAAATCGCACATCACCGCACAATGTAAAAAGGCTGCGGAGATATACAAGCAGATGGCGCGCGCTGCGAAGGTGACCTGGGGTCTAAACAGCGAAATCATAAGAACGATATACGTCGCAGTGGTGGAACCCATCATAATGTACGCCTCGAGTGTATGGGCACCGGCGATTGACCTCGAAGTAAACAGGTCCCACCTGAACGCGCTTCAAAGAGGCTTCGCCCAGAAAATCTGCAAATCATACCGAACTGTTTCACTCACGTCAGCACTCGCCCTCTCAGGTCTGCTCCCACTAGACCTGAGAATCCAGGAAGCGGCAACTCTGTACAAAGTAAAGAAGAGTGTCTCATCAGACTACCTCCCTACAAACATGGAACTCGAAAAGCATGTCAGTCCGCTGGACCAGCCGCATCCGTCCACTCAGACATCAGTGGATTTCGAGCTTCTAGAAGACGTTCAAACCCAGCTGGAAGGACCCCAGATCTACACAGACGGTAGTAAGATCGAAGGTCGGGTGGGCGCAGCCCTCAGTTGGTGGGAGAATGGGGAAGAGGTCAGACACTCTACTTTCGGGCTTCACCCTGAGTGCACGGTCTTCCAATCGGAACTTTACGCTCTCTACCGAGCGACTCAACTTGTGATGTCTAGCAAAGACCCTCAGGTCAGTATTCTGAGTGATTCAAGATCATCGCTCGAACTGCTACGGAATCCCAGGACGAGTCACCCCCTGGCGAAGGACGTGAAGGAAAACATTGGAAAGATCAGTGCAGAAGGTAGATCCATTCACCTGTTCTGGTTGAGAGCGCATGTAGGGACTGCTGGTAATGAAAGAGCTGATGAGCTCGCCAAATCAGCAGCACTCACTGGCAGCTCTTGGGACTATGAGGGGATCCCTTTGTCTTGCGTCAAAAAGAAGATCCGTGAGGAGTCAATCCGGAAGTGGCAGGACCGGTATGAGACCTCCGTCACTGGTGCAGTCACAAAAAAGTTCCTCCCGGATATCGCAAAAGCATACCGGTTGACGCGAACAACAAAACTGACTCCACATCAAGTGCAAGCTTTGACGGGACACGGAGGTATAGCCGAATACCTGTACAGATTTAAGCTTAAGGAAACCCCTGGATGCGAATGCGACCCGAACATCCCCGAGACGGTATGGCATGTGCTCCTCGAATGCCCTCGCTTCATCGCAGCACGGAGGGAACTAGAATGCCTGATGGACAGAAGGCTAATGGAATCAGATCTTTCTAACATCCTTGCAGATCCGGATTGTAGACCCTATTTTTTGTCCTTCACCGAAAAGTCCTTCCGTATTGCGACCAAAAGAAACTCTACCATACCCCGCCCCACGATTATTGCACCCCCATTCATAGACGCCACACACAATGCCAATCTCCAGCACCAGCACGTAACCTCCAAGAGCATAGAAGCTGAACACCTTCTAGCTTATGCAGTCAGAGGAGTGCCAGGGATTAGGACCCGCGGTGTGGCTCTCTTCATGGAAGGTAACAAAGAGAGATTCGGAATGAGCTTTTGCTTAGCCCCGAAGCCCCCGAACAAGAAACGAGCCCGTTTGTCACCTGGATTAGCAAGTCTGCTCAACGGAAGTACTTCCAAAGTCATAATGAAGCGGAAAGCGTACGATGCTATGCCGGTGCTGGAGGTCCTGGGCCACCGCTGTCGATTAGTGCGATCGAAAAACAAAACGATTGCACTGTTCGAATGGACGGCCCAGACGCCTTTTGCACAGGTAAGCTCGCTGCTTACAAAGCTGAGTGATTGTACAGACGGCACCCCCCGGGTAATAAGCATAGACGCGATGGTGGTCGAACATTTTACTGGAGAAACCGAAGACCGGCTAGGTTGCATAAAGGCCTCTGAACATCATGAGGTCGTCGTGTACGAGGACAGGGGAGAAAACTTAAGTTATCTTAGGACTCCCACACACGACCGTATAAATGCAACAGATAGCTGGGGGCATCCCGTCCCATGTGCGACCGCCATCAGTGGTTCGGAGAGAGTCCAGCAGAAAGCAGCTGCCGAGGAAGCCGCATCACGCCGGAGCGATGGTCGACAGGAAGGCCGAGGCCCTATCTCAACTTTCCTTACGGCGTTCAGCGTAGCAGCGCAGAGCTTGTTCCGGGTCTCACCTCAAAAAGAGCCATCCCCAGAAAAGCAGGCTCCTAGGGCAGCGCCGCCGCCACAGCAGGCAGCCCGGACGAGAGCCGACATGGAACAGGTTAGTCCGCCCCATTATATCTTGGCCTTGGAGCCACCAGACCATGCCAGAAACGCATTTCTCGAGTTTCTTGCCATCACGAGAGCGACAGGTAGTCAATCTCAGGAACTGCAAAAACATCTTGCAGTCCTTTAGGCAGGGAAACGAAGGCCTCTTAAAGGTGAGGCTCGAGGAGGCCGATGCAGCCATATATAACAACGACACCTCCCTCGTGATCAAGGGAACGATGGAGGGTCGATATATGGCAGCATATTGTTCTGGAAGTGGTTTTGTGGCTCTAGATGAGAGCGAAACGGAGCGGACCGGAAAGCCGAAGTATGAGGCACCACCGAACGACCCCATCGTGGTCACCGCCCGGTGTACCAAGATAATGTTAGATGATAGGATCCTAGAAATGGCTAAAATTATTGAAAGGAGCCCTGGAGTCGATGCAAAGTCTTGGGAAAATTGGGAGGTACCTAAGATTCGATGGGTCAACGGGGTTCCTGGCTGTGGGAAGACAACATGGGTGGTCAGACACTTCGATGTGGACAAAGACGTGATCATCACCACAACAACTGAAGCAGCCAAAGACTTGAGGGAGAAGCTAGCGCACCGCATAGGTGACTTGGTGAAAACCAAAGTGCGCACCATGGCTTCTGTACTCGTAAATGGCATCCGAAGAGGTCAGAGCAACGTTCGCCTTATGGTAGACGAAGCTCTTATGAACCACTTTGGGGCCATTGTAATGGCTGCACGGCTGGCTGGTGCTCGCGAGGTAGTCCTTATCGGAGACGTCAACCAGTTACCTTATATCGACAGAGAGAACCTCTTCGAGCTAAGATACAATCGCCCAAACCTGGTGGCCACCATCAACCAGGAGTTGTTATGCACACATAGGAATCCCATGGATGTCGCTTACGCGCTGAGAGAAATATACTCTGGTATATATTCCTCGGCCCCACGTGTCAAGTCCCTGGAGCAGAGAAGGTACACAGGTGCGCAAATATCCAGCACCCTCCCCAACACCCTATTCCTAGTACACACTCAGGAAGAAAAGGAGACCCTATCCAACAAGGGTTATGGCGGAGGCACGGGGTCGCGCATCCTCACCATCCATGAAGCACAGGGACTGACATACGAGTCGGTCATCGTCATCAAGACTAAGGGCAAGATGAGACTGCACGAGAGCGTTCCGCACGCGGTGGTTGCAGTCTCGCGGCACACCGGGACTTTCGTTTACTACGCCGACGATGAGGAAGACGCCATCAGCCGTTTCGTGCAGCGTGCGATGGCTGCATCACCGAGGGCCATCCGCGAGTACAACTTGCAGATGGCCATCAAAGATCGAAACGTGGCGGTAACAGAAGTCCTGGTCCGGGAGGAGAAGGCGGATTAACAACGACATGTACGAGCGGGATCATTGACGGACTCAAAAGAGCCTGTCAATTATCCCGCTCGTATGAAGAAAATAGTACTAGAATGTAAATGATTATTGTGTGTACACCGGGAGCACTCACGCTCACTAAAAAGCTTCTTCTTGCGGCGGCGTCGTGCGTCGGGTCGTCCTCTTCCCTCAAAAATGGTTGAGGAAGGCGATGGCTGGCGGATGCGTCAAGCTTGTGAACGGGCGCTGCTTGCGGGAGCTGGTCTGCTCGCGGTGTATGCACAAATCGGAAAAAAAAAACAAAACGAAAAAAAAAACATAAAAAAAAAAAAAAAAAATAGGTTAAGTACTTAATTGTCCTCTCTAGTATAATATTTTGTTCAATAAAATAAAATAAAAATATAACAATAAGTGATAAGCTAACAAAGAGCACGGACCCAGGTGTCTGTGGTAAAGCAGATTAAAAAAAAAAAAAAACCAAATAATGACACCAATCAACATCTAAGTGGTTGATTTTTACACCGAACTGATCAAGGTGGCCTTTCTTGGCAGTGTTGCCATTTTTATTTTTTAGGGAATCGTACCTTTGACGTGAAAAGATCGTATTTTCCTACAATTTCCCGAAAAAAAAAAATAGTACGCGTAGAAACAATGAAAAATGCGAAAATATTTAAATAATTAGTAATTAGTTAGTATGAGTGCATTAGTAGTAATTTTTAATTATTTCGTTACGTTGATTCAATATTTTAGGGTCCACAATATTTCACATTTGGCCCTTCATAATTATTATATTTGTTTTATAACGGGCAAAGGCTATTCCTATTTTAGAATTTTTGATACACATGTTGAGCAATTTTCTGGAACTCTGGTTACCAGACTCCGGCCACATTTCATAATGATGAATGAATATTCCACACGAAACGCAAACAAAAGAGTAGGTACGTATTTTAATAAAAAAAAAAACTAACAAGCGAAAGAACTGAAATCAAATTGAAATACTCATGCGTAAAGTAAAATTATTTGGATAGCAACTACGTTAATAAATAAAAGGAATAAGACGATTAGGTTTTGTCGTGTGACGGTTTGGTTTATAGCTCTTTCGGCTCTGTCGTTATTGACTAATTTGGTTACGAAGATTAAAAGCTTTGAAAAGGTCGTATGTTTTGTGTACGATTTGGGATTCATGATCGTAAATCGTACCAGAGCCAAAAAGATCGTATAAATACGATTTAAATCGTACGGTTGGCAACACTGTTTCTTGGTGGTTGTGCTCGATCGTGTTCTTCTTCTTCTTCTTCTTTAATGGCTTTCTATCGCTTTTTTGCAATAATTCTGCCAATGTCAAGTGAGTAAAATTTGTACGGTTATGTCAAGTCAAAGTCATATTTTGTCAGTCAGTCAAAACGCCAACAGTAAAATGGTGGATAATATTCTACTGAAGGCCCTAAAACGGCCGTTGAAGCAAAAACGAAAATGCAAGTTTCTAGAATCTTGAAATCATTTGCCAACACTCTGCACGTTCACGAACACTTAACGGATAATAATCCACCCTTATTACACATTAAAATTCAGAATACACAGGTTTTAAAAAATAAATTCATAATTCGCAATCGCCATTGTCAGAGTTTCTTCAAAGACCCCCTCGATCATCCCTCGATCGTGTTGTTGGCCTTTAACCATCAGTCAAAATTTTGTTTTATTTATTTGTCAATGTCACTCATATGTCATGTCATGTGTCACTCATCGGAAGTTTGCAAATTAGAAAGAAAAAAAAAATGTAGGGAGTTTTGGCGGGAACGTGAAAAAGTTCACGTCGTTGCATTGTATTATTTCTCAAAACTTTTGCTTTTTTCAGTGTTAATGTTTAAAATTGGTGGCGTTTTACGCATTAAGTGCTGAATTACGAGCATGAGTGTGGTCAAGTGATATGATGTGGTGAAACGTGACTTTTCGTGTTGCTTCCAAAATTCCATAGAAGCTTCTTGTAAAGTTGCCACCACTTTACTTGAGCATGACTTACACTGGACTATGACCCGACTTAGACTGGACTATGACTATGACTAAGACTTGACTACGTAAAATATTCTAAAACTCGATGAAAATATACAATACTTGACACTGGCTAAATACACTATGTGTGGAGCCAACATATAAAAATAAAATTAAAAAAAAAAAGAAAAAATGTAAACAACAACAAAAAATACTAATATGTTTGTAATTTAATAATGAAAACGATAAGATTACAGGGCGGAATCTGCGAAGATTAAATTAAAATGATGACGTGAGTTTCTGAATTAAAATGTGTTATTAGTTTTAAACATGACATGGAAGTGGACGATCCAAGAACTCCGTTGCTTGGTAAGTAATTTAGTTTTTACTCAATATAAATTAATAATAAAAACCCTACAATCTGCCCTTCAAATATTGTTAGCAATTTATGATAACTCTATGCGAGTGAAATTAAAGCGTATAATGCGTAATAATTCCTTTGTTTCATTGTAGGTAGACAATGTTTTTATCATATCATACCAGGCAGGCAGGCAACTTGATATCTACCTTAAGCCCGATGGTATAAGGGCTACAATTACTAGTAGTACTTACCATTATTCTATTATGAGGCAAATTACGGCAACATTACGCAAACATCCTTATGCAGTAACTTTGATTAGTTCAATAGTCAGGTTGTTGTACCTACCTACCTATAACAATTATAAACAGCTCTATAGTAATAACAAAAAAATAAAGAATAAAGTTGCAACCGGTATTGTAATTTGTATCGTAATTTGTAGGTCCAGAATTTACACACATAGTATTTCGAAATCAAGTTGAAATTGCAATGGGCAGGCCACATCGCTTGTAGAGCTCACAACCAATGGGGAAGAAAAGTTCTCGAGTGGCGACCACGAACTGGAAGACAGCATAGAGCATAGGCCGGCCCATCACTAGGCCACACAAACCACAGGGAGCTGATGGACAAACCTCTTCTCATACATAACTGAGTGAAACTGTATCTAAAATCTATTATTTACTCAGTTTAGATTACAATGCAGATAACTCCACACAACTATTTGTCTGCTCATCTTATGTTCATAAGATTATGATAAAAAACCGCTGCTCATACATACACAATGAATCCCATACAATGTCTTTATCTCTGTGTTATCCTTATCAGCCTGAAACTATTAATAAAGATTGTATGGAGGTGTAAAGTCTGTCTAACTTTTGTGTTTGATCTAATCGAACGTTATAAAAACTATGAACGAAAGCAGAGTAAAGGACACAGCTCATTATAGCCACCTTGCACCCGGCCTGCATCACCTCATTTAGAGCGGTTAGTATACAAAATATGAACTTGTATGAGCATGCGCTTGTTACATCCACTCCATATCATCACTAGGTCACCTTGCTTGATAGCTATCCATGCGCAGATGGGTAGTGGACCACTTGCTGACAATTCACTTTGATGTGGCCACCCGTGGATCACCTGTCGATGCTGAGTGACAAGTCGGTGCTGGTCAGATGCCGGGGTGTCTTAATGAGCTAGGCCAAAATCTTTGTTTGTAGATGATGGTCTTGGGTTCACGGGTCACATCTGCATAGTGATCATACGTTATCCCTCTTACCCATAAGTTAAACTCTTAATGTTGAAATAATGAATGCTTATTAGTTGCCTGTTGAAGTATTTGGTAAGTTAAGTTAACAGTTTCATAAAGGTACACTGAAGGACTGGTTTCTGTGTAGCCACCTTGAGAGTTACGGCTGGGAATATGTTAAAAATTAAAAATAAAAATTCTGCCACTAAAGCAATTCACATGGAATCTCATGGCTCAAGGCACAACAAAGTATCTACCTACTATGAATTCCTCTAAAATCTTAATGGCACCGTTATCATTATTAGAGACTATAAAATATTTGCCTTTTCAGATTTGTATTGAGTTAATCCTATTTAAACTCACTTGCAGCTTCACTATCGCTTAGCCTTAAATCGTTAATTACTATTTAAACTGGTTTTAATGACTAAAGTTATTACACACTAGCCAGCAAAGCAATTGCTATACAATTCACGCGATCAATAAAATTAGATAACTTGTGTTGAAGAAAATATTATAACCAAGAACTTCTTTTTTGGAGTCGGTTAATTACCCAATATTCCTGTCTATGCTACGACTCTGCCTTAGAGGGACTAAAAGAATTATATCCGACTCCCAAATCCGAACCCAACGAAAAAGTTTCGATACGAAAACGCTCTTCGTCTTCTTCATCTACTATGGAGAATCGAGATGCTGGAATGCGTATGTTTCATATGCGTTCACTACTCTCATCGCATGATAGCGCGATCTTAGGCCAGACGCAAAGAGGATTTCTGGATTAAAAGTCCAAAAACCCCCTGCGCAGGAGAATAGGGAAGGGGATTTATGGAATAAGCTATTAAGGACGACGCGACTATCTGACTTTGTCTGGACGTAGTTACGTTATAGCATCGCATAAATCGCCTGTAGATATAGTTTTGTAACAGCTAACTCACTGATCTACCTCTACCTTGTCTCTACAGCTTTAGTTTATGCACCATCTTTATTTTTTACATCATTGGCTTTGGATCATTATTAGCTCATAGTCTCATAGTCTCATACCCATTACGTTGTCGACCGCGAGCCGTGAGTGTCGCGTGGTGTGGTTATTTGTGATTGTTTTGCGTTTACAAGTTTTAAATTATACATGTAATATGTAGCAGTTTAAGGTTATCCGTGATTTTTATAAAGTGAAAATGATTGTTGATGTCGAAGGTAATTGTCAATTAGAATGATTTATAGGAAAACAAAAATAATTTTTGTATAATGGAGGATGGCATTTGTAATAGTTTACTATACTTACAATATTTTTATGATTAAGTAATTAACGTGCTTTGCGATTTCTCGAGCTATTTTATATCGTGGAATATCTTAATTTTCCGAAGTAATATAGAAGTTTTTTATGTTGGAAAGAATGAAAATATCCGATTGTTGATCTCGGTAATGTGCTGTGCTAAATTTCATCCAAATCAGCTCAGCCGTTTTGACTTAACACCCACGTAGTTTTTGTAGTAATATTCATTTTGTCTTGATTTATGAAAGTAGGCTCTACTCAAGTGCCACTGGTACACCTACCTAAACTCAACCCCCTGTATTCTAAAACATTTCACCATAAATCCTTCACTCGCCTTCCACTTAACTTTGAGGGAAACTCAAAGTACATCGCGACGTACCTTGAGTTGACAGTTGTTTCGCTTCTCTCGTTTTAGAAAATTTGACGCAGAAATGTCAAGCTGATTATATATTGTCAATTAAAAATACCAAACACACAAAAATGAGGTTAAGTCAAGATTGAGTTGAGTGGAGTAAACTCGTGGTAACAACTTAGAATATGGGGGTTAGCATGCGCCAGGCGATAAAATTTCCTCGACACCTCTTCTCGTGAAAGACCGTGACAAGGCTATGGTAGCGCATATGTGTCTCACTTTGACAGTGACGACAAATTTTCTCACAGTTTTCCTGATAGATCATGAAAAAAATGAGTCCGGTGCATTAATAAATATTGGATATTGTAATAATATACTCAAATATACATTACACAGTCTCCATGAAAATCAAACCTCAAAAGTGTCCCGGACTGAAAGCAAAATCAAGGCATATGCCTCGTTTTGACGGTGCAATTTTTGAGGCGGTGATCGGGGGATCCCAATATTTCATCGCAGAGTGTAATGAAGTTTATTCACAGATATTATTCCCCTGGCTTTAGCTAGCACGACAGCTAAGACCAGTCTATTTATTGCGATTTTATCGATGACACTGTATGTACGTTGCTTGTTATTTGTCCTTGTGTCACAGAATATACAATAAGTAGGTCAATGCAGTGCTGAATCTCAAATATGTTATTTTTTGTAGGTACAGCGCCTCGCAGCAGATTCCGCAATGTTGCGACGAAGCTTTGCAGTGTACAATCCTGGAAGAGACGTCTGCCCATCACGATATGGCTGCCGAGGTACAGTTGGGAGTGCCTACTCCGCGACGCTATAGCTGGTAAGATATTAAAGCTATAGGTAGTTTCAGCGAGGTAGCATTTTGAAAAGTTGCAGCGGAAATTTGCTGTTCATTATCCTGATTCCTATTTCTAGCAGTGGACTATTACGGGCTGATGATGATGATGATGATCCTGATTCCTGGAAGAAACTGCCTAAGACTATTTATTTTATTCTGGTTTTTAGTAATTATTGTTGTTATAGCGGAAACAGAAAAATACATCATCTGATAATTTAAACTGTCTAGCTATCACGGTTCATGAGATACAGCCTGGTAACAGGCGGAAAGACGGACATCGGAGCTTTAGTAATAGGGTTCGCTTTATCCTTTGGGTACGGAACCCTAAAGAGAAACAATGACGTGGCTGCCAGTGGTTGTACCGAGTCAGTTCCGTCCGCAATGCTTATACCTACTTGTGAAGTTATTTTTGCATTATTTTTTAAGCTGAAGTACAGTGTAGATAATAGCATCGACATCAGCCTGAAAACTTCTGCTTCTGAACATAGTACTCCCCCATCGAGCGCCACTTTGAGTGGCATCTTACATCTGACCAGCCCCCCTATTACGGACTAGCTAGCATCGCTGCTAACGCGCGTCTGCCGCTCGACTGCTGTCAATTTTCATACAATTTTGACAGCAGTTGAGACGGCAGACGCGCGTCAGCAGCGCTGCTAGCTCGTCCGTAATACTGCTTAGACCGTAGGCTGCACTCCTATCGCGTAACTGTCCTGCACCCCGATTCCCGACCCATCGAAAACGTTTCTATTCAATATTTACACATTCCGTCTCCTTTATCCTGTATGTAGATGAAGGAGACCGAGTGCATTTTCGACTCAAAACGTTTTCGATGGGTTGGGAATCGGTGCTGAACATGGATTTTGCCTGCCATCTTGCTCGCCCCAATTTACAGGTCAGTGAGTGCGAGCAAGAGAGCACACGACACGTTATCAGTCTTACGCGATAAGGCCACACAGGTCGTTGGTCCACCTAATGGGGGCCGAGTCTTGTGACGCAAGCATAACCTGCTAGAAGAATAAAGTTAGTTGATCTACTGTAGACTGCACTTTTGCTATAAGAATTCTGTAATAGCTGTATTTATGGTTCCGTACCCAAAGTGTAAAGCGATGTCTATTACTGAGGCTCCGCTGTCCGTCAGTCCGTCTGTCTGTCACCAGGCTGTATCTCATGAACCGTGCTAGCTAGACAGTTGAAGTTTTCACAGATGTATTTCTGATGCCGCTATAACAATATATAAAGTTTTTAGTTAATGTTACGGAACCCTCCGTGCGCGTGTCTGACTCGCACTTCCCGGTTATTTTACCTAAGCATACATGCATAGAATTCGCCCTATATACGTGATATGCATAGGTACATACATGTTACATACTATCTCTTTTCTTTGATTCTTTCTTTTTTTTATTTATTTCTTTCTTTTCTTTTATTTTTTTCTTTTTAGGATTTGTTACCCGTATCGCGCGGCATGCCAGCATTCATGCTTATGCATAGAGGGTTACCCAAACCCTTCAGGTAACTAGGCATATTGGCCACCTAGAAATTTATGATCGTTCAACACAGTTTCGGCACTCTTATCGGAATATCTACTGTTTAAATCAAGGCCATATCGTCTATCGAGACAAATCATTTAATTTTTCCGGCGATCCCGGGTGGAGCCGTGTGCGTCTGCCGACCAATCAATCTTAATTCGCCGACAGACGAACAAGTCTAATTCTTTGAGTCGTTCGACGAAAGCTGGTTTGATTATGTCACAATTACATAACATCATGTGGTAGGTAAAGTCAAAATGTCAGTCTGATAACGTAATGTAGAGCATCCAATGACGATTTTTAGGGTACCGTACCCAAAGGGTAAAGCGAACCGTATTACTAAGGCTCCGCTATCCGTCTGTCTGTCCGTCCGTCTGGTACCACGCTGTATCTCATGAACCGTGATAGTTAGACAGTTGAAACTTTCACAGACGATGTATTTCTGTTGCGTTATAACAACAAATTCTATAAAAACAGAATAAAATAAATATTTAAGGGAGCTCCAATACAAAAAATATAATTTTTTGCTTGTTTTATACATAACGGTATGGAACCCTTCCTGCGCGACTCCGACACGCACTTAGCCGGTTTTTTAACACTATTACGCCCACTGACGAAATATTATGTTTTCATAATAATCATAATAATTACATCATAATAATTTATGGCTATTAGCTTTGACCACATGTGAGATATGGGTCAAAGCACCACATTTAGCCTAGACGTTCGCTGCTAAACATAGGCCTCCCCCATAGAGCGCGGCTTTGAGTGGCTGCTTGCTTCTTGCACCTAACGCAGGTCGTCTATTGACGGGGGGGGGGCGGCCTACGCTGCGTCTTCCAGTTCGTGGTCGCCACTCGAGAACCTTTCTTCCCCATCAGTTGTCAGTCCTACGAGCGATGTGGCCTGCCCATTGCCATTTCAACTTGCTAATCCTACAACTTGTTAATCTTGCTAAGCTACATCGGTCACTTTAGTTCTCCTGCGGATCTCCTCATTACGGATCTTATCTCGCAGGGAAACACCGAGCATTGCTCTCTCCATAGCCCGTTGTGCGACTCTGAGCTTAGTAATGAGGCCAACAGTTAGAGACCACGTTTCAGTTCTATAAGTCATCACTGGCAACACACATTGATTGAAAACTTTTGTTTTCAGGCTTTGTGGTATTTTTGACGAAAAGATAGGTCGAAGCTTCCCGAACGCTGCCCAGCCGAGTTGGATTCTTCGAGCGACCTCTTTGTCGAAGTTGGACCTACCCAATTGGACAGTCTGCCCTAGATAGACGTATTTGTCGACAACTTCGAGAGTGTCGTTCCCAACAATTACCGGTATAGATGGAACATGGGCATTTGACATGATTTTCGTCTTGTCCATGTTCATCTTAAGACCAACTGTCGGGAGACTACTGAGGTCGTTGAGCATGGTGCTGAGATCATCGAGCGACTCTGCCATTATGACTTTATCATCGGCAAAACGAAGGTTAGTTATATACTCGCCATTTATGTTGATGCCAAATCCTTTCCACTCCAAGAGCTTGAAAACATCCTCCAATGCGTTTGTGAACAGTTTCGGAGAAATAACGTCTTCCTGTCTCACGCCTCTCTGCAATGGGATCTGTTCCGTAGTCTGGTCCTGTAGTCGGACTGATATAGTGGCCTTACTGTACAAACACTTCAACACTTCGATATACCTATAGTCAATTTGGCAACGCTGTAAGGACTGCAGCACCGCCCAAGTCTCGATTGAATCGAAGACTTTCTCATAGTCCACAAACGCTAGGCATAGCGGCCGATTATACTCTTCGGTCTTCTGTATAATCTGGCGTAGCGTATGGATGTGGTCTATGGTGCTAAAGCCTTTTCGGAAACCGGCTTGTTCGGGAGGCTGGAATTCATCAAACCTGCGTGCGAGACGATTCGTAATGACCCTCGAAAACAGCTTATACACATGACTCAAGAGCGAGATGGGCCTATAGTTCTTCAATAAGGTGTTATCACCTTTTTTGAAGAAGAGCACCACCACGCTCTACACGCACGTTAATACTAGTCATATTTTCTTTCCATCTGCTGAAACCGAAACACGTTTACGAAAAGTTTTCTCGATAGAAAAAAATCGTGAAGTGACCTCTAAAAAATCATTCAAACGTCCTAAAATATTACATTATAATAAGACACCCCATTGAAATAAATCATAGTGATAAGCTATGTTTCAATGCATCCGCCTATAAGCTTATTTTTTTTTATAACAATAAGCATTTTTTTTTTATATAATGAAGCACCGTAAGTAGTACGTCACTAAAATTACAATCTAGCCATTTCTACGGCTAATAAGTAATTTAACTTTGACTTAAACTGCTAAGGTAGAGTAATCCTAAGAATGTGTCCATTAACACTTTTCTTAATGTCTCTATTAAAGGGTAGACACCTTGTTCACGTGTCTTTTTGAGTAACACTCACTACACTATGGTTCAATGTCACTATCACTAAACTAACTCAAAAGGTTTTATCCTTTTTAGCCTTCTCACTATGTCTGTGTTATCGAGGAGCTGGATAGCCTCGACATTCATATGGTGATGAAGCCTTCGGTCATGAGCTTCGGCAAACTTTTTTATCACGTTAACGACGAGGTCTACCTTTTTTTTAAGCATTTCTTTTATAACTAATTATTTGTACCGAAAAATGGAAAAGTCGAAGTGCAACGCAACGTAGTCGCCATATTTTTGCTATGCATAAAGCGACCCTATAAGGTACAAAATAAGTTTCAAGTTTGCTGCTGTAATAAACATGCTCGCATTGGGTCCTGTCAGGGCCAAAAAGCACAATCTTTGAGATATAATATAATACAATGCAGCGAGCGACGTGAACTTTTCCGCGTGCCCGCCAAAACTCCTCCTGTTTCCAGTTACAAATCAAACGTCCATCGTCACTAGTTCTTCTGCGAATCTCCTCATTACGTATCTTATCTCGCAAGGAAAACCCGAGGTTATCTTTTTCCATATTCCATTCTGCTTATTAATGTAGCCATGACAGGTCTGAATCAGAAATGGCTTTCAAGTGAAGAAGAGTGAACTTAAGGATTGTAGCTAGTCAAGGCGTCTAATGATGGGAACGAAAGTTTTCGTGTAGCTACCACGAACCGGAAGGCGCAGCTTAGGCCGCCCCTCCATTAGGCGGAAAGACGATCTGGTGAAAGCGGCGGGGAGCCGATGAATGCAGGAGGCGAGCAGCCGCTCAAATTGGCGCTCTCTGGGGGAGGCCTATATTGAGCATTGGACGTCTTCAGGCTGTTGATGATGATGATGATGAAAGCAAGTAAGTAGAAAATACAAAAAAAATACTGCTACCATCATGTTTTAATATATCAATCAATCCATCAATCAATCAATATTACTAATATATTATTACGACTTATTCTGAAATGTTTAAATTACTAAAAAAACGAACTAGCGAACGAACAGACGAACTGGCTAAGTGGCTACTAATGTTCTTGAATAATCAGAAACCAGTTCTTGAAGTAATTGGCTGACATACTTACATGCATTATTATGCGTTTACGTATCGCTGTTATAGGCTCAAATCACACTGCGATTCAATGATGAGAGTCTTAACAAATGTCAACATCATCATCATCATTATCATCATCATCAGACTGAAGACGTCCACTTCTGATATTATTTCCAACTCACTGGCCTGTCTATGTTGCGTTGTTAACAAATGTGGTGTGTTGATTTTTTGTGGGATGTTGAAAGTTACAAGGTTAACATGACGTATGTACAATTGTACATGTGTGTCTGTTTGTGGCATCACTGCTCCCAAACAGATGAATCGGTATTTTATATGGAAAAAGGTGAATGGCCCATGTTTCATCATCATCATCATCACCACCACCACCACCATCATCATCACCACCACCATTATCATCATCATCATCATCATCATCACCATCAACATCATCATCACCATTATCATCAACAGCCTGAAGACGTCCACTGCTAAACATAGGTCCCCAGAGAGCCAAAGCCCAGAGACCAATTATTATTATTAATCCTTATTAATGTCCCATTAAGATATTAATAATTATGATATGAGTATTGGACAAAACACAGTTCAAAGTCTCTTGAAATGAATTGATGATAAAACCGATAATTTAATTAATAAGTCAAAATATATTAAATAAACTTTTAATTTGTTTTCAGGTATTACTGTGGGACTGACATCCATACCGCAAGGCATAGCTTATGCAATCATAGCCGGTCTGCCTCCTCAGGTTGGTATTAAATTCAAATTATTATTAACGCACGTCGAGCGAGATAACCTGTTTCGTGGAGTGTCGTCTCTGTTACACGGAGCAAAAGTCAAAACGAAGAGTGTGAAACAAACGGCTGTGAAGTCGGCGCAGTAGCATAAATTAGATGTGCGCGGGAAGAAGTAAGCGGTGTGCGGGGCTTGCAGCGCACTTCACAGCTGCTATTGGGTTTGTTTTATACTACTGTGTGAAAGAGACGACAGTCTATTTACTATAATTTTTAAAATCAAAACCTAACTTCGTTTGTTGCATCGCTATCTATCCGTAGAAAAGGACGCATACATATTTATAAACTTTTTAAATTGCAATACGTTATCAAACGTTTAATTACGTACTCGATTGCTTATTGTAATAATATGCAACACAATAATCTTGTTATCGGTTATAAAACAACGGATTAAGATATCATTACATTGGTTTATATTGGGTTGCTTTGTCATGTACTGGCGCAGAATACATATGTATATGTAGTTACAAAAAATACCAATGTCCTTTTGTAAAGATACAAATAGGGATACACAGGTGTAGTAACTGGCTAGCACTAATGAGATTCGTATCTTGTGGTCCTGGCATGCGGATATGATCACCTCATCTCTTCCCATGGATGCCGTATGAGCCGAGAAGGGAATATCTAGGGAATGCGCAGCAGAATTCTCGGTCGGCTTCTTAATCTTCTGTGATCACCAAGTTGCTAAGTGTGGCCAGTTGGTGATTATGGCTTGATAAAAGGAGGTCTTTGTTCAGCAGTGGAAGCAAAAAAGCTGGTGGTGATAATGATAATTCTATATTATTAAACGTTAGTTTTCTTCGAAATATTTAGCCGCAGAAAATTCCAAAATAAATTACCTTTGCTGTCTTCAATATAATTATATTATGTTGCAGTCAAAACTCTTAGCCAGTCAAAAGTAGTATACTCATAAGTCAAAGTCGCATTTATATCGCTGACTAGAGTGACCTATCGGCTGCTCTAATGCTGACCTAGTTAATTACACGTGTATTTAATCGAAGCAAACCGCTCCGACCCCGTGGTTACGAGCTTCTGGTCTTTGTGTAACAGAAGCTGGACTCGCGAGAATGGAAGCATATCGCTCTGACTGCGTGGTTACGAGCTTCTAGCCTTTGTGCTACAGAAGCCAGACTTGATGGAGGAGCTCAGCCTGGCGAGCACTACCAGCTACACAGAGGACAAAACCCTCACCGCTAAAGCCGGGATTCCACTTGTAAGAACATTTATGCCAGAAATGTTTGACCGTCTATAACACTGCAAGAAATCTGGCAGGAGGCGGAGGAACAGCCATGGCAATGGATCTACTGACATCTGCTGCACCTTTCGCGTTTTCAATAGAAACTCCTCGTGATCTTCACCAGTTTCCTCCTGTGACTTGACCCAGTGGATGCTATGCTGCTGAACGTCATAATCCTGAATGACATTGACGCAAGTCGACCTTTCAGAGCAAAATGTGGACTTTGAAGGCGGAACTAGCAGAATTGAAACACAACAACAACGTCTACAATTACGCCGTCGTCCGCATAAAATATGCCAGCGCAGCAGTAATGCATGCATTAGCAGTAGCAAATCAAGTGGCTCCGACATCCGACACCGTTGCACATCGCGCCAGTTTACGACCGCGCTTGGTTGCAAGTCCTGCGAAATTTCCGATCCAGCCCGAATAAGTCTGCGCTTGCTTCTGATGCGCCTACTAGTTTAATTCCACGCAAAAAGTCGTATGGCGCGTGCTTCTTGGCCTATGCGTACGATACCATCCGTAAAGAGAAAACCGACGAAGGTCGACAGAACAACTTTGAGGTACAGCACCGGTTAAAAGTTGAAATTATTATCATAAAACTGCTTTTGGCCAACCTGTTCAGTCAGTCAAAACAATTTTTGCTGGCTTAATATGTTAACAATATTGCTGGCTGGTTAACAATTTTGACTGCGAAGTATACACGTTTCTATCTTAACCGTTCCTGTTTTTACTGGCCTGATAGCTCAGTTGGTAATAACTCTACCTTCTGAACTATTATAGGTTGTGGGTTCGATTCCCATCCAGAACAAACATTTGTATAAGTTTAGTATTGAAATGTTCATGAGTGTGATTCATTTTAATTATTATTTAACCCTCCTCCTCCTACTGATGAAGGGCATCCGATATGCTCAAACCTGGTCGAGAAATCGACACAATATTCATGAGGTACAGTCGGTAAAATAATATTTTGTATATTTTATTTAATTAATTCCATTAATTAAATTAGTAGGGGTAACGCTTAACCCTTTTCAACTAACACTAACTACTTACTAACTTATCTTTTGTCCTTCTCATCCAGGTGGGTCTATATTCCAGCATATTCCCGGGCATAGTATATGCCATGTTTGGAAGCTGTAAAGATGTGACAGTAGGCCCGACCGCCATCTTAGCGGCCTTGCTAGCGAAGTACGTCGCCAAATCACCTGACTTCGCGTACTTGGCGTCTTTCCTATCTGGCTGCGTGATTTTGTTGCTTGGGATATTGCAATTAGGTATGTACTGTAAGTATTATATATATACTGCGAGATAAGATCGGAAATGAGGAGATCCGCAGGAGAACTAAAGTGACCGATACAGCTCTTAGAAATAGCAAGTTGAAATGGCAATAGGCAGGCCACATCGCCCAATGGGGACGAATGGAACACATTACCAGGGTCTTTGTTTCCCGATAAGTACAATCTGGAGCTCTTCAAGTCGCGAGTGAATAGGTATCTTCTAGGCAAGCATGTACCACCGTAGACCGCATCTTCACTTTCCATCAGGTGAGATTGCGGTCAAATGCGGGCCTATCCAGTTATAAAAAAAAAAGGTTTCCGACTGGCGACCACGAACCGGAAGACGCAGCATAACCCACTAGGTGGACCGACGATTTAGTTAAATCTGTGGAGAGCCGATGGATGCAGGAGGCAAGCAGCCGCGCGCAGTCGGTGGGTTCGATTCCTACCCAGGTCAAACATTTGTGTGATGAACATAGATATTTGTTCTGCGTCTGGGTGTTATATTGTATTCTATGTATGTATTTACAAACAAAAAAGTTTATAAGTATTGTATCAGTTATCTGGTTCCCATAGTACAAGCTATGCTTAGTTTGGGGCTAGATGGCGCTGTGTGAAATGTCCACATGTATTTTTTTTTTATTTATTTAAAATAGCGCTCTATGGGTGAGGCCTATGTTCAGCAGTGGACGTCTTCGGGCTGTTGATGACAGGCCAGTTTTTTCTGGTAACCCCAATGAGACTCAATTCAGTTCTAAAAGCTTGATAACGTCCCAAACTTATGGCTTAGCATCTTTCCTCTGCTAACCGCTTACCATCGGGCGGGGTTCCCGCTTGTCTAACACTATGAAAATGTTCCAGGATTTCTACTAGATTTCATATCGAAACCAGTGATCAGTGCATTCACGACGGCGGCAGCGATGCAGATAAGCGCTTCGCAGCTCAAATCATTATTCAGGATAAAAGGTAACTACACCCTTGTACCATATTATTACGTACAGAAAACCATTCCACAAAGACATAATTTAACTTAGGTTTTATATAAATGCCAAAAATCCCTGACCCCAAAGACCCCGAAGCCCTGAAAGTTACTTAGGAACCTGGATGTAGCCCAAGACCCTGCAACTAACGCGAAACCCAGAAGATGATCAAAGACCCTGAAAATAGTCCAAGATCCTAGAAATAACACCAATAATATCGCAACACAAATTGATTAGATCTAGACGGATTTTGATAATTGTTACTAATTGCTACGACTGATTTTATTATCGGTAAAGAGTAAAGACCTTTCTGTAATCGGCATAATCTAGCGGTATCTTAGAAATAAGTATTAATCAAAGGTATAAGGAATATTGTACTAGCAACGCCATCTATTAAAATATTGTTTTAAACTTTGTTTTAAACGGTTGTTCCACTACCTTTATAATAATAGTACTTACGGAGTAGGTACTTTCGTCACTATATAGTAATCTGTGCCCAGGCTGGTATAGGAAGCTATTGAGATCTCGAAATACAGAAAAAACAGCCGAGGTGATGGTTTCCTACTGCCCAGTGTCTGAAATCCAATATTAGGTTGCATTAAATATAGTGAGTCCAAAATGTGATAAGAACACTACATGCCGTGATACAGTGAGTGTGTCTTGTCGCGAGTTAAGGCAAAAATAAACGGTTCACTTTTGGCTTTCAATTTGGATGAAGCAACCAAATTGATCCATGTAAACATAAAATGTCGACGTTCATCTTTTCCTTTCATTTCTGCTCCGTTCAACCAAAGTGATTAAATTTGGTCAAAAATCACTTTGGTTGAACCGTGTATTTTTGCCTTTACGATCGAGTACGAATGCCAATGGTACCCGCAGTAAAAGACTAAGAAAGAGGGTAGACCGTTGTCTTTTCCTTCAATTCGAACTTTTTAACATCTACCCGCATCTTCAGTCTACCCGTGAACATGGTGCATGTAACTAACTGCCGAAATATCGGGAACTCACAGATGATTCTAATCACAGTCAAGATCCCGTAAGTACTATTAACAACGCCACCTGTTCTAAATCGAGAACGAATCATTAGAGGTACTCTATAACATTTTCAGGTTCATCGGGAGACACTTTCATAGAGGCAGTCATAAACTTCTTTCGGAATATATCGACTGTTCAACTATGGGACCCGGTGCTCGGAATCGTTACTATTATTGCACTACTGCTATTAAAGGTAAGAAAGACACCACTACACAGGGCCTCTACATAGAGCTCAACTTTGACCAGCTGCTTGCGTCCTGCATCCATTGGCCCCGTGTGGTTTTCAACAGATTGTGAGTCCACCTAGTGGCGGGCAATACCCTGCACCTTCCGGTTCGTGGTCGCCACTCGAGAACCTTTCTTCCCTATCGGTTGTCAGTTCTACGAGCAATGTGTCCTGCACATTGCCATTTCAACTTGCTAATCCTAAGAGCTATATTGGTCTTATCTCGCAGGGAAACACCGAGCATAGCTCTCTCCATAACTCGTTGCGCAACTTTGAGCTTACTAATGAGGCCAACAGTAAGAGACCAAGTTTCAGCTCCATTAGTCATCACTGGCAAAACACTGATTGAAAACCTTTATTAATCAAGGACAAGTGAACCAAGAAGTGAACTCAATAAAAGGACTTTTATAGTGGCTTTCAAACTGTTTTTTAAGAGCTTCCTTCTTTTTTGATTTCCCTTTTTGGAGTTTGATATTTACCGTTTACTTTCCCATCCAGCGAGCGACGATATCGTCAACTGACACAGATCCGCGCTCGCGCATCTGCCTCTCCCAAACGTGGACTTACGTGATACGCGCCAGAAACGCGCTGGTCGTATTTTTTGGGGCGCTGGTCGCGTATTGTTTGCATCTAAACGGACTGACACCGTTCGCTTTGACTGGTAAGTCGATTGGAAAATCAACCCCTATCCCACCAGCCGGGCTAGCACGGTCGGTAGACAAAATTGTCTTTCCCTGTTTTATGCCAAATTCTTCATACAATTTACTTGTCAAGTGGAGTAAAACAGGGGAGAGACAATTTTGTCTACCGTCCGTGCTAACCCTGCTGGGAACATAGGCCTCCCAGACCACCGCTCTGAGCGGCTGCTTGTCTCTTGCATCCATCGGCCCCATCACATTTTCAGCTGAAAGACGTCTACGGCTAAACACAGGCCTCTCCTATAAAATGCCATTTCAAATGCTTATAGCTTGGCAGGTGGCTTAACGATGGTAGAAGTATTAATAAGGGTTCGTTTTAGTACCTGTCCCTTTCTTCCAAAATAGAGATGCAAAAGAGATTGTATGTAAAGCCACAGCTTAGTAATGAGGTGCTGTGAAGGACCAAATTCTGACGTCACTGCATGTTTGAGCTGTCTCTTTCCATTCCTGTGTTTTAAAATGCTTGTAACTTTGTCATGTTTAATTTTTGTTTTCACGACTGTTTATTTTTGAGGTATATTTATGATTTTTATAGCAGTATCGCCTGCCCAGCGTAATCTACAGATTAATTTGTAAAGGAAATATTAGACTCACGAGCGGGAATTGAACCCGCATCCATCCATCCTTCAAGCCAGGATATACTTTTTTTTGAGGAATGTTATTGATTTGTGGAACAGGACGCTAGCCTATTTTCGCCTAATTTTGTAGACGGTCATACAAATTAGTACACAAATTACAGGTAAAATCGAAGGTGGTCTGCCGCACTTTGGTCCTCCACCGTTCACTACGACGGTCGGCAATACAACACTCTCCTTCGATCAGATGCTATCGGTATATGGTCCGGAGGGGCTTGTCATGCCACTGGTCGCCATTTTGGAGAGCATCGCTATTGCTAAGGCTTTTGGTGAGTTTGATAACAAAAGTGCTAAACCTAAAACTAGGGCACCGGGGCTGAACACTTGCTTGGACGAGAAGAAGAAGAAATCTATATTGTTCAGTATATCACATCATCAGCCGGAAGAAGTCAACTGCTGATGACAAACGTCCCCCATAAAACGCTATTAATAGGTTACCATAATAAAGCACGACTAGCTGTTCCTAACCGATCGGTAAAGTTAAGCAACGTTCGCTGCGGTCACTACTATGATGGGTGACCGCTACAGCAAAAAGTTGGTATTTAGAACTGAGCGCTACCGTGCTTCGGAGGGTACGTTAAGCCGAGTCAGGAGCCTTTGGGCAGCCTAAAAATTCTGACACCAGGCCTGACCACTTGCCTACACGAGAAGAAGAAGATTACAGACAAAAAACCTTGTTTTACTTCCCAGCTGGCAGTAAAACCGTGGACGGAACCCAAGAGATGCTAGCTATAGGAGCTTGCAACATGTTGTCATCGTTCGCACAGAGCATGCCGGCCACGGGATCCTTCACTAGGACTGCACTCAACCATGCCAGCGGGGTGATGACGCCTGCAGGCTCGCTGTTTAAAGGTAAGCGCTGGGGACCGGCTGTTCAATCATTTAAGGCGAAGTTAAACGATGTGTTTTTGGCACGTTTCCTGACGCATGCAGTATGAGCATGTAGAGCTTTGAATTTAATATATCATGTAATTCAGTTCATTTACTTGAATGTCCGCAAATACAAGATAAATAAAGGTTCCATGGGAAAAAAATCGCAAACATACCTCAAAAAATTGGCTGGTACCAATTTTATTCAGTTTCATAGAATATATTAAAAAGAAAGTGTATGCCCAACAAACATTCACATAATGTGATGAATTCATAATTTTGAAAAATACTATACTAACATATATATTTATTAAAAACCTCCAAAATCAGTCATTTTGTGTGTTGTCTTTGTCGTAAGCGACGTGCGAAAGTTCAGACTGAGTTGATATTTAAGTCTACGTACGTTAAGGTCGATGTTTCTTTGTACTAATTTCGACCTGCTTATCTGGCCCTACCCTACGCTTTAATTGGGATGAGCACCTAATAAAATCAGAAGCTGACCCCGGTTTCTGGCGCGTTCGTTAAAGTTAAACTCATGTCAAATTAAAAATACTGAACGCTTATTTGTTGCCTTTTGATCATCAGCTGCCGTCAACCAACTAGGTGGACCAATCTGGTGAAAGTTGCGGGGAGACGATGGTCAGCAGCCGCTCAATGTGGCGCTCGGTGGAGGAGACCTATGTTCAGCAGTGGATGTCTTCAGGAAAAGCATTTGGTTCAGTTACTTCTTTTTATATTTTCAGCATCCTTGGTCCTTTTGTCTGTGACGCTACTATCCCGCGCGTTCTACTACATCCCTCGACCGACGCTTGCTGGCGTCATCATTGTCGCCATGTGCTCTATCGTAGACTTCACTATTGTACGGACATTATGGAGGAATAGCAGTAAGTATGCATACGTAATAATATGGTAGGTAGGTCCAACTTCGATAAAGAGTTCGCACCGTTATACTATCCACCCTTTGCAACCCTTATCATCTACTCCTAGCCTTTTCCTATCTACTCATCGTATTCCTTATTCCTATATTTTTGCGTTATTCCTTTCCATGCATGGTTGTCTGGAAGAGATCGCTTTGAGCGATAAGACCGCCAATTGTAACACTTCCGTTAAATTTGTACTTTTATTTATAATTTGTGTGTTTCAATAAAGAGTTTATCTATCTATCTATCTATCTATCCTTCCCATCACACCTCAGTTAGCCCTCAGCTCCGGCAGTCTCCATCCAACTCCCGAACCAGACGGTTGTCTTGAAATCAATTTCCATATTTTTATTTTCCATTTTATTAAAAGGCTTCAGCCCGAAGCCGAAACGGAGCACGAATAATCGGGAAACTTCCACCTATCTTTTCGTCCAAAATACCGCAGAGCCTGAAAACAAAGGTTTCCGATCTGCTGTACGCAGCGTCTTCCGGTTTGTGGTCGCCACTCGAGTACCCTTCGGTTGTCAGTTCTACGAGCGATGTGGTCCCGCTCATTGCCATTTTGTTATTGTTTTTGTTGTTTTGGTTTGGATTTGTTTTTCTTGTTTTTTTTTTGTTTTTGTTTTGTTCTGTGATATCCTGAATAAATGTTATTTTCTTCCTTTCTTTATTTCAACTTGCTAATCCTAATAGATATATCGGTCATTCTGCGGATTTCCTCATTTCGGAGACGGCTTTCTCCATAGCTAAATAATAATAATAATAAGGATAAGGTTTTTATCATATTTTTGTAATATATTTTTTTAAGTATATAAATATTGCAATAAACGTAGGGGTAGGATTAAGTCAAATAAATAAATGAATGATAATAATTAAAAAAATTGTGTTAATAAAGAAAGTCTTTGTGCAAACAATAATTAAATATTTTTTTATCTTTTAGAAATAGAGCTAGCAGTGTGGGTAGTGACTGTAATAGCAGGCTCCTGCGTCGGCCTGGAGTATGGAATTTTATGCGGCCTTATCGCCGACATACTTCGGGCTCTAGCTAGGAGCGCCAACCCACCGCTACATACCACCGTTTTTAAGGTAAATATGCTATATGAATACTTTTCAAAATGAAGGAGCGAATGTTATTTTGTTAAAATAGGTTAAAATGAATGTAATGATCTTAGAGCATCTAACCAATGGAGATGTTAACGTTATAATCCGCAAGCATCATTTTTCTGCCAATTTCTACGGGGACGAGGTAAACACGTATAGCACACGAGCAAACCGCGCTTGGAAACCATTGAGATATGATAATATATCTCAATGTTGGAAACGCACGCCGCACACCATCTTATAACACGAACACCGTTATATAATCTAGCGTAGATTATATAAAGTAAATGTACACTGATAATGTGTATGACCAATTAGCGCCATTGTTTATTGTTTATTGTAATAAGAACGGTTACAGACACCGATGACACTTATTACACAAATTGTTATAAAAATGAATTATTATATTTCTAGAATGCGCGGTAGATACAATAGGCATGATGACCAACATTTTTTTTTGGATAAATTAATTATATTCCTCAAAAGATAAACATTTGTGAAAACCACAATAAAATATCTCAAAAAACGACAAAGTTTCAAGCATTTTAAAAACCGGAATGGAAAGAGATAGCTCAAACGGCCAGTGACGTCAGAGGAAGGTCGTCATAGTATCTCATTACTAAGCTGTGGTAGCTTTACATACAATATCTATGGCATGTGACGTCACGAGTGGACTTTTCATAGTAACTGTGGAGGCGCTCTGTTTCGCGAGAAAGGGACAGGAGATGTCTCCTATAGAAACTTTAAAAGCTTATTACTCCGTGATTTATTTACCGATTTTACTTATTTTTTCAATTATTGCATTCATTTTTATTCTTCTTTATGAAAGTATTATTTACTTGTTCATTTTTAATAGCAGTCATCATGCATATTATAGACATAAGTTAAAATTAATATAAATTATTGCATCCATACGACCGGCAGAGGGCCTTGCCTTGCCACCTCCATTTATAAAATGCTCTAAGGTTAATAAAATAAAAGTACTAAAATTGCTTGAAAAAGTAATAATAATACTAAACATAACAACACGATACAATTTTGATTTTTTTTATTAATAAAAGTGTTAAACTATTAAAAAAAAAATGTACTTTTGAAATAAAAAAAAAAAAAAAAAACTAAACAACAGAAGACAAAAATGCAACCGAATTATTCAATATTTCTTCAACTGTACTAGGTGGTAGGTCTTTTCTGCAAAGTTCGTCTAGGTAGGTACCACCGCTTTGCCAGTTATTCTGCCGCCAAGCAGTAGTGCGCAAGCACTACTGTGTTCCGGTTCAAAGGGCATTGTAGGTAGTGAAGTGACTGGGCAAATGAGACTATGGCAGGTCATAAAGTCTCATTTGCCCAGTAATTTCACAGCCTAGTAATTTGATTATTGGACTTTCTGATGTCTCAGGATGACGTGCGCAGTGCAGTGTCACGCGAAACTTTATATAGTTTAAAGTTCCAAGTGACACTGCAACTGTTATGGGCGGCCCTGTCGCTTAACATCAGTTGAACGACTGGCTCGTCGTGAAATAGCTACGAATAAAAGATGTGGGTCTTAAAATAAAAACATTATCCTTTATTGTTTTTTCTGTCAGGTGGGCAATGTAGACTGCGTTCTGCTAACATACCTCGGAGCGCTTAACTTCGGTGCCGCGACCAGGATCATGTCCACCATACAAACTGCTGCCGCTACTGTGGTAGTCATTGATGGAAAGTATGTGGGAAATATCGACTTGGGAGTCGCTGAGGTGAGGGATTGAAATACATACACCCAGTTGCAGAAACGATCGTTAACTGTTAAAGTCGACTTTAAGCCTTAATCTTCCATTAAACTGTTGTCCTTCCTACAGTTTAAGGACTCATTAATGATCGTTTCTGCAACTGGGTGTAAGGCTTCTAACCGTAGCTAGATTATCGGCAAATAGAATAGAAACGGTAGCGTGACGAACGCCCATCCCATCTTTACTAAAGTCTAATATATTCTTGCATCCTCTATCTCGCTCGCGCATTTCAAAATTTTTGAATGCATCATTATTTAAAACATTTTTCTTATTCCAGAACATAATATCAGTAATCCAAGACCTGGAGTCGACAGGCCACAGCTGTCTCCTGTGGAACTTCAAGGAGCAGCATCACAAGCTGGTCCAGGACTTGAAGCCTGCTTTCGCCACCAGATTCGTCAACGGAAACAGTGTTGATCAACATATATTAGGTAGGTAAACATCATCATCATCATCATCACCATCACCATCACCATCATCTTGCCTATTGACTTACCATGTTTATTATGATTACAGGTATGGATCCAACAAGATTATAAAGCCGTAAAGCGGTCATATAATGGCCCCGCTGTTTGGCTGTTTGTAAATAAAAAACACTAGATTAAGAATATAGTAATATATATTACAATATGTGATAAATAACTGACATTCCACTGATGAATTTTTTTATATTAATTTAAAATGTTTAGCAAAAAGAATACCAAAGTTTTAAGAATTGGTTAGACTTATTAATACACATGCCATTAAAAATAACTGAAAGCTATCTATAGCTGTTTCACTCACACTAAGCTTTCAGAAAGCGCGTGCGAGTGAGAAAAGTATCTTCTCAATCTTCAGTTCAAGAGCCGCATATTCATTGACGAAAATAATTTTTAATAACCAGATATATTACATGTTTTATTATTAAATAGGACAATCATCCTTTGTCTTCTCAGTCCTACCAAGCTTTCAAGAAGCACGTGCGAGTGAGAAAACAACACTCTTCAGCTTCAAGAGTCGCTTAATTTAGATAAAACTTTAATTTTTGAGTTTCCACAATTTAAGAATATATTGATTAAAGATTTTAAGTAGTGATAATTTTATTTATTTTAAAGCTATAATTAATGTATTTACCTCAAAGGTATTTCTAATATATTAATAGTTATAATTAAAACAAATCTATTGTCTTAACTATATGCAAAATATGAAAAGCTATTTTAATTATGAGAGTGACTTAATTTTTTTGTATCATCATTAATTCTTCTTCTTCTCGTGTAGGCAAGTGGTCAACCCAGCGGGTCTAGCAACCACTAACGCTAACGCCTCACGCTAACTCCAAAATGTATTGAAATGACAATCGCTGCGGAAAATTTAGTGGTTTCCGAAATGTCCCGGTGTCAGAATTATTAGGCCGCCCAAAGGCTTCTGACTTGGCTTAACGACTATTGCCTTACGACAGCAGCCGGGACCGACGGCGGGACGTGTCCTCCGAAGCCCGGTAGCGCTCAGCCCCCCTATTCCGAAGGAGCTAGCAGCAATGCTAACGCGCGTCTGCCGCTCAACTGAAAGAAAGAAAGAAAAGAAAGAAAAAATATTTGTTCAACACTCACAAATAATAACAAGAATACAAAATAAAAATTAAATAAATTTATAGGTACAGTGGTGTTGAAATGGGCTTAACTCAGCATTCATGCCGGTGCACTCAACACCTGGCGCTGGTTTTCAGTTAAACCCTTTGGTTGACGGGTAAGTAACAATTACTTGTCAGGTGACTATGATAAAAACAAAAGCAAACCGCTGTCAAAATTGTATGAAAATTGACAGCAGTCGAGCGACAGACGCTCGTCAGCAGCGCTGCTAGCTCGTTCGTAATAGGGCTGTTCTAAATACCAACTTTTTGCTGTAGCGGTCACCCATCATAGTAGTGACCGCAGCGAACGTTGCTTAACTTATCATTTTTTTTTTTCATATATTTTGGCTCCACACATAGTGTATTTAGCCAGTTTCAAGTATTGTAATTTTTCATCATGTTAGAAGAATATTTCACGTAAAGTCAAGTCATAGTCCAGTCTAAGTCAGGTAGTCATAATCCAGTCTAAATCATGCTCCAGTAAAGTGGTGGCAACTTCACTAGAAACTTTATGGAATTTTGGAAGCAACACGGAAAATCACGTTTCACCACATTATATCACTTGCCCACACTCACGCTCATAAGTCAGCACTTAATGCGTAAAAAGCCACTAATTTTAAACATTAACAAACAAGTTTTGAGAAATAATACAATGCAACGACGTGAAATTTTCCGTGTTCCAGCCAAAACTCTATCATTAATTGGCGATGGCGACATTATTTTGCGTTTAGAGTAGGTTAAAGAATAATATGAGGCAACAACGGGATTTGAATCCGCATCCATTCGTCGAAGCTTGGTTGGTTGACACAATCACCATGGTTTTAGATTTTAATGTTCCGAGGAGAATGACGCAGCTCATTCCCTGGATATTCCGTTAGCCGGCTCTTACGCCACCCACGGGAAGCGATGAGGTGGTCCTATAAGCAAACTGAGACCACTGGGCTATTAGATAATGTAAATAATACAAGGTGACCTTGAATTGGTATGTTATCCCGAAATGGAGGGACTGGGACCATGATACCGTACAAGTTGTGAGAGCCTTACTTGAAATTGGGTGTTTCCAAACCTCCATGGTAAAAAATAAATCCACTCGCAATATTGCACGTACGATCGCTACAAGAGTTATAAAGATACCATAAATTCATTTCTAAACACAGGTCGTTAAACTCATTTGTGTGACTCGGTCAAGGACGAAGTTCAACCACCCAGCTGTGCTAAGGCTATTTTCGAACGTAAACTTTACATGGCATATCTTCAATGAAAAACTATAAATTTAATAGTCTTAGAAGAAACATTGTCTACCTTGGGGTGTAGATTTACCCCCTTTCGGGATAACATATCAATTCAAGGTCACCTTGTTATAGGTAATTTATATTACCTATGTTATTTGTGCTAAGTGGTTGAAATACACCACTAATTTTCGTATGAGGGGAAGTTGTATCATTAGTCAACTGAATTTATAGTCAATGGTATGTACCTACGTAATATTATGTACTATACTGTACACATATTTTATTTTTGCTTTTAAAGCCTATATTTTATACTATAACAGATTTTGTTAAAAAGTTGTTATGTGTCTATAATATATTCAGTACTTTTTAGGGTTCCGTACCCAAAGGGTAAAGCGAACCCTATTACTGAGGCTCCGCTGTCCGTCTGTCCGACTGTCCGTCTGTCACCAGGCTGTGTCTCATAAACCGTGATAGTTAGACAGATGAAATTTTCACAGACGATGTATTTCTGTTGCCGCTATAACAACAAATACTAAAAACGAGAATAAAATAAATGTTTGACATGGCTCCCATACAACAAAAGTGATTTTTTTGCTCGTTTTTGTAGGCGATACGGAACCCTCCGTGTGCGAGTCCGACTCGCACTTAGCTGGTTATTAACTATATCCCAGTATACGATTATTTTACCGACAATCCATGATAAAAAAATGAAAATAATTATAATGATATTTAAATAAATGATTAGTGAATATAAAACGCGCCTATTATTTCATTTGCATTGCATTTTATATTTATTATCCAATGTAGGTCATCCATTTATTATCTGGCTGCTTTTATGATCACGTTTATTGAAAAACATAATGGATGGTCGATGGATGCAGGAGGCGAGCAGCCGCTCAAAGTGCCGCTCTCTAGGGGAGGCCTGTGTTCAGCAGTGGACGTTTACATTACAGGCCGTTGATGATGATGATATTGGAAAACAGTCATTAAGGTGTTAGTCTTTAAAGTATTTATAATATGGGCCTTTGTTTATTTTATAAGCTTGTTGCCTGAAATAAATGGTTATTATTATTATACCTATCTACTATAATTTCATTTATATTTCTTTCAAGTTTCGAGTACCTACTATAAATATAATCCCCCACCGATTACGGATCAACGAATTTCATCCCGTCCGTTCCATCTGTTTACCAATCCTTAGTCCTGATCCCTGTATTTATATAAAATCTCCAATTGTAAATACCATTGAAGTACGCGAGTATTCATTCGCTTCGTGCCTCGTTTGTGCGCGGTAATAGGCATAATGACTACTATTAAAAATGAACAAGTAAATATTACTTTCATAAAGAAGATCAAAAATGAATGCAATAATTGAAACAATAAATAAAATCAGTAAATAAATCACGGAGTAGCTTTTAAAGTGGCTATAGGAGGCATCTCCTGTCCCTTTCTCGCGAAACAGCTACATGTAACACAGTTACTATGAAAAATCTACTCGTGACGTCACTTGCCAAAGAGATTGTGTAGCTATTCATTTTTGTATAACGATTGTCAAAGCTACCACTGCTTAGTAATGAGGTACTATGAACGACCTTCCTCTGACGTCACTGGCCGTTTGAGCTATCTCTTTCTATTCCGGTTTTTAAAATGCTTGTAACTTGGTCATTTTTTGAGATATTTAATTTTTATTTTCACAAATGTTTATCTTTTGGAGAATATAATTAATTTATCCAAAACAAAATTTTAGGCATGCCTATTTTCCGGTCGAGTGCGCTGGAATGGTAGTAGGTGATACGGTAGAATTAAATAGGTAGGTAAGTAAAAGATGCTGTGTTTTTGCCAAATTACACACCTTCCTATTTGTAATTCTATTTACTTTTCTTGCGGTTTAAATTCAAATCATCATCATAATCATCATCAGCCTGACGACGTCCACTGCTGAACACACGTCTCCGCCAAAGATAACAAGATTTTAAGTTCCTATTTAAACGATCTGGCTTTACTTTAGAGGTCCTTTTTTGGCATAAAAAATCACTTCACTACAGTTAGAAAGAAAGAAAGAAAATACATTTATTCAGGACATCACACAACACTACATTACAAAACACAATAAAAATAACATAAGTAAATAGAAAAATCAAACAAAATATTTGCTTAACTTTAATTAGTTACTTGAATGATCACTAGGTTCTACCAAACGAACTTAAAACTAAGCCCTGTGAAAATTCAACGAGCTAAGCCTGACAGAGATGGCGAGCGATTACAGCACAACGTCTATTATTAGATCTATTAGATAAGTAATACCTACTATGCTAAGGGAAAACAGCCTATTTGAATCAGATAGACTGTTTTGCTATTATATTGTTAGGTATACTACAATATCAGTATTTTTTTGGGATTGATAGGAGTATGCGTAGTGTGGAGGGTTCGATGCTGGAGTATAATAGGCATAAGAAAGATTATAAATGAATGCATAATTAAAAAAAGAATATGAATATTTGAAAAAATAAGTAAAGTCGGTAAATAAATTACGAAATAATAATCTTTTAAAGTTTCTGGCTTTCACCAGGTCGTCGGTCCACCTAGTGGGGGGCCGGCCTACGCTGCGTCCAGTTCGTGGTCACCACTCGAGAACCTTTCTTCCCCATCGGTTGTCAGTTCTACGAGCCATGTGGCCTGCCCATTGCCATTTCAACTTGCTAATCCTAAGAGCTATATCGGTCACTTTAGTTCTCCTGCGGATCTCTTCATTACGGATCTTATCTGAAACACCGAGCATTGCTCTCTCCATAGCCCGTTGTGCGACTCTGAGCTTAGTAATGAGGCCAACAGTTAGAGACCACGTTTCAGTTCCATAAGTCATCACTGCCGCGGGGAGCCGATGGATGCGGGAGGCGAGCAGCCGCTCTAAGTGGCGCTCCCTGGGGGAGGCCTATGTTCAGCAGTGGACGTCTTCAGGCTGTTAATGATGATGATGATGATGATGAAAGTTTCTGGAGGGGGCATCACCCGTCCCTTTCTCGCGAAACAGAGTGCCTCCACGGTTACTATGAAAAATCCACTTGTCAGGTCACATGCCAAAGAGATAAATATAAAGCTACAGCTTAGTAATGAGGTACTATGAACGACCCAGCTCTGACGTCACTGTCCGTTTGAGCTACTTATTTCTGTTCTTGTTTTTAAAATGCTTGTAATTTTGTCATTTTTTTAGATATTTTATTTTTATTTTCACGAATGTTTAGATATCTTTTGAGGAATATTATTCATTTATGCAAAAAAAAATTATAGTCATTATTTCTACTATAATAATTATATTGTTTGTATTTCTTTCCCTCACCGCATGGAAGGTGGATGGAAGTAAGTAGGAGTGAAGGGAAGGTGGGAATGATGGGCAGGGGAGAGAATATGTTATTAAAATCCCGTTAAGATAACTTCTATGGAAGAAGCAATCTATTAAGAGGATGTAAATTACTCTGGCATGTTTTTAGAAGACGGGCACCTAGCGCATCGACTTTGGGAACGGTATGCTCGGTACAATAGTATTGATAAATTAACTATGTATACATCTTGTTTCACTAGCTATAGTGCCTTCAGACTGGAACACCAGTGTTTAGCACACTACTGCTTTACGGCAGAATAACTGGCAAAGCGGTGGACCGGTACTACTTAGGCGAACTTTGCGCAGCAAAGTCTTACCACCTAATAGCTAAGCAAAATTTTAATTTCTCACTTTTACAACCGACATTATTTTTACAGGCACTAAGGTTATCACGTAAGTCTGTAAGTACGTAGTATTCTGTGGTGTAAGCAAGATATTATGTTAATCCGGGATGCGTCTCACGTATTCACGTAATTTACGTGATGCGTCTACGGGGGAAAACATGAACAGACAACGTAACTACCTACGTACCAGATAAGTTGCGGAATGAATTATGGCCGGTGATTTATTTTCTTGGATGTTATTTTGCTCTGTGGTTTTTGAAAGGGTTGTAGTTGTCTAGTTTTGGGAAGTTTTTATGGTACCTACATTGAAAGAGTTGAGTATTTTTAGTTCGAAAATACGGAATCCTATCTATCTAAAGGGCGATTTTTCAATGACTGGATAAAGGTTATCCGACTGATAAACAAAAAACCGACTAAAACCAAAACATTATTAGTTATTCAGTATACCTACGGTTTAAAAAAATAACCTTTTTGTTTCACTGTGTTTTGTTTTATCCAAAAAATAGCTTATATCCACAGACATTTACTTACTGTATAGTTAGATCTGTGCTTTTATCTTTGAAAAATCGCACCGCTAAAAATTATAAGTGAAATGTGTGTATGTTTGTCTAGTTACCTACTCATTTATGATTTTCATGCCAAAACGGTTAACGAACACGGACATTATCTAAAATTTCAGAAACATTTCATTCCGTAAACTTTAAATAGTTTTTGCAAGAGAATCAGCTAAGTATACTTATTCGGCGGCGGGTTCGATTGCCGCGACAGGACAAGTATTTGTGCACAGAAAAAATAGCTCAAATACTTGTTCTGTGTCTGCCCTCGTGGTTCCTGGGTCCCTAGATACCGGGAATCCCAGTTAGGCTCCAGGATCTATGAATGTGATCGTTGGGCGTAATTTATTGATAAACGGCAAAAGCATGTCTTCAGAAAACGGTCTGAAAGCTCATTATCGTTTGAGAGAAACTGATAAAATGGTTAAAAGACAACACAATAATGATCATGTCTCTAGCGAGTATGTGCTCTGTGTTTATGAAGTAATATATCATGGAGACGTGCTCGGGGAGTCGCTAATCTGAATTTATTACCGTTCTGACGCTATTTGGTAGAAATTTCTTATGATAACGCTGACTTTTGTGTATTACGGATATTTGGGTGAAATAATGGTAAATTTCGATACAATGTAGATAGGTTACCTCCCATCACAAAAGCTATCCGGCCAGGTATATGTCATCATCATCGTCATCAACAGCCTGAAGATATCCACTGCTGAACATAGGCCTCCCCCAGAGAGCGTCACTTTGACCGGGTGCTCACGCGATGCGATGCGCGGATTTCGCCAGATCGTCGGAAGACGCGGCGTAGCTCGGCCCCCTAATAGATAGACCTACGATCTGGAGATATAGATGTTACAAAATATGAAATGCGTTGATCGTCACCAGCCTGAAGACGTCCATCTGCTGAACATAGGCTTCCCCCATAGAGCATCGTTTCGTGTACCTATATAGGTACCTATGTATAATATAAGTAACCACAGAATAAAAACACGCGTCTCGAAACTTTAATATTGAGTTCCGTGTGACACTGCAAGTGCAATCTGGATGTTATATTGTATTCTATGTATGTATTTACAAACAAAAAAGTATATAAGTATTGTATCAGTTATCTGGTTCCCATAGTACAAGCTATGCTTAGTTTGGGGCTAGATGGCGCTGTGTGAAATGTCCACACATATTTATTATTTATTATTGTTATTATTAAATCTGTTATGGGCAGCCGTGATGCTTAACACCAGGCGAACGACTAGCTCATCTCGACATTCATTTATACGTAAAAAAAGAAAAGTACCTAAGTACTTATAGTAAAGTGAGTAGGTATAATGTAATAGTACAAGACTTGACAGAAAAAAGTGTCTTACGAAAGAGTAGCAAGTCCAATTTCATCGGCGACCAAATCCGACCCGCATCCGTGATTGATAACTTTGGCCGTGCCGGGCGCGCCGTCACGCCATCCATACCCGTCCCGCTCCCGTCCCGGCCCGTGACAAGTCCCGGAGACGGGCGTCTTGTTAATTTCGCTGATTTATGAATAGTGCGGTATTAGAGAAAATTGGCTGGTCTTGAAGGTGGTTGGATAATGTTCTTGTTCGGTTTTTATTGTTGATAACTTGAGTTTTTTTAGGGTTCCGTACTCAATGGGCTAGATGAAAGGTCCGACGACCTGGTGAAAACCGCGGAGAGCCGATGGATGCAGGAGGCGAGCAGCCGCTCAAAGTGGCACTCTCTGGAGGAGGCCTATGTTCAGCAGTGGAAGTCTTCGGGCTATTGTTGATGATGGTGATGATAATGATGACTCAAAGGGTAAAGTGAATCCTATTACTAAGGCTCCGCTGTCCGGCTGTCCGTCTGTTTTATGAACCGTGTTAGTTAGAAAGTTGAAATTTTCACAGATTATGTATTTCGTTGCTGCTATAACAAAAAAATACTAAAAAATAGAATAAAATAAATATTTAAGGTGGCTACCATACAAAAAACGTGTTTTTTCGTGATTTCTATAGATAATAAAACGGAACCCTCTGTGCGCGAGTCCGACTCGCACTTAGCCAGTAATTAACTATCGGTTGCCTTAACTATTGGTGAAAAATCCACCCTTAGATTATTAAGTAGGTAAACTAACTTGTAACGTGAAAATTACGTAATTAATTATAATTATGTCGTCTAAATGGTAAAAGTCATTCGCAAATTGCTCTACTAATTAAAATAATTAGCTGAAATATTGTATTACACCGGGTGAGAGATAAGCGGAATATCTGAAGTGTGGAAACGTTAAATTACGAAATGAATATTCATATCACTTAAAAAGAGGTTAACGATGAAGACTTAGAATTAATTATTTTATCTAAAATATTTGTAAGTGAGAAAACATCAACCAATTCTTGTTGAGGTTATAATGTAGCCGTTGGTTCGTTGTCTCGCACATTTTGACTTTTATTATTTAAAGTGTGAATTCCATCCTTGTCTATAATAACTCCAAGTGGCATCTCGTCAATGTAACATAAAAAGTCATAACAAGTTTTAGGTTATGAAACTGCTATTGCAAATAGGAATCTATATCAAGGCCACAGAGTTAGAATTCGTTAATCCAGGCAAATAAAGACCTTTTCAGTGACTTTACAAGGAGAGCAGTTCAATCCTGGCGTATCCACCACCCACCACCGCCAACCACTACCACCCACCATCCACCTTTCTATAGTTTTCTCCTTTTTTTCCCATACATTTCTCTGCAGCACCCCTAGCGGATATGTTGATGAACTAAAAATGGCAGTACAAATTTTAAATGGATTCGCGCGTATTCACGTATTGGGAAACTCTTACTAGGGGTACTAAAGTTACACAGTTTCATTTCGGCCCTTACCATAAACTGTTACAAAACCATCATGGTTTGTGACAGTAATGCTTCAAGGTTACAATAATATTGCTCGAATTCGTACCATGAACTTATAAAGTAGCGAGAATGAGACGTCTACATTTTTATATAGCATTATCACTGTCACACGCCG